>CANTUT010000977.1:0-532500 GCA_947687605.1 Reutealis trisperma
CATACTTGTAAGGCTAGGTATTTCAAGACTAGCTTACAACAATGATATTTGCTTACATATAATTTTGTGTGTGCGCGCATACATATAAACATATATATAAACATGACTTTGTACACACATATAACTTAGCTCATACTTATGAGCATAAAATATCAAACATAGAAATCTCCTTATTAAAGTGTATAATATACACATATTGATCTTAATAGCAAATGAAAAATAAACACATGGGCCTCAAAATTATTTTGGCTCATTAAATATGTGAGTCTTATTAGCAAGTGAAAACTAGTATACATATAGCTTTATAGTATTAACATATCAAGTTTAATAGAGATCATATAAAGAGTTAGGGTAAAGGCATTATTAGCATACCCAAAATATAAGCTCTTATATGAGCATACTTCCTGAATTACATACTTGGGGTAGAGGCATCATTAGCATACCCAAAGGACAGGCTTTCATAAGTATGCTTCCTTAGTCTTCAAAATTGAGCAGAAGCTTCCCTTATAAGCATAAAGAAGTAGAAACTCTATATGAGCATACTCTCCTTATTAGCCTTAATTATAAAGACGTGTGCACATAGTATGATCTCTTAGCCATATCAGATAAGGATCTTTATATCATAGTAAAATTTTATGGATCTAGTATCATATATCAAATATGTCAAATGGATCTTACAACATAGTTTACATACATAGTTCATATGAAAGAAATCATCATTAACATAATAAACAATAATAAAGGTGAATATAATTCATAATTTAAATTATAGTAATTAAACAAATAGAAAGCATAGCTTGTTAGGAATTAATATACGAGTATGAAGGTAGTAATATATTTTTCACTCACCACAATCAAAATGCACTTCTAAACACTTGTACGCCTTCTTCACATCAAATAGAATTAATGCACAAATTCCTCCTGTTCATGCCCTTTGCTTTGCTCCTGCCTAGTAGCTACACACCACCAATTCACAAAGGAAAATTCATTTAACTACTTAATCTTAAGTTAAAATTAAATAAATAACTCACTTAAGACCTTTTTACTATGCCAAAGAACTTAATTAATCACATTTCTACAATATGCCATTTTGCTAGACAACTCGAGTAATATGCATTGAGCTAGCTATTTACCATGTCAAATAATATCATTTCAACCTAAAATTTTCAGAAAATTTAGGTAACAAATGCATTAATTTTAATACCAAATTTCATACAAGAAAAGTCATTTACCTTTGAAATAAATTAATTATAGTAGCTAATGAATTCTATCCTGCATAAAACACAATCTGGCATCCTATATTTTCAAGTCAATTTATGCTCCTATATTTTCAAGTCCATTTATGCTATCAAATAAACACCAAATAATCAAAAATTTTGCAGACATAGAAGACACCATACATGTTCTTCAATTCAAAATTTTAGATCAATTAAGCTTTCCTAGCATAGAAAACATTAATATCCTCGTTCCTTATCTCAAATAGAATTCAAAACCCTAATTATGGATTCTTTTATAATTTAAAGAAAATCAAGCAATTTGAAATTGAATTTTAGCTTCAACACACTTAACCAAAACCTATTTCATATTCTCACATACCTATATGAATGAGTATAAAGGCAGTGAGTCTCATGCTACTTCACATGTAATGTTGATACAAACACGTGGATATTTATAAGATGAATAGTCAAACTGTGAAATTAGATGATGATAATATGATTTTTTACTACTCATCAATTATTTATCATCTAAGACATAATAGTGCATATAGCCTTTTGACTTGAGGGATACTATATCTCATGCATATATGGTTAGGATCTATTGCTGCTTACGTAGTGTGAACTTTTAATTTTACACTCTCATTATCCAACTGCAGCCTAACACTTGCTAAGTATAGTGCGCTATGCAAAGCCAGCACGAAATTCTCAATACTTCTCCGATCCTAATCGAGCTTCCTTTACCAGATAGCATTTTTCAAAACTGACCAGATTTATCCTCAAGTGTTCTAAAATTAATTTTGAGCCTATCAACACTGATCGATAATTTTTCTAAACTCCAAAACACCTAAAAACTAATCCAAAAACCTTAAAAATAAAAAAAAAAGGACATTGCCGACTGTCACACTATATGGAGCCGGACAAGTCTGGTACCGATCCACACCAGGTCTGCATGGATCCACACCATGCTGGCGCAGCCGCCACACATGGGCTATGCGACCCCACGCTAATAGCCCCTTTTTTAGCTCAAATTTCTTTCTAAGCCACAAAATCCTAGGCCATGAGTAGTCACAAGGATACTGACAACTCATAAACAACTAACAATTTAATATGGTATCATGCACAAACTGCACAACTTATCATAATCAGTTATTAAAAATACATACCAATCAACTATTCCCTAAGATCAAAACCTACACATCAAATACACTTCCAATTCCAACCGTACCTTACCACAACAATCCATTTCTCAAAATTACCCTATGCTTATATTCATGCTCATCATCACAAATTACACATATATTATGCAATAAACCTTAACACATAAATACCAACATCAGTCTCATCGTTCTTATATACAAGAATTAACATATTTCTATTACATCTAATACATCACTTGTATTCACTTTAACTACAAACTATAAATAGGAAAACTTTAACACACATAGAGCCACTAGAGTACTCTTGACTATAACATAAACATATTTTACAGATACATTGAACTTTCTACAATAACTTTAAATAAACATATACAAATCAATAAAGCTTTACTTTGATGGAAAAATCCTCTAGGAAAGAATAAGACTTGAGGCTAGCAGAACAGAGCTCTACTACTATCAAAACTGCAATAAAAAATTTTCATTCTCTTGTCTCAATTAAAAATCACTGGTCCAATATTTACCTGCAAACATTGATGAGTGGAGGGATTAAGTTTTGGGGAAAAACTCAATGACTAAATAATATACTACCATACTTGTAAGGCTAGGTATTTCAAGACTAGCTTACAATAATGATATTTGCTTACATATAATTTCGCGTGTGTGCACATACATATAAACATATATATAAACATGACTTTGTACACACATATAACTTAGCTCATACTTATGGGCATAAAATATCAAACATAGAAATCTCCTTATTAAAGTGTATAATATACACATATTGATATTAATAGCAAATGAAAAATAAACACATGGGTCTTGAAATTATTTTGGCTTATTAAATATGTGAGTCTTATTAGCAAGTGAAAAGTAGTATACATACTTCATAGTATTAACTTATCAAGTTTAACAGAGATCATATAATGAGTTAGGGTAAAGGCATTATTAGCATGCCCGAAATATAAGCTCTTATATGAGCATACTTCCTCAATTACATACTTGGGGCAGAGGCATCATTAGCATACCCAAAGGATAGGCTTTCATAAGTATGCTTCCTCAGTCTTCAAAATTGAGCAAAAGCTTCCCTTATAAGCATATTGAAGTAGAAGCTCTATATGAGCATACTCACCTTATTAGCCTTAATTATAAAGACGTGTGCACACAGTCTGATGTCTGAGCCATATCAGATAAGGATCTTTATATCATAGTAAAATTTTATAGATCTAGTATCATATATCAAATATGTCAAATGGATCTTACAACACAGTTTACATGCATAGTTCATATGAAAGAAATCATCATTAACATAATAAACAAAAATAAAGGTGAATATAATTCATAATTTAAATTATAGTAATTATACACATAGAAAGCGTAACTTGTTTGGAATTAATATACGAGTATGAGGGCAGTAATATATTTTTCCCTCACCACAATCAAAATGCACTTTTAAACACTTGTACGCCTTCTCCACATCAAATATAATTAATGCACATATTCTTCCTATTCATGCCCTCTGCTTTGCTCTTACCTAGTAGCTACACACCACTAATTCACAAAGGAAAATTCATTTAACTACTTAATCTTAAGTTAGAATTAAATAAATAACTCACTTAAGAGTCTTTTACTATGCCAAAGAACTTAATTAATCACATTTCTACAATATGCCATTTTGCTAGACAACTCATGTAATATGCATTGAGCTAGCTATTTACCATGTTAAATAATATCATTTCAACCTAAAATTTTCAAAAAATTTAGGTAACATATGCATTAATTTTAATACCAAATTTCATATGAAAAAGGTCATTTACCTTTGAAATAAATTAATTATAGTAGCTAATGAATTATATCCTGCATAAAACACAATATGGCATCCTATATTTTCAAGTCCATTTATGCTTTTATATTTTCAAGTCCATTTATGCTATCAAATAAACAACAAATAATCAAAAATTTTGCAGACACAGATGATACCATACATGTTCTTCAATTCAAAATTTTAGATAAATTAAACTTTCTTAGCTTAGAAAACATTAATATCCTCTTTCCTTATCTCAAATAGAATTCAAAACCCTATTTAGGGATTCTTTTATATTTTAAAGAAAATCAAGCAATTTGAAATTGAATTTTAGCTTCAACACACTTAACCAAAACCCATTTCATATTCTCATATACCTATATGAATGATTATAAAGACAGTGAGTCTCATTCTACTTCACATGTAATGTTGATACAAACACGTGGATATTTATAGGATGAATAGTCAAATTCTGAAATTAGATGATGATAATATGAGTTTTTACTACTTATCAATTATTTATCATCAAGGATATAATAGTGCATATAGTCCTTTGACTTGAGGGATACTGTATCTCATGCACATATGGTTAGGATTTATTACTGCTTACATAGTGTGAACTTTTAATTTTACACCCTCATTATCCAACTGCAGCCTAACACTTGCTAAGTTTAGTTCGCTATACAAAGCCAGCATGAAATTCTCAATACTTCTCTGATCCTAATCGAGCTTCCTTTACCGTATAGCATTTTTCAAAACTAACTAGATTTATCCTTAATTGTTCTAAAATTAATTTTGAGCCTATCAACACTGATCAATAATTTTCCTAAACTCCAAAACACCTAAAAACTAATCCAGAAACCTCAAAAATCAAAAAAAGGACATTGCCGACTCTCACACCATATTGTGCCAGACAAGTCTAGTACGGATCCACACCAAGTCTGCGTGGATTCACGCCATGCTGGCACGGCCGCGACACATAAGCTGTGCGGATCATTGCTAGTAGTCCCTTTTTCAGCTCAAATTTCCTTCTAAGCCGCAAAATCCTAGGACATGAGTAGTCATAAGGATATTGACAACTCATAAACAACTAACAATTTAATATGGTATCATGCACAAACTGCACAACTTATCATAATCAGTTATCAAAAATACATACCAATCAACTATTCCCTAAGATCAGAACCTACACATCAAATACACGTCCAATTCCAACCATACCTTACCATAACAATCCATTTCTCAAAATTACCCTATGCTCATATTCATGCTCATCATCATAACTTACACTTATATTATGCAATAAACCTTAACACATAAATACCAACATTAGTCTCATCATTCTTATATACAAGAATTAACATATTTCTATTATATCTAATACATCACCTGTATTCACTTTAACTATAAACTATAAATAGGAAAACTTTAACACACATAGAGCCACTAGAGTACTCTTGACTATAACATAAACATATTTTACAAATACATCAAACTTTCTACAATAACTTTAAATAAACATATAAAAATCAATAAAGCTTTACTTTGATGGAAAAATCCTCTAGGAAAGAATAAGACTTGAGGCTAGCAGAACAAAGCTCCACTATTATCAAAACTACAATAAAAAATTTTCATTCTCTTGTCTCAATTAAAAATCACTGGTCCAATATTTACTTGCAAACATTGATGAGTGGAGAGATTAAGTTTTGGGGAAAAACTCAATGACTAAATAATATACTACCATACTTGTAAGGCTAGGTATTTCAAGACTAGCTTACAACAATGATATTTGCTTACATATAATTTCGCGTGTTCGCACATACATATACACATATATATAAACATGACTTTGTATACACATATAACTTAGCTTATACTTATGAGAATAAAATATCATACATAGAAATCTCCTTATTAAAGTATATAATATACATATATTGGTCTTAATAGCAAATGAAAAATAAACACATGGGTCTCGAAATTATTTTGGCTCATTAAATATGTGAGTCTTATTAGCAAGTGAAAAGTAGTATACATACTTCATAGTATTAACTTATCAAGTTTAATAGAGATCATATAATGAGTTAGGGTAAAGGCATTATTAGCATACCCGAAATATAAGCTCTTATGTGAGCATACTTCCTTAATTACATACTTGGGGTAGAGGCATCATTAGCATACCCAAAGGACAGGCTTTCATAAGTATGATTCCTTTGTCTTCAAAATTGAGCAGAAGCTTCCCTTATAAGCATACTGAAATAGAAGCTCTATATGAGCATACTCTCTTTATTAGCCTTAATTATAAAGACGTGTGAACACAGTCTGATCTCTTAGCCGTATCAGATAAGGATCTTTATATCATAGTAAAATTTTATGGATCTAGTATCATATATCAAATATGTCAAATGGATCTTACAACATAGTTTACATACATAGTTCATATGAAGGAAATCATCATTAACATAATGAACAAAAATAAAGGTGGATATAATTCATAATTTAAATTATAGTAATTATACACATAGAAAGCGTAGCTTGTTTAGAATTAATATACGAGTATAAGGGTAGTAATATATTTTTCACTCACCACAATCAAAATGCACTTCTAAACACTTGTATGCCTTTTTCACATCAAATAGAATTAATGCACATATTCCTCCTATTCATGCCCTCTGCTTTGCTCCTATCTAGTAGCTACTTGTAACAACCCACACCCACACTAGGAATTTTCATGATAAATTGCTTGAATTAGAATCTATAAGGTTAAGTGTGTGCTTGTGTGAATGTTTGTGATCTAAGTGATTGATGAGTATGTGGCATATTAAATTAATTTTAATATGCATAATATGTATTGTTATTGTGAAATAAATGACTTGCATGAAGTGCATTTGCATAAAAGAATTTATTTTAAATAAAATGAATTTTCATACATAAAATAATTTTTAAGCATAAAATAATTTTATGGGTATTTTTAAAATATTTTTAAATAAATATTTTTGAGGGAAATATTTCAGAATTTAAAAGAAAAATACTATTTTCATTTTTAAATACTTCAGCCGAAATTTTTAAAGAAAAAGGCCCAATACCCAAAAGCCCACTACACAAAAATGCTCCTAACCTATTTCATTAAGGGTAAAAGTGGAAATTCCACTCCAACCCTAATATATATTCAAATTTTCGGCCAGCAAGGGTTTTCCAGCAACCATTCCCTCATTCTTTCTATATTCTAGTAGAAAAACCTCTCAAAATAATTCTCTCTACTGAAATATCGAAAACACTTTACCATTTCCCGATTTTGTGACCGTAATCGTAAGTTTTTAATCTCTTTCGATTTCTAAACTGTTTTCTATGAAATAAATTATGGGAAAATTATTTTGAATTGTTTGATTATTGATTTCTACAAATTAAATTCTGTTTGAGTAAATTTTTGGGAGAGAAAATTTATTTTCTACCGAAAACACAGTTCTTTCCGCAAGATTTCTCCAAAGGTGAATTCTATAACTTAAATTTTATTGCATAGACATCATTAGGGGGGGGGGGGGGGCATGATTTGTGTTTATTTGCATTCTAAACTGATTTTTGATTTGTTTTGATGAAAAATATTGCATGAAATAATATTTCTGTGATGACTGAAAAGTTTTGAAAAACAAAGGAATTCAAGATTTTCGCGTTAGGATTTGGAAATTGGAAATTTCTATTCTTTCATGAATACATGGCTGCTGATTTGTGTGAATTGATGTTCTAATATGATATTTGTTTTGTTTAGATGAAAAATAATGATTTGAATTATGTGTCTGTTTATCACTGAAATAAACGAAATGCGCAAAAAGCGCGGAAACTCATGATTTTTCACCTAAGCCTTTGAACTTAGAAATTTTTTGTATAAACCTTACCTATGGCTGCCGATTTATGAGATAATGTGTTCTAAACTGATATTTTCAATGATTGAATGAAAAATAATGGTTTAAACAACCTGTTTGCATATTTCTGAAATGACCAAAAAATACTGAAAACAAGAAAACTCATGTTTTGTGCACTATAAAGCAAAAGATTGAACTTTTATATATCAATGGCACCAATAGTGGACGATTCTTATGGATTTGAGTTCTAAAATGATTTTTGTTATGTTTACATAAAAAATGTTGTTTTAAACCATGTTTTTACATATTTCTGAAATAGACGGAAAAACACGAAAAGAAGAGGAATTTGGTTTTCACCTTAAGGATGCATTCGGCCTACATGAACAATTGTGTCTAAATGTTTATAAATTTTATGTGATGTGTATTGGTGATTATTGACATGTATGTATGTATAATAAATGATGAAATTGCATGTTAGTTGAAGGTATGATCCTAGATAAGCTTAAATGTGTTTTGGTATACTTAAGGTATACTTAAGGTATCTTAATATCATATTATAGTTAGAATGCAAATGTGATTGAGGAATTTGGAACTAGATGTCATGATGACTTGATGATAAATATATGGTTATAAGTTAATGAAATGAAAGAGATCATAAGAGTTAAGCATGACGTTTGAAGGATTAATTATTAAGCTGACATGTATGAAAGTGTAAAGTGAATTAAGATGATTGATACGTAAATTGATATTGGGATAATGATAATGTGATGACCTTAAAAAGGTGTTGATATGATTGCAATGTGTTTTCATGTGAGCCTACAAGGCCTAAGTATGCAAGACTTTTAAGTCAACGTGGTATGTGCAAGTGATGAGTACAACTATGAGTGAACTCTAATGTGTATGCTATATGTGTATGGGTAATTATAGGATAGGAACATCATGAGTAAATAAATACTACTTATTAAATCAAATATTATGTTAGAGTTTGAGGAGCCTTAGAAGTGTAAAGGGGAATATGAGGACTAGGAGCAAAGGAACCCCAAGGTGAGTAAACACTATGTTCATGAGCATGAGTAAACACAATGTTCTTGCTACAAATGTAAACAACATTTTGTTGTGTTACAAGAATGTGATAATGATATGTGAACCTTTGAGATCTTTGAAACCCAAGTTCTTTCCATTTTGAATTATTATATGATTTCTTTGTCAAGCTTGGATTGCCAAGGGACATTTGGTCCAAAACTAATTTGTTACCCAATGAGAACTTTTTCTTTTATGAATGACACCCTAACTTGTATTCTTTCTGGAACTACACTATATTGTATTATGGTTATAAGCCAAACTACTATTGTTATTGAAATACATGTTATTGTTTCCATATGTGATATTGTTAATTGTGTTTACCAATAGCTCTAGCTATGGTACCTTTACCTTTATGCAGAATCCTCATATCGATGTGGGTAATCATCAGAACCTATGCACATGGTCTTAACTCGATGGATAGGGGTAGTGTATCCACCTCAGCTAGAAGGGGCAGTTCTAGCCGTGGAGCCTGATCAGTTTCATGCTTTATAAGTGATGGGAGTTGGAATTTGGCAAAGGCCACCTCTCCTCGATGTGTTAGAGTGGATTGAGTAGTGTCTCCACTCTATAAGTGTTATAAGTGTGATTTCTACAAACTTGCTAAATTGAATATTGCTTAAATTGTAACCTGATTCATGAGTTATAAACCATGAACTATGCGTATAAGCTATCTGTTTCCTTTCAAAGGAATATGTGATAATGTATGAGCCTTTTTGTTTACTCATTGAGATCATCTATCTCAGCCCTTTTCCTTGTGTGGTTCCAGGTGAGCAAATGTGATGAGGCAAGGTGATGGCTCAAGCATCCTACTTTGCTTGGGGAATTCCTTGTCCGAGTTATCAATAATACTATGTTATGAAGTCTTGTCTTTAGATGCTCCAGGAATGTTAATTGATACTTATAGAGATTTATATTATTTTCCTTACGGAATTTATATGTAATGATTTACTTTAAGTCTTCCGCTATTTATGGTATTTATCTAAATGTTTTAAATGATTTAATGAAAGAGGTTTGGTAAGATCCTAGGCATAATTGTTATATGTTAATGGGTTCTATAGGCGTGGGTGACCTTATGTCTCCCCATGTTCTAGGACCGTCGTATCTCATAAGGTTGGGATGTGACACTACTCACCACCAATTCACAAAGGAAAATTCATTTAACTACTTAATCTTAAGTTAGAATTAAAAAGATAACTCACTTAAGACTCTTTTACTATGCCAAAGAACTTAATTAATCACATTTCTACAATATGCCATTTTTCTAGACAACTCGAGTAATGTGCATTGAGCTAGCTATTTACCATGTCAAATAATATCATTTCAACCTAAAATTTTCAAAAAATTTAGGTAACATATGCATTAATTTTAATACCAAATTTCATACGAAAAAAGTCATTTGCCTTTGAAATAAATTAATTATAGTAGCTAATGAATTCTATCCTGCATAAAACACAATATGGCATCCTATATTTTCAAGTCCATTTATGCTCCTATATTTTCAAGTCCATTTATGCTATCAAATAAACACCAAATAATCAAAAATTTTGCAGACACTAAAGACACCATACATGTTCTTCAATTCAAAATTTTAGATCAATTAAACTTTCCTAGCTTAGAAAACATTAATATCCTCTTTCCTTATCTCAAATAGAATTCAAAACCCTATTTAGGGATTCTTTTATAGTTTAAAGAAAATCAAGCAATTTGAAATTGAATTTAGCTTCAACACACTTAACCAAAACCCATTTCATATTCTCATATACCTATATGAATGATTATAAAGGCAGTGAGTATCATTCTACTTGACATGTAATGTTGATACAAACACGTGGATATTTATAGGATGAATAGTCAAACTATGAAATTAGATGATGATAATATGAATTTTTAGTACTTATCAATTATTTATCATCTAGGACATAATAGTGCATATAGTCCTTTGACTTGAGGGATACTGTATCTCATGCATATATGGTTAGGATTTATTACTGCTTACATAGTGTGAACTCTTAATTTTACACCCTCATTATCCAGCTACAGCCTAACACTTGCTAAGTTTAGTATGCTATACAAAGCCAGCACGAAATTCTCAATACTTCTCTGATCCTAATCGAGCTTCCTTTCCTAGATAGCATTTTTCAAAACTGACCGAATTTATCCTCTCAAGTGTTCTAAAATTAATTTTGAGCCTATCGACACTGATCGATAATTTTTCTAAACTCCAAAACACCCAAAAACTAATCCAAAAACCTCAAGAATAAAAAAAAAGGACATTGCCGACTGTCACACCATATGGAGCCGGACAAGTTTGGTGCGAATCCACACCAGGTTTGCGTGGATCCACTCCATGCTGGCGTGACTGCCACACATGGGCTATGTGGATCTGCGCTAGTAGTCCCTTTTTCTGCTCAAATTTCCTGAAATATCCCTCGTTTTCGCCCACTTTTCAACCCATTTTGGTCTTTTCACCCTACACCCTTCTTATAATACCCAAGGTTTCCTTAACCCATTAGAGTTAGTGATGGTGACACTATAATGTTCATCTACTATACCATTTAAGGCCTTTCTAGCATATTAAGAATTATAAGAATACCATAAGAAGTAATTTTAATAAATAATGTGACAATGAGTGAAGAATGTAACCAGTTTTAATAAGCACTTTTATGATAAAATAAAAGTCAAACCAAGTTTAACTTAATGTGACTATGTTAATTACGTGAATCTAAAGTGCTAGTGAATGGACATTAGGATCTCCTAAGTCATTGGGAGATAATAATAGTGACATGAGAAGTTGATTTCAATCAAAGTTACAATGGTACAATAGAAGTCAAACTTAGTTTGACTTAGTGAGTCTACATGATTTACATACTTGAACAATACTATTGAATGGCTAGAAAATGTCATGATAGAGTGAATAAGATTGATCTAGCAATGTCTGGAGTTTGTAGTGATATTAGAAGATAAAATTATATATGCTAAAGTGAAAGAAAAGAAATGGAAAATCCTTTAAGTTACTAATTTTGAAATGTGCATATATGGGATTGTTAATTGGATTTTGAACACCAAAGGCTCAAACCCACTTGGTTGGCTAGCCCATTGGGTCCATAGTTGGATGAACATTAATTTTCTAATATTAGAGATGGTTAGCCAAGATAAAATTTGATGTTGGAAGAGCTAGCCATAAAAATTGACTAAGTAGCCACCATTTTTTACTAAGTCAATTCCTTGGTTAAATTAAAATCCTCACTTTTCCTACATCGAATCTACATTTATTTTTCCTAATATGAACCCTTAAATTTGCATCAACAAATGACTGGCACTCAATTGTGAACCCACAGAATCAAACTAGACTCGAATAAGATCAGAAATGGAGTTAAAATGGGTCGGAATAGGATTGGAGGAGATCCAGGTATGCATGAGGGTCAGGCAGCATGACTTTGGTGCCACCTGACTAGGCAGTACATTTATGGTGCCACAACACATCATGCTAGTTGAATCATGCCACTCGCTTTTTCTATAAATAGCACTTGCTTCTAGTCATTTAGGGAACGAGCTTTCATAGATAAAAATTTAGAATTTGCGGCCTATATTAAACTAAAATAATTTTAAAGATCAAAAATCAATTTTCTTCAATTTTCACAACTAATTTCAAAGTTTGAATTTTATTATTATCTCTTGGTTTCTCTTATTTTGTTTAACTCTATCTATTCAAGGTTCAACTTATAAGATCTCAACTAAGGTAGAGCTTAAATCATGTCTAGCGACTTCACTAAGGACCAACTTCTTTTTAACAAAAGAAATAATAGGACTACCAATTGGTTTAAATCAAAGTTTGGCACTTTTAATATACAAATGGCTTTCATTCATCATTTGTATAGGCTCTTTGCCTTTCAACTTAGATTTCTTAGGAAAATAATGGATAGAAAGTAACATTGAATGGGTAACCTTCCTTGGGTCTATTCGCCAATAGTGAAATCATCCACCCCGTGATGAAACCTTTGATCCTTTTAAAGGTGTAATGAGCATGCACGTACTTTTAGACCTATGCGAAGCTCTTTGACTCACATATGGCTAGGTATATCACTACTCTTGTGTGACGAGTACCTTGTACAAGCCGCCCTTACCCTCTTATGTAATAAACCTAAATCCTAACCTTAAGTTGTATGTACCATAATCAAAACCTTGTATCTTTGCATTCTCATGAAATGTTTCTTCATGTGCCTGTCATGGTGGCATGATTTTAGTGTCGTCAGTCACTATGGCACTACATCTATCTCTCTTTGCCTGCTTAGGCCTTGAGCAAAATTTTGATGATTTTTCTTAGAAGTTTCATGTTTCGAGTACCATTTTTGTATGAGAATTAGTAAAAAAAATATGATGAGAGAAAAACTTAAGGAAAGCATAGTGGAAGTCCTATTAAGTCATAGGATTACATGCATCACATTCATATACATCATGCATATATCCATAAAATATAACATAAAGCTAAAAAGTGCATCATCATCTTAAAATCATACATACATGGCATACATAATATCCTAAAGCCAACGGGAGGATCACTGATGGTCGCACCTAGACCTATGACGATCCTGCCTAGAAACATCCATTTCTTGCTCGAGCATGTCCAAGTGGTATAAGGTGGTACTCATGTAACATACATACTAGCCTAGAAGATTATAATGGTAATGACTGAAATCTATTAGGATCTGAAAAGAAAATCTAGACATGAGAATCACCAAAATGTAGTTAAGAACTAACTGGCAATTATATGAATTCATACCTCTGAGATATCCTCAAGGATGGTAGGAAAGAAGGGTAGTCACATATCCTCAAGATCATGTCATTGATACTTGTTCTCATAAGAAAAGTATTCAAGATGAGCAGGTAACCAAGTAAGTGAAAAAGATGCAGGAATCAGAGTAGTTAGGCCTCCTACAGAAGTATCCAAAGTCAGAGTCAAAGTACTAGCACCAGGGTCCAAAGGACCAACCATGGAACCTGTGGGACCAGACCTAATGTAACAACCCACATCTACCTTAGGAGTTTTCATGACAAATTGCTTCAATTTAGAATTATTGTGACAAAATATTTGATTTTATGAAAATTCATGTGTGACGTGATTTATGAGTTTGGGGCATATTAAATTAATTTTAATATGCCTAATATGAATTATTATTGTGAAATAAATGATTTGAATAAAATTTATTAGCATGAAATAATTTATTTTTCACAAAATAAATTTTCATGTAAAAAGGCGATTTTTAAGCATAAAATAATTTTATGAGTATTTCTAAAATATTTTTAAATAAATATTTTGGGGAGGAATTTTACTGAAAATAATAAGAAAAATATTTTATTTTAATTACCCATAATCAGCTCCTAAATTAAATAAAAAGCCTAAATACCCAAAAGCCTATTATACTAAAACACTCCTAACCTAGCTCATTAAGGGCAAACTTGGAAATTGCACCCCAAACCCTAATATATAATGAAAGTTTCGGCCAGCACTCTCATTCCAGCAGCCATCACTCCATTTTTATGTATTTTGGTAGAAAAATTCTCTCAAAATATTTCTCTCAACCGAAATTAAGAAAACACCTTTCTGTTTCACGATTTCTTGACCGTAATCATAAGTTTTCTTCTCTTTCAATTTCTAAACTGATATCTATAAAATAAATTATGGGGAAATTATTTCAAAATGTTTGATTACTGATTTTTATAGATTTAATTCTATTTGAGTGAGTTTTTGGGAGAGAAAAATATATTTTCTACCGAAAACATGATTCTTTCCGCGAGATTTCTCCAAAGATGAATTTTATAACTTAAAATCACAATTTTTATGCATAAACATTATGGCGAGGGGGGGGGGGGAATTTGTGTATGGTTGTGTTCTAAACTAATTTTTGATTTGTTTTGATGGAAAATATTGGATTAAATAATATTTCTACATATTTCTATAATGACTGGAAAGTTTCGAAAAACAAAGGAGTTCAAGGTTTTTGTGTTAGAACTTCAAGGTTGGAAAAATTTATTCTTGAATGGACATGTGGCTGCCAATTTATATGAGGAAGTGCTCAAATATGATATTTGTTTTGTTTAGATGAAAAATAATGATTTGAATCATGTGTCTGCTTATCGCTGAAATGAACGAAAAATGCGAAAAGCGCGAAAACTCATGATTTTTCACCTAAGCCTTAAAACTTAGAATTTTTTTTATATAAATACTATCTATGCTGCCAAATCATATAGGGATGTGTTCTAAACTGATATTTTCTATGATTGAATGAAAAATAATAGTTTAAACAACCTATTTACATATTTCTGAAATGATTGGAAAATACCGAAAACAAGAAAACTCATGGTTTTGTGTTTTATGATTCAAAAGTTGAATTTTTGTGTATAAATAACACCAAGAGTGGCCGATTCTTATGAATTTAAATTCTAAAATGATTTTTGTTGCTTTTGCATGAAAAATCTTGGTTCAAACCATGTTTACATATTTCTAAAATAGACGGAAAGTGCGAAAAGAAAAAGAATTTGGTTTTTATCTTGGTGATGCATTCGGCCTAGATAAACATTTTTGTCCTAATGTTTATAAATTTTATGTGATGTGTTTTGATGAGTGTTGACATGTATGTATGTATAATAAATGATAAAATTACATGTTGGTTGAAGGTATGATCCTAGATAAGCTTAAATGCATTTTGGTATACTTAAGGTATACTTAAGGTATCTTAACCTTATATTGTGATCAGAATGCAAATGTGATTGGGAAATTTGGAACTAGATGTTATGATGACTTAATGATGAACATATGGTTATGAGTTAATGAAGTGAAAGGGATCATAAGAGTTAAGCATGACACTTGAAAGGTTAATTGTTAAGTTGATATGAATGGAAGTGTAAAGTGAACTAAGATAATTGTTAAAGTGAATTGATATTGAGGTAATAATATTGTGATGACCCTAAAAAGGTATTAATGTGATTATAATGTGATATCATAAGAGCCTATAAGGCCTAAGAGTGCAAGACTTTTAAAGTCACTGTATTATGTGCAAGTGACAAGTACACCTATGTGTGGACTCTAAGTGTATGTGTATGCTATATGTGCATAAAGTAATTATGGGATAGGAGCATCATGAGTAAATAAATATGAAGTATTAAATCAAATATTATGTTAGAGTTTGAGGAGCTTTAAAAGTGCAAAGGGACTACATATACTAGGAGCAAAGGAACCCCAAGGTGAGTAAACATTATGTTTCAAATTATAAGTGCAATCTATTATGATATGTGTACTTTAACATTCTTGAAACTCAAGTTCATTTCCATTTTTAAATTAACTATGTGATTTCTTGTTAAGCTTGGGTTTCCAAAGGACATTTGGTCCAAAACCATTTTTGACTATCTAGTGATAATACCTTTATAATTATTACCCCAACGTATATTCTTTCTGGAACTACACTATCATTGTATCTTTGATTTAAAAGTTAAACCACTATTGTTATTGAGATACATGTTATTGTTCTCTTATGTGATATTGTTGATTGTGATTACCATTAGCACTAGCTATGGTACCTTTTACCTTTTATGCAGAAATCTTCGTACCAATGCGAGTAATCATCGGCTATGTGCTTCTCATACCAGTGCCAGTAATCATTGGCTATGTGCTTCTCATACCAATATGAGTAATCATTGGCTATGTGCTCCTCGTACCGATGCGAGTAATCATCGGTTATGTGCTTCTCGTACCGATGCGAGTAATCATCGGCTATGTGCTTCTTGTACCAATGCAAGTAATTATCGACTATGTGTTCGAGTGATTATGGCAATAGCCTTCACTCTATGTGTTCGAGTGATTATGGCAGTAGCCTTCACTCTATGTGTTATAAGTGTGATTTCTGCAAACCTTTCTAAATTGCAAACTATGAATCATGAGCTATAAGTTATGAGCTATGGGCCCTTTTTAAGGGATATGTGTTATTGTACAACCCCTATTGTTTACTCATTGAGATCATCTATCTCACCCTTTTTCCTTGTGTAGTTCTAGGTGAGAAAATATGAGAAGGCAAGGAGATGGCTCAAGCATTCTACTTCGCTTAGGAAATTCCTTGTCCAAGTTATAAATAATACTATTTTTATGAAGTCTTATCATTAGATGCTCCGGGAATGTTGATTTATACTTATTGATACATATTATTTTTCCTTATGGATTTTATATGTAATGATTTACTTTAGTCTTCCGCAAATATATGGTATTCATCTAAATGTTTTAAATGAGTTAATGTAAGAGGTTTGGTAAGATCCTAGGCATGATTTGTTTATATGTAAGTGGGTTCTACAGGCGTGGGTGACCTTATGTCTCCCCATGTTCTAGGACCGTCATATCTCTAAGGTTGGGTTGTGACACCTAAGGCCCAAGCTAACAACCCTCGAAGGTATGCCGTAGGAGCAGCATCGCCAGACCTGGGTCCTATGTTACTGACCCTTAAAGTTAATGTCCCAAGAGCAGCATTGCCATAACTGGATTGAGGCATTTGAGAGGTGCCAGAAGTAGACCCCTGATAAGTTGACCTCCTTAACTCATTTAAAGGAGGCATGCCCTACACTAAGAAAGTCTTACTGAATTCATCATAGTCAGCATCAGGTAAAAGGAAGTCTAGACAAGAAACTCTTGTAGCTAAAGTATCCTCACCTAGTATGGCCAAACCATGTCTCATGTCAGCAGAAGGATGCATCAGAACCACTTTCACTCCCATAACTTGAGCCCTCTCTCTCCCTCCTAAGTAGAATAGCCTCAAAGGCTTGTAGCGCAATAAAAGACAACAAAAGGATATGTCTAGGCTTAGTTTGATTCAGTCCAATACCCAAGCCATCAACCTATTAAAAGGAGCCAATCTCACCTATAAAATAAGTCATTGGGTAAGAGATAATGAATGTAAGTGAATACAAGTCTACATTCACAAAGGTAGCTGCTCTGGGGTCAACGAAGCGAAGGTCAATCTCCAAGTCTCAAAAGTCAACTACAAATACCCATCCTTCTTATTGGCCTAACTCTAAAGGTGCCCATATAATGGATTAACAATATTAGAATTTTGCAACTAAGGGGCTAACTCTGGAAAATGCTTATAGGGCTAACTCTAGAAAATGCTTATAGGCCCAATACTAAAAAAAAAAAAAGATAGCAAATCAATTAACTGTAGTACAGGGGGCAAGAGGTATGGATAAAGCATAAAAATTCACCTCCTAGACAATAAAAGTGGCACTATAGCCATTATACTTCCCACAAGAAATGCCACACATCTCATTATACATGGCACAGAGGCCTGCACGTCCCCAATCAAACTGGCTAATCTAACCTAAGTTCATTAGTAAGCACAAGGTGCCTAAGTTAAAAGAGTCTTTGCCATTATGCAAAAAGTTACAACACAGAATAGTCAAGGCGCATAGCTTGGTAGCTTAGTCTATAGTATACTAGCATGGTGTCTCCCTCATGTTTCTTAAGATGTGATGAAGCCAAGAGCATGGGATATTAACATTCCCACAAGGAGGGTTAGCTCTAATCAAAGCAATCATCTCTAAAGGAAAGAGATCAATCCAAGAAGGATGGAACTCAAGGGGGTAAGAGCCAAAGTGTAAACCCATAATCATACTCCATTCAAAAGGAGTAACTATCATCTCAACACATGGGAAATGGAATGTATTTGTGGTGTCCCACCAGTGCTCTGCAAAAGCCCTAATCACAACAGTGTTGACAATGCCCCTAATGTCCAACTCCAGCCACCTGAGCAAACCAAATGGCTTGAGTCGCTGAATCATGGCATCCTATTCATTAAGGAAAAGATGAACTAACTCTATAGTACTCCTGCCTCTTCTTGGCCTCAGCTGTGCATGCTAAAAAAAATAATAATATAAATAATTTTGCATATATATATATATATATATATAACAAAAAATGCAGGAATAGAACATACCTGAAGTTTTCCATGGTAACTGACATGATGCTCTGGATCTTTTAGCAATATCTCAAGATTTGGGTTGTCCATTAGAGCAGCATAGTAATATTCCATTGTAAAAAAATAAAGGAAACTTAGTGAGAAGTTGAGAAAGAGAAAGCTTGGAAGGAAAATAGTGCAAATGAAATGGGAGAAGGGGAGAGGTGTATATATAGCTAAGTTGGTGGGCTCCCTCATAATTGCATTTGTTGACCTTTTAACTCACAGGTCCAAATCGCCTGATTTTGACATAACCAGCTTATCTTAGCTCAAAATTCAGTCCCATTTGAAACAACAGGTCCGCAAGGTGTCTACCTACCTTCAGGAACAAATCGTGTCTCAATCAAAGTTCATAATCTTTCAAAATGATAGAAATTATAGAAATGCATAAATAATCCAATAGTCCAAACGGAGTCAAAAAAGCTCAAAATTAGACATGGCACCTCAATACAGCTCTTAAAGTAGATCAGGACCTCCTTGTTATAAAAAAATATCAGAACCTCTCCAATTCACACTTATCAAAATCGACTTCTGATCAGTCAATTATGATAAGGAGGTAGCTATGAACCCTCAAATTTGCACCACTAAATGACCGACACTTAATTGGGAACCCATAGAATCAAACCAGGCTCGAATTGTATTAGAAATGGGTTAATTGGCTGAAACAGGATGAGCAGAGATCCAGGTATGCGTGGGGGTTGGGCAGCATGTTTATGGTGCCACCTTATATAGTGCCAAAAAAAGTGTGTTGGCCATCCGCCGGCATGTTCTACTTGTTGCCCGCCTTATCGTCACGCTGCCAGTGCCAGTAGGGCTCCCTTTTCCTTTACTTCCAATCAAAATTTTTCTATAAATAGGGCCTACTTCCAATCATTTAGGGGAACAAGCTTTCAGAGATAAAAATTTAGAAATTTTTGCCAGTATTAAATTAAAATCTGTCAATTTTAAAGATCAAAAATCAATTTTCTTTAGTTTTCACAACTAATTTTGAAGTTTGATTTTTATCATTATCTCTTAGTTTCTCTTGTTTTTTTTAACTCTATCTGTGGAAGGTTCAACTTGTAAGATCTCAACCAAAATGAGCTTAGATATGGAGTAAGGCTTGTCCCGGTCATATAAAAAAAGTGCAAAACCAATGTATAATTTCTTCTTTCAAGACTTTTTAAATCAGATATAGAATTCCATTTTATGTCTTATTGTAGGTCTAAAATTGAAATGATCTAACCTTGTTAATTTTAAATCTGAATTAAATTAGCAAATCAACTTAACCTTTGCCAAAACCCCTCCTTCGTAAAAAGGAAGAACTATGTAGAGTTTGATTCCCATTCAAAGGGATACACAGGTATGCCAGTCGTTTAGGCATCAACTCCAAACTGTTTTACAAAATAATTTTGCCATTTCATTTTTTTATGAGATTATTTCTATTTTGGTTTCTTTTACGTATGATTATGTTGTTTCTTTTTGATTTTTTAATTCTTACAATTAGTTGAGGAATGTGTGCTTTTCCTAGTACCTATAAGGGCTAGAGAAAAGATCCTTTTTGTTATTTATTTATTCCATTTTTGTAATAATTCTTACGTATATTTTGTCTTGTTTATTATTTTATAACTGTCATGCATTGCATGAATATTATTGCTCACGCACCATCTTTATTTATGTTCATGAAATTTATTTTAAGTTACTTTGTATTAAAATTGCCAAACTAATAAGCTGATAACTTAGTCCCTGAATCCTCATTGGTTTTGAGGCTAGTGATATTTTCTTTTGGGATATTAATTGGAGTCAATTTGGATTTTTTCCTTAATCTTTTTCCCAAATAAAATAAAATTAAGATGGTAACTCTTTTCAATATCAATTTATTAGAACCTAAGGGATCCATCGTGAGCTCAAATCTAAATGAGCATTTTGATCCCACTTAGCATATGAGATCAGTGCTCAAGCGAGGCCTCATAGCTAAATACACACCATTATTACATATGATGAGCATAATCTCTCCATTTTATGAAACCTAACACAAAACACCACTCCTGGAGAAAACACACTTAAAATTTTGGCCACCATCCTAGAATCACATTCCAAGGTAAGAAATCATGCTCATCTCCTCCTTTCTTTATTCTAAGCATGTATATGATGATTTATTGATAAAAACTTCTCTTTTCTTTCACCTATATGGATTGGCACAGGGAAAATAAAGCTAGAAAATATTTGTTTCACATATTAATTGATAACATATGGAATTTGTACTTAAGAACATAAAGTTTAACAAGAGAAAATAAGCAAGAAAAGTGTGAAGCTCATCTAAGGGAACACAAGAACAAATTCGGCCAACCTAAGGATATAGTTAAGGAAGTGTTCTAAAATTCTAATTGAAAGCTTATAAGGTTATTTTAGATGGAGAAAGATGATGTGGAAGTGTCAAAATGAATTTTGGAAACTTGATTTAAGACTTAAAAGTCTTAGTAGCATGAATTTAGTTTAAAGGGGAGCTTGGTGTTCTAATGATAGTTATTGATAATTGAATGATCACGTAGGTTTTATGTTATGTTAATTTCATATTTCTATAACTAATTTGAAGATTTGATGAGAAATTATAAATTTTTTCCAAATTTGACCTAAATGGGATAAGTTAGGGTTCTTATGAATAAGAGTGAATTAATTGAAAATAATTGGTGAGAATTAATTGCCTAAGTGTTAATTTGATGAATCTATGACTAATTTGGAGATTTGATAATGAATTAATGGTTTTTCTTAAATCCTAGTGTTTATGGACAAATTGGGAATTTTTAGAATTAAACTTGAATTCATGAAATTGAAGGGGGAAATTAAGCTTAAAAATGGTGTAACATGATTTGTATAATGTTAATTTCAAAATTCAATTGATAGAAATAATTTTCCCCAAATTTAATGAATTAAGTTCATTGATTGAATTGGAAGGAAAAAGTGGAATTATTCCCATTGAATATTAGAAATTGTTTAAATTGATTTTAATTGGGTAATATGAAGCTGAAAGAGGAAATTGAAAAGAAAGGAATTATCTTTCCTTAAGTGAATATATTTGGCCACTGGAAAACAACTAAGGGACAATGTTAAAATTAGTGATAAGTATATGTATAGTATGTCTTGATCTTAAAATTTATAAGTTAATACTATAATGAACAAGATAAAAGTGTTAACAAGTTAAGATAAATTTAAACTAATTTCATTACAAGGAAGTGGTTAATATGTAATTGAAATGCAAATGTGTAGAATCTAAAGATAAGGACAAGGATATTTTCCAAAAGTGTAAGAAGCACTACTGTGAGGCTTCGCTCTAGTACCAGTCCGATCCGCTAGAGGAAATAAGGATGCTCATTTAGGTTTAGACTCACGATGGAACTCTCAGGTTCGGATTGGTTGATTTTAAAAAATGATTTTAGGAGTTGCCACCCTAATTTATTTTTTTAAATGGGAAAATTAAGGAAAAAAAACCCATTGACTTCAATTTATTAATTTTCAATTAATTTACCCAAGGATAAAATCACTAGCCTAGAACTAGGTTGAGCTTGGGGACTAGATTTTTGGTTATATAATCTAAATTTAGCTCTTAAAATTAATTTGACTTTAGAAAAATTGATTTTATGAATGACATTTATAAGATGATAATAAAGAAAATGCATGAATATGGCATAATATGAATGTATGGTGCATAGGGGATTAATAAAACAATTAAAGTAAATATTCACAAACTAAGGAGAGCGTTTCCTCTAATCCTTATGGATTTAGAGGAACCATATAATCACTCCTTAATTCCAATTAAGGCAATTACATTGATAAAAAATTGGGATGTCTTCTCTAGCCCTTATGGGATTCTAGGAAAACCACAGATTCCCTTACAAATATCATTTATTAAGTAATTAATTACATTTGGAAAAACAGAAAATAAATTTAATTTGAAAAATTAGATTTGAGGTTTGGATTTAAATTTCAAATGTGCTTACTTGCCCTATTAAATAGACATCAAAACCCATGTAGTTTTTATTCCATGAGTAAGTGGAGAGGTTTACGGATTGATTAAAATGATTTTTGGTTTAGGGAATGAGTTGATAAAAAATACCTTGGATTTTGGTGGACGAGATTAAAAAAGTGTTTTGCCAGACCGAAATTCCGTTTTATTGGACCGGATGATTGGATTGATTAAGGATTTAAAAAAATGATTGGTGAATGAATAAATTAATTAAAATGATTAATTAATTAATCAAAATGGTGGATGAGTGAAAAAAAGATTTTGATTTAATTTGATTTTAAAAAAAGGAAGTAATTAGTTAATTAAAAATATTAATTAATTAACTTTTAAGTGATTAAAAAAATATTTTAGTTAATTAAAAGAATTAATTAACTTGACTTAGGGGAAAAATTAATTAATTAAAATGATTAATTAATTAATTAAAGAGTGCATAAAGTGAGAAGAAGAAAAATTGATAGACAGCAATTAATATTAACTTTTGGAGTGAGAAATAATGAGAAATAGGAGGCCTATTTATAGGCAAATGGGAGTGAAGGTAGTTTAGGAAGTGAAAATATGAAAAGACAATGAGGGATAGTGCTAAAAAAATGCTAGATTGGGGGTATTTTTGGGACTGTAGGTAGGGAAGTGAGGGGCCACGCCACCAGAGAGCTGGTGGTGTTGTCGGTATCGTGGGCGGTCTGGCGCTGCTGCATGCTTCAATAGGCATGTCAACTGAAAATCTATTTTGGTGCGCGGGTTAGGTTTTGAGATTTCTGAGTCAGTTTCTGGGGGTCTCAGAGTTCAAAAAATTCATCGGTTAGCTTCAATAGAGTGGAATAATTTTAGAACAATTGAGCAGTCAGTCTAAGAAATGATCTGGTTAGTTTTAGAAAAATACTGTTTGGTATAAAAGGTTCGGTTAGGGTAGGAAAGGCATCAGATTGTGCTAAGAATATTTCGGTCAGTTTTGAAGAGTTCATAATTAATTTTAGAGGTGCTGAAATGAGGATTCACAACTGCTCCCTCATCAAGGCTGTCTATCAGTTAGACAATTTTGATGAGAGTGGAGTCAAAACTTTGGTAGGTTTGAGTTTGGAAAATGATTCTGGTTGTAATGAGATAATTTTGGTGATTTTTAGAACTTGATTTTACCTTTTTTAGAGACTGATAAATTTTCATATTCATAATTTTTCTAATGTAAAAACTGTATTTTGGTTAGAAAATAGACAAATGAGGTGTCTATGGGTAGCTAAAAACCTTATGAATACGTAGAAACTTTTGGATTTAGATTTTGAATTGAGATGGGCAAAAACATACATTTTTATGCAATTGGATAATTATATGACACATTTTACTATGCAGTGTTTCGTCTTTTCTTCACCTTAAAATCTATAAATAATCCTCATTTCACACTTTGCTGCACACACATACACTCTCATTCCTCTCTTTAGGCTCACTCTAACATGAGCTTCATCTCTCCTTTTTGTTTTTTCTCTTTTTTTTTTCTTTTTTAATAATAATAATAATAATAATAATAATAATAATAATTTTTTCAATAATAATAATAATAATAATAATAATAATAAGCTTTCTTTTTTTCTTCTTTTTTTAATAATAATAATAATGACAATAGCAAAAAAAAAACAAACAAATTCCTTCTTCTTTTTTTTTTCTTTTTCTCTTTCTTTGTTTTCAATAATAATAAGTTTTTTTTCTTTTTTTTTTTCTCTTTTTTTTCTTTTTGATTATTTTTTTCTTTAATTTTCTTTATTTGTTTTCTCTTACTTTTCAAATTTAATACTCTGCAATGATGGCTTCTTCATCTAGATACACTATTATGCACTCTGTTGGCGAACTCTAGGGCAGATTATATGAGGTGCCGAGGGAAAATTTTGATCCCTCGATTATAATCCAGGACCCTCAAGATCATGTTTCATATGATAGGAGCATGGTGGTTAGTTTTGAATCCCTTTTTTGCTTCCTAGTCTAGCATTATATATGTATTATGCCTATTGGTTTATTGCAGATAAAAATTATCCGAAATTGGGGTTGATGGCACAATTTAGATATGGTGATCAAATGCATCACCATAGGGGGTGCTGTTAGGAATTTCCTAAAATTGATAGGCTTCATTGACTTTTCGGAGTTAAAGGCACCCGATTGTGTCAATATGAACCTAATAAAAGCTTTGGCTAAGAGTGTTGGGATACCACTAAACTTTTCACTTGTTATGCAGGGAGATAACTTGTACCCCATTCGATTTCTATATGATATCATGGATCAAATTCAGGTCTCGACCCCTTGATATGTGCAATGATTGGAGATATGAGTATATTGAAAAAGAGATCACTGCATCGATCATTTTTGCCCATCCTATGAAGAGCACCACCGTCAGGCGCACACTCTTCCATAAGAAGATAGAGGGGCTATCTTTTGGAGATATTATTCTAGATGAGACCCTCAGTTGCCTGTATCTTTTAGTCATCATGGGCTACATTTTTGATAGTGATAGATGCCCTAAAGAAATGTACATATTATGTAAATGTAAATAAAATCCTCAATTAGCAATAATATATATATATTCTTTAAATGAATTTGTTCCTTTATAATGAATATATGTTCCTTAAGTATTCTATGACAAGATCTATTCTCAAAGAGTGGAGAATATTACAGACAGATCACTATTGTATAAATACATTAAATTTGTTCATGATCATAGGATTATTGACTAGAGACCTCTAATTCGAAAGACCATCACCTTTGTTGTCATCCATGATAAGTATGTGATACTTATAGTAATGGAGATAGTGAGTCTCATGCTACAAACATGTGATGTCATGACAATATGTGAACTCTCGTAGAGATGAGTGAGTTGGACAATGACATCAGATGATGAATACATGGAATTTTACCATTAGTCAACTTTTCATCATCTAGGTTATAATTGTGTATATAGTCCTTTGACTTGAGGTGATACATTACCTAACGTATTGGTTGTTAGGATTTATTACAGCTTACATACCATTGCTATTCATGCAAAGGTATCCTGGAACTTAAACTCAAATACTTCACCTTCCATTAGGGCAATAGTGAGTTGGTCAACAATTATGCTTTCTTTAATTGCTTTTCTTAAGACATACTTTAGGTTAAATGTTGCGAGAACTACCATCCATCATGCCATTTTGCTGTCAAGAATCGGCCTCTCCATAAGGAATTTCAAAGGGCTTCTATCAACTAGCACATGGGTTGTATATGAGCATAGGTAGTATTGGAGCTTATGGCATACCCAGACTAAGGCTAGGCATAATTACTCAATCTAGTTATACCTCAGCTCATGAGCCAGCATACATCTACTTAAATAGTAAATAGCATTCTCTTTGTATGAGTTTAGATGTAACAACTCACACCTACCTTAGGAATTTTCGTGATAATTTGCTTGATTTCGAACTATTAAGGTTAAGTGCGTGCTTTCATGAAAATTAGCAATCTATGTGATTTATGAGCATGTGGCATATTAAATTAATTTTAATATGCATAATATGAGTTGTTATTGTGAAATAAATAATTTACATGAAGTGCATTTGCATAAAAGAATTTATTTTAAATAAAATGAATTTTCATGCATAAAGACAATTTTTAAGCATAAAATGATTTTATGAGTATTTTAAAATAATTTTTAAAATAAATATTTTGGGGGAAATATTACAGGAATAATAAGAAAAATATTCTTTTTATTTTAATTATAATCAGCCAAAAATTTAAATAAAAAGCCCAAATACCTAAAAGCCCACTACACTAAAATCCTCCTAACCTAGTTCATTAACGGTATTGGTGGGAATTGCACCCAAACCCTAATATATATTGTAAAATTCATCCAGCCTAGGTTTACAGCAGCCATCACTTTATTTTTTTTTGTATCTTGGCAGAAAAATTCTTTCAAAATATTTCTTTCAATCGAAATTAAGAAAACACCTTTTAGTTTTGTGATTTCTTGACTGTAATCATAAGTTTTTCTTCTCTTTCAATTTCTAAATTGATTTCTATGAAATAAATTATGGGAAAATTATTTTGAACTGGTTGATTACTGATTTTTATATATTTAATTCTGTTTGGGTGAGTTTTTGGGAGAGAAAATCTATTTTCTATAGAAAACACAAATCTTTCCGCGAGATTTCTCCAAAGGTTTTCTAAATTGATTTTTGACTTGTTTTCTGTGATGACCGGAAAGTTTTAAAAAACAAAGGAGTTCAAGGTTTTTATGCTAGAACTTAGAAGTTAGAAAATTCTATTATTAAATTAATATATGGTTGTTGATTTATGTGAGAAAGAACTCTAATTTGATATTTGTTTTCCTTAGATGAAAAATAATGATTTGAAGCATGTGTCTATATATTGCTGTAATGAACGAAAAGCGTGGAAAGCGCGAAAACTTATGGTTTTCACCTAAGCCTTAAAACTTAGAATTTTTTTGTATAAATATTACCTATGGCTACCGAATCATGTATGGACATGTTCTAAACTGATATTTGCTATGATTGGATGAAAAATAATGGTTTAAATAACTTGTTTACATATTTCTAAAATGACCAAAAAATACTAAAAACAAGAAAACTCATGGTTTTATACTCTATAACCCAAAAGTTGAATTTTCATGTATAAGCAATACTATGTGTGGCTGATTCATGTGAATTAAAATTTTAAAATGATTTTTATTTTGTTTACATGAAAAATGTTGGTTCAAACCATGTTTTTACATATTACTGAAATAGACGGAAAGTGCGAAAAGAAAGAGAATTTAGTTTTTCCTTTTGGTGATGCATCTGGCCTACATTAATATTTTTATCCCAATGTTTATAATTTTTATGTGATATGTTATGATGATTATTGACATATATGTATGTATAATAAATGATAAGATTGCATGTTTGTTGAAGGTATGACCCTAGATAAGCTTAAAGGCATTTTGGTATACTTAAGGTATCTTAACCTTATATTGTGATTAGAATGTAAATGTGATTAGGAAATTTGGAACTAGATGTTATGATGACTTGATGATGAACACATGGTTTTGAGTTGATGAAGTGACAATTGAATAAAAAAGATCATAAGAGTTAAGCATGACACTTGAAAGGCTAATTGTTAAGTTGACATGTATGGGAGTGTAAAGCATATTAAGATGATTATTAAAGTGAATTGATATTGAGGTAATAATATTGTGATGACCTTAGAAAGGCATTAACATGATTGTAATATGTTTACATGTGAGCCTATAAGGCCTAAGTGTGCAAGATTTTAAAAGTCAACGTGTTATGTGCAAGTGATGAGTACACCTATATGTGAACTCTAATTGTATGTGTATGCTATATGTGCATGGGGTAGTTATGGGATAAAAGCATCATGAGTAAATAAATACTAAGTATTAAGTTAAATATTATGTTAGAGTTTGAGGATCTTTAGAAGTGCAAAAGGACTACGTATGCTAGGAGCAAAGGAACCCCAAGGTGAGTAAACGCTGTGTTCATGCTATAAGTGTGAGTAAACATTGTATTCATTCTACAAGTGCAAGTAACATTTTGTTATGTTACAAATATGTGATATCATGTTATATGAGCCTTTGACATTCTTTGAAACTCAAGTTCTTTCTATTCTAAAATATTATTATATGATTTCTTTGACAAGCTTGGATTGCCAAAGGACATTTGGTCCAAAACTATTTTGTTTATCCAAATGAGAATTTCTTGTGATTATTACCCTAACTTATATTCTTTATGGAACTACACTATTATTGTATCTTTTGTTCGAAAGTTAAACCACTATTGTTATTAGAATACATGTTATTGTTGCCTTATGTGATATTGTTATTTGTGATTACCATTAGCTCTAGCTATGGTACCTTTAACCTTTATGTAGAATCCTCATGCCGATATGGGTAATCATCGGAACCTGTGCATACGGTCTTAACCCGATGGATAGGGGTAGTGCATCCACGTTAGCTAGAAAGGGGCAGTTCTAACCATAAGGCCTGATCAGCTTCATGCCTTCTATGTGATAGGAGTTGGAATTTGGTATAAGGCCACCTCTCCTTAATGTGTTCGAGTGATAGAGCAATAGCCTTCACTCACCATGTGATATAAGTGTGATTTTTGCAACCTTACCAATTGAACCTTTGCTAAATTGCAACTTGATTCATGAATTATAAATCATGAACTATGTGTATAAGCTATGTGTTTCCTTTCCAAAGGAATATGTGATAATGTATGTACTTTATCATTTACTCATTGAGATCATCTATCTCACTCCCTTTTCCTTGTGTGGTTCCAGGTGAGCAAATGTGAGGACGCAAGGTGATGACTCAAGCATTCTACTCCGTTTAGGAGATTCCTTGTCAAACTCATTAATAATACCATGTTATGAAGTGTTGTTGTCAGATGCTCCCAAAATATTGATTGATGCTCATTTTGAGATATATTATTTTCCTTATGGATTTTATATGAAATGTTTAATTATAGTCTTTCGCAATTAAAGGTATTCATTTATGTGTTTAAAAGAGTTATTGTACGAGGTTTGGTATGATCCTAGGTATGATTTGTTTATGTATAAGTGGATTCTACAGGCATAAGTGACCTTATGTCTCCCAATGTTCTAGGACCATCATATCTCTAAGGTTGGGATGTGACACTGGAGCATTTTGGGCAAGCATTGCACTTATAGCTTCTGAAGTTACTAATAAATAAAGCAATAATGGCTGACTTGGCCTTGAGTGTTGCAATATTGGCGGGTTTAAGAGGTATTGCTTGATTCTATTAAAGGCTTCTTAGCATTCTTCATTCCACTGCTTAGAGGCTCCTTTCCATAGTAGCTTGAAAATTGACCCATAAGTATCTGCCAGTTTTGCAATAAAATGGTTGATATACTGTAAGTGACCTAGGAAACTTTTAATCTCCTTTTTAGTTTTAGGGGAGGCATTTCTATAATTGCCTTTGACTTAGCTAAATCCACTTTTGTACCTCTTTAGTTGACTAGGTGCCATAAAAATACACCTGAAGAGGCACTGAAAGGCACTTAGCTAGGTTTAACTTGAAATTGTATTATTTGAGCCTAGTGAAGAATTAGTCCAGAGCTTCAAAATGGCCTTTAGGAGTTTCAGACTTTATAACCATGTCATCCATATATACCTTAACATCCTTATGCATCATGTCATGGAATATAGTAGTGGCCATTCTTTGATGAGTTGCCCAGCATTCTTTAAACCAAAAGGCATTATGTGATAATAGTAGGTATCCCACTCTATCACAAAGGATGTATTTTCCTTATCAAGTGTATAGAGTTAGATCTAGTTGTAGCCTATATAGAAATCAATCAAGGAGACCATTGATGCACCAGTCATGTGGTCCATGAGCAAATTGATATAAGGCAGAGGGAAATCATCCTTTGGCTAGGCCTTGTTGAGGTCCCTATAATCAATACACATTCAAACTTTTCCATCCTATTTGGGAACAAACACTATGTTAGCTAACCACGAAGGGTAAGTGATTGGCTTGATGAATCCATTATCTAGCAACTTGGTTACTTCCTCTTTGATCTTCAAAGACCATTATGTCTTCATTCTTCTTAGTTTTTACTTTATAGGCTTCACATCTTCATAAGTTAGGATCTTATGAACTGCTATGCTTGGATCTTGCTCTACCATATCTTTAGGCTCCCATGCAAAATAGTCTAAGAACTCATAAACTTTTTTGACCAATGCCTATGTGTCAAAATATACAGATGCAATATATGTAAATTTAGGATTTTTCTCTGTGCCATAGTTGATTGGTTCTTTGCCTTTTTCATTTTTTATTTCTTTTTATTTTCATTTTCTTTTTCAGATTTTTCATTTAATGATGAGTTAAAGGAAGTAGAGCACAAAGAGTCAGGAAAGTAAGTAGAAAACTTGTTCATTTTATTAAAGATAAAGGTCCCATCATTATGGGTTACATCACCTTGAAAGGATAAGCTCAGAAGACGAGTTACAAAATCTGACAGGAAAGACAAAAAGGACTGAATAGACTTATACTCAGACTTAAGGGACTCTGACTCTAACTCATAATACTCAAAGGACTCGAATGAGGACATAACAGGGCCAGTGTTCCTCTTAAAATACTAGTTATGTAGTGGTGCTTAGGATGGTAGAATGAGCTTGGTAGGATCAAGTTCTTGGTGGTTAGATCGTATGGATGGTCTCAAAAAGAGAGCACTCCATGCTTGTTTCCCAATCCTCATCCAATTGACAGATGGGCTAGCACTCCTTTACATTGAGCCTAATCTCAAAGAAAATTTCAAAACTAGGGATTAGCTTTGTAGAAATATGATAAAACCAAGGTTTGAAAAAGCCATAGTAAGGGAAATCTTATCCCTCTTTCATGAAATATCCATTAAGAGTCTTGAAGTAAGAACACATAGGCCAATCATAAGTCTCACCTTGCCTCTTGCCCTTGGTTCTCTATTTAGTCCTTTCCTCCAATTTTATAATATCTTTAGGTTTAGGCACATAGCTAAGACCAAAAGGAGGAGTGGCAGTAGGATACTTAGGAAATTGGGCAATCCCTTGCTAGTTTCTTCCAAGCCCCAAACTTGGAAAATAATCCATTTTCTTCATCATGTTAGCTACTGCCACATTACTAAACAGATCAAAGTCAAAAGGAACAAACTCTTTACCTTCTCCTTGAATGAATTGGATAGTATCAAATGAGATGCTAGACAAAGGAATGGCAAAGGGTTTGGGCTTAATTTCCAAAATCGTCATAGAGATTAGAATGTCAATCTTCCTATGTATATCAGCTCAGATGGTTATGATATTTGTATTATAGGGAAATTTAAACTTTTAGTGTAAAGAGGAAGAAACTACTTTTACTTGGTGGATCCATAGTTTACCAAAGTAAAAGGTTGAAATAGGCCAGGACATCAATCACTTGAAATGGGATTGGCATTGTCATTGGTCCAATTGTGACATCATGATTTGCTACTCTTAAGACTTCCCTCTTAGTGTTGTCATATGCTCTCACCACTTGGTTTGATAGGATGAAATTTGAAGCCTCTAATCTTAGGTAGCTGGCCACTTTTAGTAGACATTCATTTAGAGCGGATCCATTAACTACTAATACCACATGTATAGTTTTGCCTTGGGTCATCACTGTGATGTAGAGAGCATGATTGTGGCTTTCTTCTCCATAAGGGATGTCATAATCACCAAAAGAAATGGTAATGGATTTGGCAGTTTTGGTTAAAGATGCCACAAGGGTCTTAGATGAGATGTCAATAAGAGCTGGACATTGGTTCAAAGCCTTGCAAAGAGTTTGGCAATGAGGGTAAGAGGACTAGATAAGGCTTCATATTGATATGTTCGATTAGGTTTTCTTTAATTGCTTAGGAATAGTATCCTCTTTAGGTTCATTATGAGGCTTTAATTTTTCAATAGGAAGAGGGATGCTATGACTTACTGGGGTTGAATCTTTGGGTAGAGTAGGTTATAGAGGTGGTGGGAGAACTCTCCCACTATGGGTGATTGCATTGACTTCAGTGACAAAGTCATGTAGATCAAGTATGCAACAATAGCCCGAAGTTGGGTGGATGAGAGAAAAAGGATCAAATCCCAATTCATAAGAAGAAATAAAATTGACATTTGCTTAGTGATTAGGCAGAGGATTTGTGGTGATGTTGGGCTTGGCACTTGAAGCAATGATGTCTCCATTGTCTATCATGTCTTGAATTCGATGCCTTAGAGCTTTACAAGCATACATCTTATGCCCGAGTCCTTGGTGATAGTCACATGGATCGCTAGCATTATAGTTATTGGGTAAATGATTAGGAGGTGCTCTTGGCTCTAAGGGTTTAACAAGATGGGCTTTCAAGGCCTTCTTATAGACAGTGCTCAAAGGCATTCCCAATTATGAGAAACTTCTTCTTTCCAATCTCATGGGTTGACAGTAGGAGACAATATTAATTTCTCCTCCCTTTTGGGGGGTAGAGTGAGTGGTATTAAAGGTGAAATTAGTGTTTTTGTGATATCTCGAACTTGAGCATTCATCTTTGATTTGACTAGACTGAATCAAATCCTTGATTTTAGAAGCCATAGCAATGAAATCCTTAAAGTCTAGGAGATACTGGGTTTGCAAGTGAATTTGGTATTGGGGGAGGAGATTTTTCATGATAATGTTGATTTTCTCTTCCTCAGATGGATGGTTTACCATTTGGGTCGCTTTTGCCCTCTACCTTGTAAAGAATGTAGTGAAGGACACTTTTTGGCCTTGCTTAGTGGTCTCCAAATCCCGATGAGTGACATCCACTTCTATGTTGTAGTGGTATTGTTTGACAAAAACATTGTAGATGTCATCCCATGTCTTTTTGAGATTTTGGTTTAGATCTAAAAGCCACTTGACGGTAGCCACAGTTAAAGGTTGCTAGAATAATTGAGTAAGGAGCTCTTCATCCACATCGAAAGGTCTCATTAAACCCACGTACATCTTGAGGTGTGTCTTAGGGCAAGTTGTGCCATTAAATTTGTCCATCACGGGCATCTTGAATCTGGCTAGAACTCTGGCATTTAGGAAGAAAGCAAGAGAATCGACATCTATCATGTCTTTATGTTTTTTGATATTTTTGATGGATCATTTTATGGCTTCAAACTTTTCCATTAATTTATTGGCTTTAGGAAAGCTAGAAAAGTCTCCACTTTAAAAAGGATTCACTATGGGAATAGGAGCAGTGGCATTTACATCTAAAAGAGGAGAGGTAGGTGTTTCAGGAGCTTTCCCTTTATCGATGAGATCAATAATAGGAGGAGTAAAAGTAGAGGCATGGCTAGTTTTAGCTTGAGTGGAAGCAAGCTGAGCAGGGGAGGAGTGATGGTGGCATTAGTCATTTCCTTGACCTCATTGATGATGGATTAGCATTGGGAATTGAGAGAACTAGTGAAAGTGGCAGATTAGGCAATGAGAACATAGGTGAAAGTGTCAACTTGTATCTTAAAAACAGTGGTGAGTGTGGGTTAGAAAGTCTCCTTTTGTTTCTTGAGGAGGTTGGCAAAAAAGGTGTTGATTGCATCTTGGTCGAAAGAGCTAGAGGTGTTGGCCATTGGTACCTTAGAAATAGAAAATAGAAAAATGGATAAGAATGCATAATTGTAAAGAAAAAAGGAAACATGTGTCGGGAAAAGGATTCCTTCTGCATGGTTGGTCATTAGGGTTTATATGTTGACATAGTGAGTGTGTGAGGTGTTTTGGGGTAATAGACCATCAATTTAGGGTTTTGAGTGTTTTGTGGACTTATCGTATCAAGTTTCTCATGTTATGTATGTATGGCAATGTCATAATGCATGCCAAAAAAAGATTTCATGGGCATATGCACAAATGTCTCCATTATTATGGTATATGGAACCCAGGGTTAACATTATGATTACTACATGCACAAGGGTGAAGAGTGGTTTCATTAAGGGTCCCCGTCCCACTAGAGCATCAATATATCTAACCACATATGAGGCAAAGAGCCTTGCGTGGCTCCAACAGTACTTATTGATCTTTACACCACTAAAATGATTAGGGATTCATCGCAGGGTGGAATGCTTTCACTATATCTCAACATACACAAAGAGAGTTGTCAAGCCAATGCTACTTACTATCCAAATGTTTTCCTAAAGCTAAGGTTAGGCAAGAAGCCTTTATTATACAAAGTGATGCATGAAAGTCGAATTATACTTAATGAGCCAAATAGAGATTATTTTGGAACAAATTTTTCCTTAACCAAATAGTAATCCTCTTATTTTCTTTTTTATTTTAAAAAAGGTGGCAACCAGTCCCTAGTGGAGTCACCAACTATGAGGCCTTGCCTAAGCACTAGCCCGATTGGCTAGAGGGAATCGGGATATTCATTTGGGTTTAGACTCATGATCGAACCCATGGGCTTGGATTGGTTGATTTTGAAAAATGATTTTGGGTGTTGCCACCCTAATTTATTTTTTTAAATGGAAAAATTAAGGAAACCGCACCCCCCCCCCCACCATTAGCTCCAATTTACTAATTTTCAATTAATTTATCCAAGGATAAAATCACTAGCCTCTAACTAGGTTGAGCTCGGGGACTAGGTTTTTGGTTAAATAATCTAAATTTGGCTCTTAAGTTTAATTTCACTTTAGAAAAATTGATTTTATGAATGACATTTATAGGATGATAATAAAGAAAATGCATGAATATGGCATAACATAAATGTATGGTGCATGGGAGATTAGTGAAACGAGTAAAGCAAATATTCACAAATTAAGGAGACTGTTCCTCCTAATCCTTATGGATTTAGGGGGAGCCATATAAACACTCCTTAATTCCAATTAAGGCAATTACATTGATAAAAAATTGAGATGTCTTCTTTAACCCTTATGGGATTCTAGGAAGACTACAGATTCCCTTATAAATATCATTTAGAAAGTAATTAATTACATTTGGAAAAATGAAAAATAAATTTAATTTGAAAAATTGGATTTGAAGTTTGGATTTAAATTCTAAACGTGCCTATGAACCTCATTGAATGGGGATCAAAACTCACATAGTTCATTCTACTATTAAGTGGAGGGGTTTACGGATTGACTAAAATGATTTTTGGTTTAGGGAATGAGTTAATGAAAAATATGATAAGTGTATAATTTGTCTCTTCTTCTCTCTCCAATCACTATCTAATTAATTAATTAATTAATCATTTTATTTAATTAATGACCTCACCCTAACTAAAAGTTAATTAATCCTTTTAATTAACTAAAACTCTTTTTTCCAAAATTAACCACTCAAATTAATTAATTAATCTTTTTAATTAATTAATCACTCACTTTTTTTTAAAAAAAATCAAATCAATCTCTTTTTGATTAATCCATCTTTCATGTTAATTAATTAATCCATCTACCTATTTCATCATATTAATTAATTAATCATTTTAATTAATTAATTAATCTCTTAATCAATCTAATCATTTGGTCCCGATAAAACTGAATTTCAGTCTGATAAAACCCTTTACATGTCCAAAGCAATGGTATTAGCCTCTTTCTCTCACCCACAAGCACAAATCAAATCAATCAATCCAATCAACCCCCCTAAACCCCTCGATTTAATTATGGAACAAACAATGTGGATTTTGATCCCTATTCAATGGAGTACGTAGGCAGTTTGGAATCTAAATCTAAATCCTGATCAATCTTCTTTCCCCTTTTATTTTTCATTGTAATTAGTGTATTCAGTTGATTTAATTGTTTTAGAATTAAAGAGTGATTATGTGGTTCCCCTAGAATTCATAAGGATTAGAGGGAACTCTCTCCTTAATTTGTACATTTTACTTAATTGCTTTTTAATTTTCCCATGCATTCATATTATACTTACGATTGTTATTTAATACTTGTCATTTATGAAATTAATCTTCAAAGTCAATTAAATTTAAGAGCCAAATTTAGATTATTTAACCAAAAACCTAGACCCTGAGTTTAACTTGGTTCGAAGACTAATGACTTTTATCATTGGGTAAATTAATTGCAAAATTAATAAATTGGAGTTACAAATTGGATTTTTCCTTAATTTTTCTATTTAAAATAAATTAGGATGACAACTCTCGAATCCTTTCCAAAATGGAAAATTAATTTTTTGAACGATAGCCTTTCTAATCATGAGCACCAAAACTCATTCTATGACCTCCTTAAAAATCACTCGCCTTTCCTTAAGGCAAATTTCCCCAAGCGAGGGAGGGGCGTTCAGGTGAGGTCTCACAGTTGACAACTCCACTGTGAACTAATTGCCACCCTTTTTTAAGAAAAAGAAAGCAAATAAGAGGATTATTATTTGGTTCAGGAAAAAATTTCCAAAATAATCTCCATTTGGCCCATTAAGTATAATTTGACTTTTATGTATCACTTTGCATAATAAAGTCTAATTGCCTAACCTTAGCTTTAGGAAAACTTTTGGATGGTGAGTAACATTGGCTTAATGACTCTCTTTAAGTATGTTGAAAGATAGAGAAAACATTCCACCTCGTAATGAATCCTCAATCATCTTGGTGGTGTAACAAGCAATCAGTATTGTTTGAACCATTCAAAGCTCATTGACTCACATATGGTTAGGTATATCAATGCTTTAGTGGGATGGGGACCCTCAACTAATCTACCCTTCACCCTTGTCATATAGTTGCCCTAACCTTTGACCATAGTTTCCATGCACCATAATGATTAAGACCTTATATGCATATTTATGAAACCTTTTTTGGCATGCATCATAACATAGCCATGCATATATATAGACCAGGAACCCCTAGGCTAGGTTATGCCTTGAACTAAGTCAAGCATAAACCTTGAGACCTTAAACACTTTTAGCCTAAGACTTTTGGCTCATTATCTCCCTCAAGCCCAAAACCATTGGCATCTCACATCTTTTATGCCCAAAACCATTGGCACCTCATATCCTTTAAGCCTAAAACTTTTGGCACCTCATATCTCCTGAGACCAAGATAGTTGGCCACCATCATTGTAAAGACCAAAACCTTAGCACCTCACCTACCTCAAGACCAAAACATTGGCCTACCATTACCTTGTGCCTAAAACCTTTGGTGCCTCATTTCTCAGGCCCAAATCCTAAGCCTAAACATTTGGCCTACCATTACTTTAAGCCTAAAACCTTTTAGGCTCCTAACCAAAAAAATAATCCTTAAGCCTTAAACCTTTTACCAAAGAACCAATCCTTAAAGCCTAATACTTTTAGCCTAATGAACAAGCATTACCCTAAACACCTTAAGCCCAAAACATCTTAAGAAGTCATTTTTCCTTAAAATTTGTGTACTAGCCCATCCTTTCATAATTTTTTCATGCCTTTCTCATACATTTATCCTCCTTTTTTTATTTTGCATTGGAAGTACTGATGGCCCACTCTTTCAACCGAGACACCATGAATGCATTTTTCACAAACATCCTCAAAAGGCAAGAGGAAAATTTCTAAGCCATAATCACCTCTACCCTTAATGCTCAACAAGCTAATTTCAATAATGCTTTAGCTGCCCAATAAACCAAATTTAAAAAAGCCCTGACTGGTTAATAAGTTAGCTTCAACAAAGCATTGGCCTAGCTCAAGATAGTCCATGTACTGAAATCCCACAATCATACCTCGTGTTTTGGATGTTAGTCTGCCCAACATTATACCTCCCCATTTTGTTAACCAATCCAAGTCAAATCTAATTGACTCAAGTTTCACTGCAACCCATCTTGATCTAGCCAATATTATAGCTCCTCCTATGGTCAATTGACCTAAAACCTCTCTTTTTTCAACCAACACTGCCTTTAGTCTTGATATTGCAACTATACTAACTCCTACCATTAGCCTTGCCATGATAAAGAAGTGTCCAAAAAATGCCACATAGCTAATGCTAAACACTCATAGCAACTTAACTATTGTTTTTGATATGATCAATAGTGGAGGAGTCCCTAAAAGTCTCATGCCACCAAACATTAAAGTTAACCTTCCTCCTTCCATGAATCCCTTTTAGGGAATTGAAACCTATACCTAACCAAACATCAAAAGGCCCATCAAACTACTATTGAAGCACAACACCAGTGTGCTCCAGCAAGCTCACACAGTTGAGAAAAGATGCAAGAATAACAATCCTTGTGCTAGAAGCCAATCATGTCTTCTGAGCAAAAAAGGAAAAGAGGTAGCTACCATCACTAACTAGTAACTCTATAAACCAGAGAGAAGAAAATTCATTAATTTGGGAATTTTCTTCAGCGCTTGATAAGTGCACATTTGATTAGATTTTATCCCTTGTTCTTACTGTGTTTTATCATTAAATTGAGTTTAATTTGTTTGTTAAGTGGTTTATTATAGTATTTTGAGGGAATTACCTGATTTGGAGGCCATGGATCAAGTTATTTAGAAATTGCAAAGCTAAAGAGCGAATTCGGCGAATTTTGGGCAAAGACTTAAAGATACAGTGGTTAACATGCCTATGAACATGAGCGTGTACCAGTACGTGTTGACCATCCTACCTTGGGTGTATTGCAGTCCATATTGAAGAGCTAAGTTTCATAGGAAGATAGTTACCAACACGCCCTGGAACATGGGTGTGTTCCAAACCGTGTCGAGCAAAAAGTGGACCTTTAAAGGATGTTTCAAGGAGAAGAAAAGGGGGATTCTAATCTTTTTGGAGAGTTTTACTTTTGGAGAACTTTTTAGAGAAGAAAGAGAGAGATCATAGCCAAAATCAAGGTGAAAAATAAGATTTGAGTGGATTTGAAGTGGGTAATTCAAGATCGAAGAAAGGATTTTTAAGAACTTATCTATGGATTATTTGATTTTCCATTCCCTTCTTTCTTGTTCATTATCCTTTAAATTTACCATGAACTAAACTTTATTTGTCTAGATGGGATAAACCCTAGTTTTGATTATATGTATTGAATGATTAGATTTTTAATTAAATCATCCTTAGGTTGAGTTATATTCATGATTTATATTGATAAAGTCTGATTATCAATTGCTAGCTTGTTGATTTGATACTTCATTTCTTATTAATGTGTTGAGATACCCTTGATTTGATATGATCACTCATGAATATTAGGGATTGCTTAGGACACTAGAGATAGTTTTACAAAATCCTTTAGTTTTAATTTCTTAATCTCAATGCTTTGCCTAACCAATTGAATAAGAAGAGATTCTATTTAAGTTGCTTAGGGAAAAAGGGACTAACTTACTTGAGAAAGGTTTAATTCTAATTTTAGGATTATCAACTCGATTCATTGTTTGATTTAATTGATTACATGAGGAACTAGGGGGAGTTTCTATCTAGATAACTAACTCATTGATTCTTTTCCATTGATTTCACCAATTTTCTATAATTACTTAATATAGTTTAATCTTCGATTTAGTTTAATTTTAGTTTTTCCTAAAATTTGATTTACTAGACAATAGTTAATATTTGAGCTAATAGTCATATAGTTTCCCTATGGGATCAATCTCTTTTGTGCTATACTATCCAAATGATAGGTACGCTTGCCTATAGGTAAGGTATAATAGACTTAGAGTTTATTAAACATGGTGAAAGTATAAAGCTAATATCAAGTTTTTGGCGCCATTGCTGGGGAAACTTTTATATAGTATGGCAAAATAATATAGACTATTGCTTTAGTTCTTTGATTTTTGTTTCTAAATATTGTTCTTAGTCTTTTATATTTCAGGTGACTTAATTATTGTATGACCAGAGCTAGTTCATTCGACTTGGTAGAAATATATCTTGAAATAGAAAGAACTTTGCACAAGAGATCGAAGGATAGAGAACAAGTTGTGGTTGAGAAGATTAATAAGCAAGAAGAATTTGAAACAATGGGAGACATGCTAGGTCTGCTCTCACTGGGGCCGATTCTAGCATGAGGAGACCACTAGTTGCTACCAATAATTTTGATATCAAACCAAATGTTATCTTGATGGTTCAACGGTCCTATCAATTTGATAGATTTCTTGATGAAGATCCTAATGCACATTTGGAAAATTTCCTAGAAATTTGTGATTCATTCAAGATCAGTGGAATTTTGGATGATGTAATTAGGTTGAGATTGTTTCCATTCTCTCTAAAGGATTGTCCTAAGCAGTGGTTGAAATCATTTACTGCTGGCACTTTCACTACTTAGGAGGGTTTAGTTGAAAAATTTTTAGAAAAAATACTTCCCTCCTGCCAAAATAGCAAAGTTGAGGAATGATATTTCTTCATTTATGTAAAATGATGTTGAGACTTTGTATGACACTTGGGAGAGATTTAAGGATTTGCTGAGAAAGTGTCCACACTATGGATTACCACTTTGGTTGCAAGTTTAAACTTTTTACAATGGTTTGAATTATGCAAGTAAACAAGCAATTAATGTAGCTGCTCGGGGTTCAATTAATAACAAGACACTAAAGCAAGCTAGGGATTTGATAGAGGACATAGCAATTACTAACTACCAATGGCAACCCACTCGAGACCAAGGAAGAACCAGGACTGTTGGTGTTCATCAAGTGGATAATGTGGTAGCTTTGGCGGTACAACTTAAGGCTATGAATAAAAAGATTGACACCTTAGCCTTATTAGCTAAGCCTACCTAGGTTATGTATTGTAAATGATGTGGGGGAAGACATCAAAGTCAATATTGTAGATTGGAAATAATTTGCTAAGCCCGAGCAAGTGGATTATATAGGTAATGTGTTAAGACAGCAGAATAATCAATATAGAAACACCTACAATCCTGGGTGGAGGAATCATCAAAATTTCTCTTAGAATAACTACTCTAATGTGAGACCCCCTCTTAGATTCCAATCCCAACCTCAATAAGAAAAGAAAGCAATTTGGAAGAAATATTGGGAAAATTTATTGCAGCTTCAAAGACTAGATTTCAAACAACAAAGACAGCTTTAAGGAACCAACAAGCTTCCATTCATAATATGGAAAATTAGGTTAGGTAAATTGCAAAAGCACTATCTGAAAGATCTCAAGGTAGTTTGCCAAGCAATACTGAAGCTAACCCTAAAGAGCAACTGAAGGTTATTACATTGAGAAGTGGTAAGGAGTTGAAGGCTGTTGAGAAGCAAAATGGGAAACTGATAGTTGAAGATGATGATGCCAAGGATGAGGAGGTTAATGAGAAAGAGAAAGTGGACCCTATACTTGTGGTTAAGGAGTTCTAACCACACATTCCATACCCTGTGAGGTTGAAGAAGGACAAAATGGATGAACAATTTGGTAAGTTTCTCAAACTCTTTAAACAATTGCATATTAATATTCCTTTTGTGGAAGTTCTTTCACAGATGCCAAAGTATGCTAAATTTCTTAAGGAGCTACTTTATAACAAAAGGAAACTTAAAGAGGTGTTGATGGTTCAACTATCTAAGGAGTGTTTAACAATAATCCAAAAGAAGCTACCTGAAAAACTCAAGGAGCCAGGGAGTTTTACTATCCCTTGTCTTGTAGGTAGTTTAGAGATTAATAAAGCATTGGCTGATTTGGGGGCTAATATTAATGTTATGCCTTATAAAATGTTCAAAAAATTAGGTTTAGGTGAACCTAAACCAACACACATAAGTATTCAATTATTTTATCAATCTGTCATTTACCCTAAGGGTATTGTTGAGGACATGTTGGTGAAGGTTGGTGAATTTATATTTCCTATAGATTTTGTAATATTGGATATTGATGAGGATGTTGATGTGTCATTTATCCTAGGTAGACCATTTCTAGCTACTATTAGAGCTGTTATTGATGTGCATGTTGGTAAATTGATACTTAGGGTAGGGAATGAGCAGATTGTTTTGCACATATCCAGTGCTATGAAACACCCACTTGCACTTAAGGATATGGATGTGATTAATCATAAGACTTTACATTTCATTTCTAACATTGTTCATAAGGATCCTTTAGAGTTGTGTCTTATGCAAGGATAGGAAGATATTGAGGCACCTGAGACCATTGAGCATATGAACTATCTTGAGGCTATCAAGCCATTGAAGAAGAGCAAGGCATTTAAGAACATAGAGATGCCTAGGAGTGAAAGAATGAAACCATCCATTATTGACCTGCCAAGTTTGGAGCTTAAGCAACTCCTTTCTCATTTGGAGTATGCTTTCTTGGTGGAAAATTTTAAGTTGCCTGTGATTGTGAATGCTAACTTATCAAAGGCATAAAAGGCAAGGTTATTTGAGGTCATGAGTAAACATAAGAAAGTTATAGGATGGAAAATTGCAAACATCAAAGGTATTAACCCTTCTTTTTACACTTATAAAATCTTGATGGAAGAAGAATTCAGACCTGTGGTGCAACCCCAAAGGCGTCTAAATCCTAAGATGAAAGATATGGTAAAAGCTAAAGTGATCAAGCTTCTAGATGCGGGAATTATCTATCTTATTTTGTATAGTTTTTGGGTAACTCCAGTTCTGGTGGTACTGAAGAAAGGGGGCATAATTGTAGTGCCCAATGAAAACAATGAGTTGATTCCTATAAGAACTATCGTGGGATGAAGGGTATGCATTGACTATAGGAAGTTGAATGATGCTATTAGAAAAATCACTTTCCATTTCCTTTCATTGATTAGATGTTAGAGAGACTCTCCAGGCATTAATTTTATTATTTCTTGGATGGGTTATCTGGGTAATTTCAAATTCTTATAACTCTAGATGATCAAGAGAAGACAACATTCACCTATCCCTATGGGACTTTTGCATATCAAAGGATGCCATTTGGGCTATACAATGCACCAGCTACCTTTTAGAGGTGTATGATGGCCATTTTTTATGAGTTAGTTAAGGATATCATGGAATTTTTCATGGATGATTTTTTGGTGCATGGTGACTCATTTGAAGGTTGTCTTGAGAATTCAGAGAGAGTGATAGCTAGATGTGAAGAAACTAATTTGGTTTTGATTTGGGAAAAATGTCACTTCATGGTGCAAGAAGGTATTGTGTTAGGGTACAAAATCTAGAACAAGGGAATTGAGGTGGATCGAGCAAGGATCGAAACAATTGAAAAGCTTCCACCACCCATTTCGGTTAAGGAAATTTGGAGTTTGCTAAGGCATGTCAGATTCTATAGAAGATTCATCAAGGATTTCTCTAAGATTACTAACCCCCAGCTAAGTTATTTAAGAAGGATGTGGAGTACTAGTTTGATAAGTGCTGAAAACACTATATTTTGGCCCTTGTTCTTAATATATTTTATGCCTCCAATTGAGTTGAACTTATTTGTTTTAGTGTTTTCATAGTTCTTTTAGTTAATCCAGTGTCAAATGATTCCATGATTCGAATGTGACCCAAAATGGTGAAGATCCAAGCCAATATGCTAACTTTTGGAAGAACATAGGCTGCCACAGCTAGGATTCTAGCCGTGTGATAAGAACAAATTAGCAAATTATCTAGTAACCTCCCACAGGTGGAGGCATGGCTGAGGTTTCACTGTGGGAAGTTCAGCTCTTGGTTCTTCGTTGTCACGACTGGAACCCCAGCCGTGGGTTCAGTGGTGTGAGTTTAAATTTTCACGAATATAAAACTAGATCTGATAGCATTTTATAAGGAGTTGCCTAGGGATTGGAGAAAGGATAGTAAGGGGAAAATATATTGAACATTAAAGATCAAAGAATAGGATTCCTCTACACTTTATTTTTATGAATTATTTGGGATTTCTTATTTCTTTATTTCATCCTTTGGTTTCAATGTGTAAAATGAACTAATTCTTCCCAACTTGGGTATTGATGAACCCTAAAACCTTTTTATATGGATTGAATTACTTTTTATTGAATTAAATCATTCCTTGAGTTGTTTTATCTTTATGATTATTATTGACTAATTACCAATTGATAATTGCATGCTTGTTAGTTGGGGATTGTTTTCATATAATTGACTAGAGATAGCTTTATGTGAATTGATCACTCATAAAGATTAAGAGTTGATTGGGGCACTAGAGATAGGCCTACAAGACTTCTTTAGTAGATAGTTTCTTGAATCTAACGTATGACCTAATTGAGTTTGCTTGAGAAGAGATTCCTTGCATTCCTCTTGGGAAATAAGGATTTAATTACTCAAGAGAGATTTTTATCTAATTTAGTGAAATACCAATTCAACTTATGGAATGAATTTGATTGATGTGTGATTCATGATATACAATTAGGGGCTAGAAGGATTCAATACCTAAATGGGTCTTTATCACTTATTTCATCTCCTTTTCCTTCTTATTATTTACTTCAATTAGATTTTATTTTAGTTTTAATATAGCTATAATCATTCTTATCAAACACTAATTTGATTAACTAGAGATTAGCAGACATTTGAGCTAGTACTTACACTAAGTCTCCTATGGAATGATATTTTACTCACTATTATAATACTTGTGCTATCTATACACTTGCAGAATACGCATCACAGTTTGATGATGAGTGTCTTCATGCTTTTAATTCATTAAAGGAAAAACTTACAAATACACCTATCGTAGTAGCATCAGATTGGAATTTGCCCTTTAAGTTGATGTGTGATGCAAGTGAATGCACAGTTGGTGCGATTTTGGGACAAAGGAAAGATAAGCACTTCCAACCCATTTATTATGTTAGCAAAACCTTGACAGATTCCTAAGAGAATTACATAACTATAGAGAAAGAAATGCTAGCCATAGTGTTTGCATTTGACAAGTTTCGATCTTATTTCATGTTGCCTAAAGTAATTATGTATACAGATCACTCAGCTTTGTGCTACCTCTTGTCCAAAACCAATGCTAAGTCGAGATTGATTAGATGGGTATTATTGTTAAAAGAATTTAATTTGGAAAATTAAGACAAGAAAGTCTCAGAGAACCTTGCGGTAGATCATCTCTATCACCTTGAGAACCCTTATCTAGAAAAGCTCATAGAAGAAGATATCAATGATAGTTTCCCAGATGAGCAATTGTGCATCATGATAAGTAAGGTAAGTACTCTTAACTCTAAAATTCATTGGTTTGCTAATTTTGCAAATTAACTTGCTACTAGGATACTCTTAAAAGAACTCACATTTCAATAAAAGAAGAAATTCTTTGTTGATTTAAAACATTACTTTTGGGAGGATCCTTTCTTGTCTTGAATATGTATTGATAGGGACATAACGAGATATGTGGCATGCCTAGAAACAATGAGTATATTGAATCATTGCCACAAAGGACTAGTTGGAGGGCATTTGGGGTTAAGTAGAACTGTAGAGAAAGTTCTTGAATTAGGTTTCTACTGGCCTTCATTGTTTAAAGATAGCTACTGCTGTGTACAAGGGTGTCATTGTCAAAGGTTAGGTAATATCTCTTCTCATGATGAAATGCCTCAAAATGGTATTCTTGTTTGTGAAATTTTTTATGTTTGGGGTATTGACTTTATGGGACCCTTTCCCAGTTCCTTAGGTAACAAATACATTATTGTGGCTATTAATTATGTTTCAAAATGGGTTAAAGCTTAAGCTTTACCTAGGAATGATGCTAGGGTTATAATTAGGTTCTTAAAAAAGTTATTTTCCAGGTTTGGCACACTAAGCATAATTAGCCATAGGGGAACTCACTTATGTACACACAACTTGAAAAAGTACTTAAAAGGTTAGGTGTTATACATAGGTCAGCTAAGCTACCCCTTACCATCCTCAGATAAGTGGCTAAGTGGAGAATACAAGTAAGGAGTTAAAGAGAATTCTTGAAAGAACTGTAGAGCATTCTAGAAAAGATTGGTCTGAAATGTTAGATGATGCTCTATGGGCTTATAGAACTATATTTAAAACTCTCTTAAGAACTACACCCTATAGGTTAGTCTATGGAAAAGCTTGTCACCTACCTATTGAAATTGAACATAAAGCATATTGGGCTATTAAACAGATTAACCTTGATCTTGCTCTTACAAGCTAAAAGAGAAATTTGCAGGTTAACAAGCTGGATGAATGGAGATTGACGACCTGTGACAATGCCTGGATGTATAAGGAAAGAACTAAATGATGGGATGATGCTCGCATCAAGCAGAATTGAGAGTTTCATATTGGTGATCAGGTTTTGTTATATAACTCTCAGCTTAGACTTTTTCCTAGTAAGCTGAAATCTAGATAGTCAGGACCATTTACAGTGAAACAAGTCTTTCCCTATGAAGCTATGGAACTTACTCACCCTAAAAAGGGTGATTTTAAGGTGAATGGGCACAAAGTAAAACTCTATTTTGGAGGAGAGGTGGAAAGTGCTAAGGAGATAATTCATCTCTAAGTTTTGAAATGAGAAATTACTCCTAACCGTCTAGCTAATATGACGTTAAAGAAACGCTAAATGGGAGGCAACCAATTGTTGTTTAAGTTTTTATTTAATTTATTTTTTTTTGGGTGATTCAATCTTTGGCTAAGTTTTTTTTTTTTTTTTTTTTTTTTTTTTTTTTTTTTTTTGCAGGAAAAAGGGTGAAAAGGCTTAAATTTTGATGAAGGCGAAAAGCTATATGCCCAGATACACGCTCTAGGATAAGGGTGTGTTCAGCCAACCTTTTCGAATGGTGAAAGTGGAACTTCAAAATTTCTTACAAAAGCAAACATGCCTTGGTACACGCCCATGGACATGCCTATGTTCTAAGAAAATGAAATCTAATGGTTAGCACAAGCAGCTATATGCCCAACCATACGGCCGGGGACATGGGCATGCCTAAAAAACAATCAACTTTGTTTTTGCACAAAAACAAACACAGCTCTCATCACTCCTTTAAACAAGACCGTCTTTAATGCTTATATGCCCTAGAACATGCCATATTCTTGGGCTTGTTCACCATTAAAACACGGGTTTGCATTTTAAATTTAGTCATCCACTCTCATTCTCTCATTCTTTCCTCTTTTATCCACTTTCTTATAGTTTTCTCTCATTGAAACTCTAAAAATTTCTTTCCATTTTGTTCAAAACTCTCACTCACACTTTTTTTTTTGGGATTTTGAATTTAAAATTGCATTTTTTTTGGGTAAATTCATGGTTGTTTCCTTTTGAAATTTTTAGAAATCATTTCTTCTCATTCACCTGAGGTATGAATCTCTGACTTTGATTTCTCTTCTCTAAATCACAAGGGTGAGTTTGCTTGCTAATTTATTTATGATTGAAATATTTCTTGTGATGGGTGATGGGGATATCATTGAAATAGGTAATGGTTTTGAATTGGGAGATGTTAGGTTGGATGGGATGGATGAGTTTCATTTGATTGTGTGAGTTTTCGTGGCTTGAATATTAAGTATGGGTTGATTGGCTATTACTTATGGGTTGATTGGTTGCCTTTGTTAGATTTGAGAGACATGCTTGTTCTTAGGTTGTTATGCTACTAAAATTTTTATAATTTGATTTAATACTCTTTGTTTTTTTGTGGCACTTACTCTATTTAGTGTTTGGCTGGTTGTTTTGCAGGATGCCTCCAAGTCGCTGACCTATTTCTTCACATCATTCACCACCTTTCATCAAAAGTCGATGGGGTGAATCTAGTAATGCATCACTTCCTTTACTAGTGGCGGCACCAGAGACTACATTTATCATGAACCGCCCTTATATTTAGTTCACTGAGGTTGAGGCTAGACAAAGGTTCACCACATTAGCAAATAAATCATTCGAGCCCAGTAGGATGATTGATTGGGCAGCCATGGATTAGGTTGGATTATCTAGAGAGCTTTGCCAATACCTCCATCAACTTGGGTGGGAGGAATTCTTTAAAATATCAGAGGTGGTATACAGAGAGTTGACTTTAGAGTTCCTTTGTACACTTCAGCTAGATAAGAAGAAGTTGAGTTGATCAAATTGAGAGGTGATTAGGTTTAGATTAGGCACTACTAGCTTTCAGATAAGTATAAATGAGTTTGGAGTCTGATTGGGACTTTACTCGACACTGAAGGTTGATACACAAGAGTATTGAGATGCTTTAGTGCATTTTTTGAGTATGGTGATAGAGCCTACTAGAGTATAGCATAGTCTAGCATAAGGTGCTTTCAATTATATAGCCACTAGTTCCAAGGCTTCTCATCTCGCCTCTATCAGTCTCTCAATGGTCTATAACCTCATTGCCTACATAATTGTCGGGTGTAGAGATAGTATAGGGGTGGTCGATTTGAGGGATCTTTTCTTCTTATGATGTATGGTCAATTGATAGCACTGTAATATTGCCAACACACTCATCCACTACTTGTATTCCAAGGCTCATAGGGGTTTAAGCAGCAGATTATTTGGTGGGATGTATGTGACTCGATTGGCAAAGTCATTGGGGATCTTTGCTTCTCTTCCCCTAATGACTATGGATAGGATACCGAGTGCTATAAGTTTTATGACTATGAGGAGGATGGGCATTTTACAATCTAATGTGATAGTTATTCCATTTGGGGTGCACCACCTCCTATGCCTACTTATACTAACCCACCTCCACCATCGACAACCAATGTTCCTAGACCTTTGAAACCCACCACTTCTACCAACCTAGCTAGACCATCAAGCTTTGCACCACTGCCTCTTGTTTTCCCTACTCTAACTTATCGATATTAGGTGCATACCATTAGCAATCCAAAAGTAAAGGATCGCAAAATGACTGATTTAGGGAGGCAGTTGTGTAGGATGGAGAGCAAGGTGGAGAGATTAGACCATTAGTAGCAATAACTTCATGAACTGCAAAATTAGATGATGAACCTGATATTCAAACAACATCAGTGCATCGAGGCATGATTTTGGACCATGAGGATGAGCATAGATGATGGATTAAGCGCCCGATGATGGAGTTCTTTTAGCATTCGGGGTTCATTCCCTCCACACAACCACCTCCGGCAGATGACATGAGCCAATTGGAGTTAAAGATCCTGTCTCCTCCACAGATGAGGATTAGTTTTCTTTTCTTTTATTTTTTCTTTATTTTTATTTTTCTTTTTATTCATTTATGTTTTATTTTACTTTTGTTTTTATTTTTGTTTTATTTATTGTTGAACATTATTTCATTGCATTAGACATGTCATGTAAATATTATAGGGACAATATGAGGAATACATGAGTTACCTATCTCTATTAACTTCTCCATGAGCCATGTGTTGTCATGTTTTTTAAGCATAATAGAGAAAGGCTTCCTTTGTGTAGATCACATTCTAAATTATTGCTCTAATTTAGTTCAAATTGAAAGAAATTGTGAGTATGATCTTTGAAAAACCCATAACCAAGATGGAACTTGGTCCATCTACCCCTAAACCTCTTAAGAGTGCCCTTAAGATAGCCATAACCCCTGAACAAATGTCACATCCCAACTTTAGAGATATGATGGTCCTAGAACAGGTGGAGACATAAGGTCACCCATGCCCGTATAACTCACTTACACATATATATATCATGCCTAGGATTATAACAAACCTTATACAATAACTCATTTAAAACATTATATGAAATCTTTAATTATGGAAGACAATAATTAGAAAATTTACATATAATTCATAAGGAAATAATATTCATAATTCAGTCAAAAACCTTAATAAATATCATCTCAAAATAAATATTCCTAGAGCATCTAATGACAACACTTCATAGCATGGTATTATTAATGACTTTAACAAGGAATCCCCAAGTGAAGTAGAATGCTTGAGCCATCACCTTGCCTCCTCACAGTTGCTCACCTAGAACCATACAAGGAAAAAGGGATGAGATAGATGATCTCAATAAGTAAATGATAAAGCACATACATTAATATATATTCCTTAAAGAAGGAAACTCATAGCTTATACACATAGTTCATGATTTTCAATTCATGAATCAAGTTGCATTTTAGCAATGGTTCGATTTAACACATTTGTAAAAATCACACTTATAACACTTAGAAAGTGAGGGTTGTTGCTTTATCACTTGAACACTTAGTGGAGAGGTGGCATTAAACCAAATTCCAACTCCTGTCACTTAGAAGGCGTAAAGCTAATCAGGCCCTATGGCTAGAACCACCCCTTTCTAGCTAAAAGGGATACACTACCCCTATCCATCATGTTAAGAATGTGTGCACAGGTTCTGATGATTACCTGCATTGGCACAAGGACTTTTACATAAAGGGTTAAAGGTACCATAGCTAGAGCTATTGGTATTCACATATAATAGTAACATTTAAGGCAACAATAACATGTATCATAATAACAATGGCAATTTTACTTTTTAGCAAAAGATACAATGATAGTATAGTTCCAGAAAGAATATAAGTTAGGGCAACAATCACAAGAAACAATCATTGGATAAACAAAATGATTTTTGGAACAATTGTCCTTTGGCAACCCAAGCTTTATAAAGAAATCACTTAATCATATTTGAGGATAGGAAGAACTTGGGTTTCAAGATCTCAAAGGCTCACATAACATGATATCACATATTTGCAACATAACATAATGTTACTCACACTTGTAGTAAGATTACAGTGTTTACTCACACTTGTATAATGAATAGAATATTTACTCACCTCGTGGTTCCTTTGCTCCTAATTCATATAGCCCTTAGACTTCTAAGACTCCTTAAGCTCTATCATAATATTTAACTCAATACTTAGTATTTATTCAATCATGATGCCATCCTATCCCATAAGTATTTATTCAATCATGGTGCTATCCTATCCCATAACTACCCTATGCACATATAACTTTCACGTACACTTAGAGTTGCATATATAAGTGCACTCATCACTTGCACATAACATTTTGATTTAAAAGTCTTATACACTTAGCCTTTATAGGCCTATATGAAAACACAATACAATCATGTCAATACCTTTCTAAAGTCAACACAATATCATTGCCTCAATATCAATTCACTTTAACAATCATCATAGTATACTTAACACTTTCATATATGTCAACTCAACAATTAACCTTTTAAGCATCCTGCTTATCTTTTATGACCAATTATTTCAATCAATCTCTTCATCAATTCAAGACCATTAATTCATTATCAAGTCATCATAACATCTATTTTCATATTTCCTAATCACATTCACATTCTGATCACAACATAAGGTTAAGATGCCTTAAGTATACCTTAAGTATACCAAAGTGCCTCTAGGCTTGTCTAGTGTCATTCTTTCAATCAACATGTAATTTAACCATTTATCACACATACATACATGTCAATAATTGTTAAAATACATCACATAAAAATTATAAACATTAGGATAAAAATCCCTTGGTAGGCCGAATGCTCCATTAAAGGGAAAACTGAATTTTTCTTACTTTTCTTACTTTTCGTCTATTACAGTAATATGTAAAAATATGGTTTGAATCAAGATTTTTCATGTCAACATAACAAAAATCATTTTAGAACATTAATCTACATAAATTGGCAGCAATAGATATGTCTCATACATGAAAATTTAAATTTTGGGTTTTAGGATGCAAAACCATGAGTTTTCTTGTTTTCTGTATTTTCTAGTCATTACAGTAATAAATAAACAAATGATTTAAATTATTATTTCTCATTCAATCATAGCAAAAATCATTTTATATCATCCTCATTTATGAATTGGCAGCCATTGATCATAATTATACATGAAAATTCCAAATTTCAAGGTTTAGGGTGAAAATCTTGTGTTTTCGCGTTTTCCGTTCATTACAGTAATATATAAACAAATGATTTAAATCATTATTTTCCATCCAAACAAAATAAATATCAGTTTAAAATATTAAACATCACAAATCAGCAGCCATTGAATTGTCAAATCATAGAATTTTCTAACTTCCAAGATGTAGAGCAAAAACCTTGAATTTCCTTGATTTTTGAAACTTTTCGGTCATTATAGCAATATGCAGAGATATGATTTAATCTAATATTTTTCATCAAAACACATCAAAAATCAGTTTAGAATCCAATGGTACAGAAATTGCCCCCCCTAGTGATGTTTATGCATAAAAATTGAAATTTTAAGTTACAGGATTCATCTTCGAAGAAACCACATAGAAAGATTTGTGTTTTTGATAGAGGATTAGATTTCTGTTTCAAAAACTCACCCAAACTGAATTAAATCTATAAAAATCAGTAATTCCCTAGTTTAAAATAATTTTCTCATAATTTAATTCATAGAAATCAGTTAAGAAATTGAAAGAGAAGAAAAACTTACGATTACGGTCAAGAAATTGCAGAATTGAAAGGTGTTTTCTTAATTTTAGTAGAGAGAATTTTTTTGAGAGAATTTTTCTATCAAAATACAAAAATAACAGAGGATGGCTACTGGAACATTAGGGCTGGCCGAATTTTAGTGTTTTAAATGTAGGGTTTTGGGCAATTTCCACTAATACCCTTAATGAGCTAGGTTAAGAGGGTTTTTGGGTAGTGGGCTTTTAGGTATTTGGGCTTTTTATTTAAATTAGGGATTGATTATAGGTAATTAAAATAAAAATATTTTTTCTTATTATTTTCTGTAATATTTCCCCATAAATATTTATTTAAAAATTATTTTAAAATACTCATAAAATTATTTTATGCTTAAAAATTGCCTTTATGCATGAAAATTCATTTTATTTAAATAATTTATTTTATGCAAATGCACTTCATGTAAATCATTTGTTTCACAATAATAACTCATTATGCATATTAAAATTAATTTAACATGCCACATACTCATTAATCACATAGCACATAAATTTCCATAAAGCACACACTTAGCCTTAATTAGTTATAAGTTAAGCAAATTGTCACGAAAATTTCTAGGGTAAGTGTGAGTTGTTACAACAAACCACAACCTTTTATGCCTATCATAGAGCCTACCTAGTTGAGAATGAGTACATTTTCACATTAGAGGAAATAGTGGACATAGTGAAGGAGGAAAAAGAGGCTGAAAATATAATGAGGGCTATTAAGCTATCTAATTCATAAGAAAATCCATTATAGCAAGGATCACCAACAAGAGGGAGGGGTATCCCTACACATATGAAGAGGAGTAGAGGGAGACCAAGGAAAGAGAAGAAAAGAGCTTATTTAACATAGTTTAGGTTGAAATGAAACTGATTATATGATCTCATGGCAATTCTAAGCTAGGCATATTGTCTTTCTTTCTTGTAAGGGCAATGAGTAGTTATCCATTATGCATGTATTATTATTTTTATTTATGATCTATATTATTTTAGCTTGCTATTTTTCATGAATGACTGCCTCAATTAATTATTGTCTTGTGTATTGAAAGTTGCGCACCAAATCACAACTCTATTCATGCGACCACTTTCAGGGCAATACCCTTTTTTCTCTTCTATTTCTATTTTCTTTATCTTTAATACCTTAAGAACAATGTGTTCATTAAGTGTGGGGAAGGGGGGGATTGTTTACGATTGTATAATGTTAGTAAATTGAATTGAGTTAGTAGCATAAAGTGAGATTGACACTCTTAATGAATGAATTTTCATTTAAATGGCAATAACTTGCTGATGCATTACTTGATTGACTTAATTATCTATAAAAAATTGGATGTGGTAGTCATGTTAGGGAGTTGGTTTAATAAATTGGAGTTTGAACTCTTAGTTAAATTTTTGTGCTTATTTTATTCCATTGTGACTTTGTTTAAGGTTTGGTAGAAATTTCTAATATCCTAGGGAACTTGATTATTTTTCTTGGAAAATAAAATGTATGTTAAGTTAAATGAGCAAAAAGAGCTTTAAATTTTAATCTATTATGCTATTCTTAACTTATTAAAATCTTGGAGTTGAGATAATGAATAGTGGCTAGTAGCTATTTGAAATTGTTATTCTAGCTGAGTAACCAGGGGTCAGCATCATAAATGTTTACACTCATGTCAAAAGGCTAGTATGACAATTCAAACAAGGTCTTGCTCCAGTAATTAATTAAAAAAAAAAACAAGTGGTCAAGTACCTAGGAGAAAATCTTTATAAATCTACTTTACTTTAACTTTTGTTGCTATGGAATAGTTTGCAAAAATCTTTAACTATATAGTTTAGACTCGAGAATTTGTAGAATTGGACATGAAAGATCTCTTGATATGACTATCATGTTTGAGAATTGGTATTTGATTGAAGATTTCAAGTTTTCATGATGAGTGAGTTATTGTCCACTTTGATGATTTGTTTTGAAGTTGAGAGAGGAAATTTTATTTTGAATTGCTATCTTGATTTAATTTGCTTAAGGACAAGAAAATACTCAAGTGAGGGGGGATTTGATAAGTGCATATTTGATTAGATTTTATCCCTTGTTTTTACTATGTTTTATCATTAAATTGAGTTTAATTTGTTTGTTAAGTGGTCAATCAAAGTATTTTAAGGGAATTAGCTGATTTAGAGGCCACAAATCAAGTTGATTGGAAATTGCAAAGCTAAGGAGAGAATTTTGGGCAAAGACTTAAAGATACAGTGATCAACATGCCCAGGAACATAAGCATGTACCAAGAAGTGTTGAACATCCTACCCATATACCTGGGTGTATTGTAGCTTATGCTGAAGAGCTGAGTTTTATAGGAAGATAGATGCCAACACACCCTAGAACATAGGCATGTTCTAGACCGTGTTGAGTGAAAAGTGCACCTTTAAAAGACATTTCAAAGAGAAAAAAAAAAAAAGGAGATTCTGATCTTTTTGGAGATTTTTTCTTTTGGAGAAGAAAGGGAGAGATCAGATCCAAAATCAAGGTGAAGAACAAGATTCAAGTGGATTTAAAGTGGGTGATTCAAGATCGAAGAGAAGATTTTTAAGAATTTATCTATGGATTATTTGATTTTCCATTCCCTTCTTTCTTGTTCATTATGCTTTAAATTTACCATAAACTAAACTCTATTTATCTAGATGGGACAAACCCTAGTTTTGATTGTATGGATTGAATAATTGGGTTTTTAATCAAATCATCTTTAGTTTGAGTTATATTCATGATTTATATTGATAAAATCCGATTAGCAATTACTAGCTTATTAATTTGATACTTGATTTCTTATTAAGGAGTAGAGATACCCTTAATTTGAAATGATCACTAATGAATATTGGGAATTACTTGGGACACTAAAGATAGGTTTGCAAAATCTTTTGGCTTTAATTTCTTAATCTTAATGCTTTACCTAACTAATTGAATAAGAAGAGATTCTATTTAAGTTGCTTAGGGAAAAGGGGATTAACTCACTTGAGAAAAGTTTAATTCTAATTTTAAGATTATCAACTCAATTCATTGTTTGATTTGGTTGATTTCATAATTCGTGAAATACTTGAGGAGTTAGGGGGAGTTCTATCTAAATAACTAACTCATTGATTCTTTTCCATTGATTTTTCCAATTTTCTGTAATTACTTAATATAGTTTAGTCTTCAATTTAGTTTAATTTTAGTTTTTCTTAGAATTTGATATACTAGACAATAGTTAACATTTGAGCTAATAGTTATATAGTTTTCCTATGGGATCGACCTCTTTTATGCTATACTACCCGAACAATAGGTGCACTTGCCTATAGCTAGGGTATAACAGACTTAAAGTTTATTTAACCTGGTAGAAGTATAAAGCTAACATTAATATGGTTTACGAGATAGCCCTTGAAGCTGACCTGGTTAAGCCTCTAGAGCTAAAAGCACCTTCCATCCATCTATCCAAAAAATATAAAACTAATCAGTATTGCAAGTAACACTAATAAGCTGGACATGAAATTGATATGTGCAAATGCTTAAGGCACCGAATCCAAGACCTCATTAACAATGAAGATATCTTCCCTCCAGAATCGATACCTAGTGTTCCCATTAACCTTAGGGACATTATCAATCTTAAGCAAGAATATGCTTTGCCAAATTCATCTAACCTACCTAGTGATTAGCACTTTGGGGAGAGCATTGGCCTAACTAATGTGCCCTTGTTTGAGTCCTACAATCAAATTAAGTCTAATCAATCATGAGTCTAAGTCATCTAAGGTCTGAGTTTGAGTCATTTGAGTCAACTGAATCTTTCTCTTAATTTGAGTCTATTGAGTCTTATGCCTATTTCTTTTCTTTTCAATCCATAGTTATCCAAAGTCAGAGTAAGAGTTTGTCGTATGTTTCTTTCCTTTTAAGCTTGTAATGACTTTTCCAATTTGTCTTAATAAAAGTTTAGATTTTTCATATTATATCTCATGTGTATTTTTTTAATCTAGCTTGAATGATACACCATTAAAAAATACAAAAAATAAATTAAAAAATTATTATTTGCACGCATTACACCATAACATCATACTAAGTTAGAGATTGAAGATGGAACAGCTCTTAGAACTCAGCTACCAAGTTATTGTGCACATCAAGTCTATCCTTCCTTAAGTTGAGCTAGCTAGCCATTTATTTAGGGCCATCAAATTCAAAATCCCCAATCGAGCATGAGAACATCTTATGGGCTATAGATTACTTCACAAAGAGGATCGAAGAAGAGCGATGTTAAGTTTTGAAGTAGTTAATTTGTCAAAAATGGGGAAAGGCCCAATGAGAAGTTGCAAAATAGATCAAATGGCTAAAAAGATTGTCATGCATAACTTTTTTTATCCACAATATAACAAGAACTATGTGGATGTCACATCCCAACTTTCAGAGACATGACGGCCCTAGATCATAGGAAGACATAAGGTCACCCATGCGTGTAGAACCCATTTATACTTATACAAATACTGCCTAGGATCGTATCAAAACCTCTTACATTAACTTAAATAAACTTTTTTTTATAGAAAATCTTAAGTTATGAAAGTATAGTTGAAATATATTTTACGCATAATCCATAAGGAAATAATATTTAGAATCCAATTAAAACCTTGGAAGATAACATTTCAAAATAAACATCTAAAAATAAATATTCCTGGAGCACCTAAGGATAACTCTTCATAACATATTAAACTAATTATCTTGGACAAGGAATTCTCCAAGTGAAGTAGGATGCTTGAGCCATCGCCATACCTCCTCATATTACTCACCTGGAACCACACAAGGAAGAAGGGGTGAGATAGATGATCTCAATAAGTAAATAACATAGCTTAAGTAATAACATATATTACTTAGAAGGTTTCATAGCTCATAGTTCATACTTTATGATTCACAGTTCATGGCTTGCGATTTAACTAGGTTTACAGAAATTGGCTTATAACCCATAACGTATAAAGTGGAGGCTACTACCTTGTCCGCTCATAACATAATATAGAGTTAAGGCTGCTGCCTTTTCCACTCATAACATAATATACAGTGAAGGCTACAGGCTTGTCCACTCATAACATAATATAGAGTAAAGGCAACTGCCTTGTCTATATATAACTCATAACATATAAAGTGAAGGTTGCTGCCATGTTCACACATAACTCATAACATGTAAAGTGAAGGTTGCTGCCATGTTCACACATAACTCATAACATAATACATAATATATAGAGGTAAAGGTAGCATGGAAAGATACAATCATATGTAACATAATAGCATTAGAAGTTTAGCTTATTTAATAAAAGATGAACAACAGTGTAGTTCTAGAAAAAATATAAGTTAGGGCAATAATCACAAAGGTATTATCATTGGATAATAAAAAATGGTTTTGGACCAATTGTCCTTTGGCAAGCTAAGCATACAAAGAAATCATTAAAATAGAAAAGAACTTGGTTTCAAGATATCAAAGGTTCAAAAAACATGATGGCTTGCATCTTGTAACTTGAAACATAATGTTTACTCACACTTATAGCATGAATATAGTGTTTACTCACCTTGTGGTTCATTTGCTCCTAGTACATGTAGCCCTTTTGAACCTCTAAAGCTCCTTAAGCTCTAACATAATATTTATTTTAATACTTAGTATTTATTTAATCATGATGCTATCCTATCCCATAGCTACCCCATGCACATATAATATTCATATATACTTAGAGTTGCACATATAAATGCACCTTATTTTTTTGCACATATCACGTTGACTTTAAAAGTCTTGCACACTTAGCCCTTATAGGCCTAAACAAAAACACATTACAATCATGTCAATACCTTTCTAAGGTTATCATAATATCATTATTATAATATCAATTTACTTTAACAATCATCTTAGTATACTTAACACATCCATACATGTCAACTTATCGATAGCCTTTCAAGTCTCATGCTTAACTCTTATGATCCATTCATTCGATCAATTTCTTTATAAATTCAAGACCATTAATTCATTATCAAGTCATCATAACATATATTTCCATATTTTCCAATCACATTCACATTCCAATCACAACATAAGGTTAATATACGTTGAGTATACCTTAAGTATACCAAAGTGCCTCTAGGCTAGTCTATAGTCATTCCTTCAATGAACATGCAATTTAACCACTTATCATACATACATGCATGTCAATAATCATCAAAATACATCACATAAAAATTATAGACATTAGGATAATAATATCAATGTAGGCCGAATGCCCTATTCAAAGAAAAACTTGAATTTTCTTATTCTTCACACTTTCTGTCTATTATAGTAATATGTAAAAACATGGTTTGAACTAAGATTTTTCATGTAATCAAAACAAAAATCATTTTATAACATAGACATGTAGGAATTGGTTGACATATGCATGAAAATTTCTAATTTTAAGTTTTAGGATGAAAAACCATGAGTTTTCTTATTTTCGGTATTTTTCAGTTATTACAACAATATGTAAACAGGTGGTTTAAACCATTCTTTTTCATTCAATCATAGAAAATATTAGTTTGGAATATTCACATGTATGAATTGGCAGCCATTGATCATAATTATGCATGAAAATTCAAAGTTTCAAGGTTTAGGGTGAAAATCATGAGATTTCAAGTTTTCCGCAATTTCATTTCATTACAGCGATATGCAGACACATGATTTAAAATCATTATTTCTCATCCAAACAAAACAAATATCATATTAGAATCCATCCATATACAAATCAATAGCCACATGTATAAAGAATCATAGAATTTTCCAACTTCTAAGTTCTAGTAAAAAAATCTTGAATTCCTTTGTTTTTTAAAACTTTTCGATCATTACAATAATATGCAGAAATATGATATAATTCAATATTTTTCATCTAAACACTTCAAAAATTAGTTTAGAATCTAAATATTCAATGGCTGCCCCCCCTTAATGAATTTATGCATAAAATTTTCAATTTTGAGTTACAGGATTCACCTTTGGAGAAATCGCCTAGAGAGGTTGGTGCTTTTGGTAGAAAAATTAATTTTTCTCTCAAGAAATCACCTAGCTCAAATTTTATTAGTAAAAATCAGTAAATATTCAATTCAAAATAGTTTTCCCAAGATTAATTTTATAAAAATCAAATAGCAAATTGAAAGGAAAAGAAAAACTTAGAAAACGATTGCGAAATTGCAAGTTTGAAAGGATTTTTATGAATTTCGGTAGAGAGAAGTATTTTACGAGAATTTTTATACCAAAATAATGAACTAATAGAATGGTGGCTATTGGAATGAAGGGCTTGCCAAAATTTAGGTTAAATATTAGGGTTTTGGATGAAATTTCCAAGATTACCCTTAATGAGCTAGGTTAGGAGTCTTTTAGTGTAGTGAGCTTTTGGATATTTGGGCTTTTTAATTAATTTAGGGCTGATTATAGATAATTAAAAATAAAATATTTTTTTATTATTTTTTGTAAAATTTGCCCTAAAATATTTATTTAAAATTATTTTAAAATATCATTAAGATTATTTTTATGCTTAAAAATCGTCTTTTTACATGAAAATTCATTTTACCAAAAATAAATTATTTCATGCTAATACATTTTATTCAAATAATTTATTTCACAATAATAATTCACATTAGGCATACTAAAATTAATTTAACATGCCCCAAGCTCATAAATCACGTCACACATGAATTTTCATATAGTCACATAATTTGTCACAATAACTCTAAATTCAAATAATTTATCACTAAAACTCCTGGGGTAGGTGTGGGTTGTTATAGTGGACTTGATTCTCCCTAAAAAAAAAAACAAAATGAATAGAAGCAATGTAAGGGATATATAAACAGTCCAACTAGGTGCGGTCCAAATCATAGCAAAAATATATCTTTTGTGCCATAAGGCATCATGCCATCGGATTCTCTGAACCACATCAGTTGCATCCCTACTTATTTCCTCTAAAAAAAAAAAAGATGATGTGTCATTCAAATTAGATTCTATTTTGAGTCATGTTAAGATCCATCTGTTTGAATATATCAAGTTAGTCTAAATAATTTATCCTTATGAGCAATCAAACAATTTTGTCCTCTTTAGAGTCATCCTTCTTTGTGTGACCCCTTTTCTTCCCTTAATCATTCAAAGGGTAAAGAAAGTTTTCAAGTTGAATACTGAGTCCTCATGAATAATGTTGCCCTTACCCATCATAAAGGGCATGTCATTTGAAGACATTCACATTCTTTTGAGCATCCTTTGGTTAGTCTACCACCTCTTGTTAAGGGCAATATCTCTAGTTTTCCTATCAAAGTGCTTAAGTCACTAAAAGACCTAAATCAAATAGCCCCCCCTCCTTCCTAAAAGTTCATCTCGACCTCTATGCCAATCCAACTAAACTAAAAAAACATTATCCCTAAAAGCCTTCCTAGCTCAAATAATGCATTCTTTCCTTTCCATGAAGCATAGAAAAAAAATAAAAAAGGAACAACCATAGAGCTGAAGCCCTTATTGGAGACATAATCAATGAAAACTCTAAAAAATCTGCATTGCCCAGGCCATATGCTAGAAGCCCATTGTGAACCCTTAATTTTGCACCCTCCAACATGTTTTCAAACTTTAAAAGCACTTAGACTCGGTGAATGAACTTTCAGAAGCTGAAATCTCTCAAAAGGGAAAATTGAAAAAATAAAAAATTTCTTTTTGACGTTTAAACCCTTTCAAATCATCCGGGACTGAGTAATGAGAACACAACTAGAATTGCAAAAAACGGATAAGAAACATGCAAGAATGAGCGAAAATGGATGGAAGTTGCCCCACAGCTCTATGCGATTGCCACACAGCTATTTGCAGCATCGCACAGCTCTGTGTAGCATTAAATAGTGTGTGGCACTACTGCACAGCCCTCTGCTGTGCCATAGAGGCTTGTGTGACAATTCATGCGAGTTCCCTATTTTTCCACTATCCCACATCGAAAGTTTATGTATTATGAGCTCCAATCCTCCTCTTACATATAGAGGGCCTTTCCACACATCAAAACACCAACTTTCAGAGCTTGAAAAGCATTAACTTCAAGCAAACCGCTTTGCATTTGCTCCTTACTTTGCAAAGCAAGTTGGGGTGTTTCTCTTTGATTCCTACTTAGCTAGTTAAAGGCTTTTCGCTTGCCTGTTCGAGGTAAGTCTATTGCCCAAGGCTCATTTCTCTAGTCCGAGGCTAGCTGCCACCCCATCTAAGGTGAGCTGCCCCTCCATCTGAGGCCAGCCACTGCCAGTCATTCGAGGTAAGCCACCACCGACCATCCAAGGCTAGCTGCTGCTTGTCATCTGAAGCTAGCTACCGCCAACTGTCCAAGGTTAGCCATTACCCACCATCCAAGGCCAACCACCACCTGTCGTCCGTGGCCAGTCGCTACCTGCCATCCAAAGCCAGCTGTTGCCTGCCATCTGAGGCTAGCCATCTTTTGCCATCCTAAGCCGCCCGTCATTGGAGGCCAGTCACCACTCGTAGTATGTGGTAAGCTTTTTTTCCTTTAATTTTATGTTATCTAAATTTTCTTGTCTCTTTTAGTTAGGTAATTAAATTAATTCACCTAGGTTGCTAGCTAATCAACTCGGTAATCAATTAAATTAATTAATTAACTCAATCCTCTTTTAATCAATCAATCAAAACATGATAAAGTGGCTAGGCTAAACTAATCCCTTTTCAAGAAGGGAGAATTGTGTTGGTTTTGATTCCCATTCAAAGGGATACATAGGCATGCTTGGTTCAGGCATCGAATTCAATTAAAACTAACCAACTCTCCCTTTATCACCTTTTTCACTTGCTTTTATTTTGCTTTCCTTTACTTTGATATTAGGTTTAGTTTGGGGAATGTGTGACTTCCCTAGAACCTATAAGGGCTAGAGAAAGTATCCTCTAAGTTTGGGATTTTACTGTAATATTAACTCTCTTTTATTTCGAATTCTAATTATGTATAAACTTTGTGGATTGAATGATCATATATATTATAAACTATTCATACATTTTAAATTGTTCATGAAATATATTTTAAGTTACTTTTATATTACTTGGCCAAACTTATTTTGTTAAAATAAATTAAAAACCTAGTCCTTAAAATACTCTTTAGTTTCGAGGCTAGTGATCTTTTTCCTTTGGGTGATAATTGGAGTCAAATGAGTTTTTTCCTTATATTTCCCAAATAAAAATAAATTAAGGAGGCGACTCTAAAAAAAATTCTCAAATCTATCAAAGATAAGCCTGAGGGCTTCCTCGTGAGTTCTTTCCCAAATTAGCATTTTGATTCCCTTTAGCAGATCGAACCGGTGTTCGGGCGAGGTCTCACACTTATAACCCACTTTGAATCCCCATTTTCTTGGCAAAATGAAAGCCATGCACACTTTTTAAAAGTCCCAACTTCAAATCCTAAGCCAATAGAGGAAGCCTATCTCCCATTTCTAAAGCCCCAGCACCTTGATGAAACTAAGCCACCAAAGGGTTCCACCGTGAATCAATCATAGCATACCTTTGTCATTTACTCAAAGAAAGGCTAATCTCTAAAATCTAAGTGAACCTTTCAAACTTATCTAAGTCATTTATCCTTATAACCAAAATCTTGTCATACCAAGGCTAGAACTAGAGCTAAGATTGACCAAATCCTAATACCTACCAACCTATTTGTTTAAACCTCTTGATAAAACTAAAACAAAACCCGAAAGAAGCCCAAAGCATAGACTACCCTATTAACCACCTAAGCACCCGACTGAGCTAGGACCACAAAAGGAAACATTGGGCCACTTAGAGTGAACCATAAATCTCAGTCATTTATGCTAACCTATAAATTCCATCATAACCACAGGCTTCTAGAGTCAAACTAAAAATAAACTATCAATACTCTATTACTAGAACTAGTTCTTCCTCTAAAGTCTTAGGAAGCCTAAACAGATAAATTCCCTTTTGAACTTGAAATAAGCCACTAGCCTGCTAAATTTTGGCTATCTCATTGTCATGACAAAGCCCTAATCCAAGTTAAAATAGTCGAATTATTGCCCTCCAAAATTAGGTTATCTTCCTAAAATCACCTTTTCAAATGACCAATCATTGGTTCAAGGCATTTAGCTTGTATAAATGCCCTTCTGCTTAGGGTCTAGATTACTCATCATTGTTATCACTCAAAACATCATAGAATTATCATACATTCCCAGGATAGCCTTAGGAATCCACCCAAAAGAAATCAATCAAAATAATCATCTTATAACCTGTAGGCCATTTTTAGGAGTCAACATTGTGTGCAAATTGCATTCATGACATACATAGAGCAAACCCATGAATCCATCCTCTTGCATCCATACATTCATCTATTATATGCATCATCATGCACAAATCATCTATAATATAGAAGTTAAGATGTTTATGAATCCCAAAGCATGCATACATAAATATGCATCATCTGTGCACTAACATCTATGCAACCATTTATGATAATAAACCCTTATACATATATCAAGCTAATGGCCAACATCTATACAACCATCTGCAATCATACATCCTCACACATACATTAAGCTATGGCCTCTTCTCCTTTATATATGCTAAACATCATCCGTCAAGCGATATCTAGTTGCATCGAGAAATTGAAGATGCTTACCTCCATCCAATAAATAGTCACATTCCATCTAATAGACCACCCTATGAGTTTGCTGAGTATAATCCAAGATGACCTACTAGATAAAGCAAAAATAATTTTTACTAAGGATCATTTTTGAAAGTAAAAAAAGTAGGTCTCATTAGGGGGGTATCACCATCATTTTCAACAAGGATTTCAAAAAGTCAAAAGGAAATATCTCATAAAAGACATACCCTCCAAGTCATCATTGCCTTTATTCCTCATCAAAGGCATTACCTTTAAAATCATCAAGTTACTTCCCTATCTGAAGTAGCTAAATGATCTTTACCTTCATTAGTGATGCACAAGTCAAATGCTCATTGCATCAAGCCAAACAAATCCTTCTCCACTTTGAAAGACCTATTAAGTCGAGTGGTAATCCTATAGAATTTAATCAATGAAGTGTGACTTTCAAAGTCCCTTTAATTCTAGTAAAGTCTCTTCAAACCTTCCAAAAGGCCTAATCCTTCACCATCAGAAGCCTAAGTTTTCTCAATACAATTAAGATCTTCTTAAAATTTCCCCATCCTAGACAGGGATCATCAACCAAACAAACTTCCTGAACCAAGATAGGGATCATTAGCTAAACATACTTCCTAAACTAAGGCTAGGATCATCAACTAAATAGACTTCTTGAACAAAGAATGGGATAAAAAAAAACAAACAGACTTCTCAAACCAAAATAAGGATCATCCATTAAATAGATTTTCTGAACCAAGAATGGGATCATCAACCAAACAAACTTTCAAAACAAAGACTGGGACCATCAACATTATTGATTAAAAAGCCAGAGAGCATCTCTTTTATCCCAATCACTAAAAACCTCCCCAAAGACACCGAAGGCATCTTCTTTTATCAATCAATTCACCCTTAAATATTTAGATACAATCATCTAAAGATCCCTATAGTTCTTTGTCCTGCCTCTTTTAGCAAAATCACTTTCATCCATAAATGTCTAGTAACAGTAACCTAGGCATCCCTATGGTCCCTTTGAATCGATCATGTCCTCTACTTAGAAATATCTAGATTCTCATTCAAACGTCAAGCTAGTTCCTCTATTCCACCCCTTTTATAGAACATCCATCCAAATCCTTCACCTAGAAATGTCTAAATGGTGACATTCATCTGGTTCCTTTTTCCACCTCTTTCATAAAAAATTTGTCCAAGTCCTTCACCCAGCTATATTTAATCTAGGCATCCCTCGAATCAACTAAATCAATTAATTCACCTAAACATATCCAACTACTAGCCTAAATATCCCTTTGGTTCCTTTTCTCACTTTCATTTATGTAATACCCAAGGATTTTATAGCCCATTTTAATTACTAATAATATTAGAGAATCAGATTTTTAAATGTTAGTATAGCATAGAAATGATAAGGAATTGGGTGGGAATCTTATGACATAATATGCAATGTTTGCCTAGTTCATGATTTTATCATGACTAATTGTGCTCTAATAAATTAAATAGAGTTCATATGATAATTAATGGTATATGTAAAGAAGTTAGAGAATACAAATTTGAAAGAAAATTAAAAGGAAAATTTCTAAGTTTGTTATAGGACTTATTGATGAACTATGGGCTTGTTGATGGGCTATAGGCTTGTTATTGGTCCTTTGGTCATCAAAGGCCCAAGATCAACAATAGTGGGCTAGCCTATGGGCCTATAACTGGTGTAACCTCAAGCTTATATGTTAGAATAATTAGCCTAAAATCAAACAAAATGATGTTATAGAGAGGGTCACAAAATTTGACCAAGCTAACCACAAAAATTGACCTAAGTCAAATGTCAAAACAAATTAAATTTCTACCTTTCCTACATACAAGTCTAGGTTCATTTTGAGCACTTTAATACCATATGATGAACATCACAATTATAGAGAGAATCCTAGCCATCCAACTTGATCAAATCATAGCCATTCATTAAGATTAAATCTTAACCATTGGATTTAGCTTGATCAAATCCTCACCATCCAAGCCATTATATATAAGTAAATTTATGTTATGAAATAACATTTTGCCTATCACTACACCAAAGTTTCATAATAAGAAAGGAAATTGTCTCTATACCAATTGCAAGAACTTTAACAAATCAAAGCTAACCAAGGTGATGAATCATGTTTGTCTTCTCTTTTCTATGTTCTAAGGTTGATTTTAGTATTTTGGTTGTGTAAAATCTCTTCTACACCATATGTAAAATTTGACCAACATAGGGTAAGCATATATAAGATGTAGTTTTGGTTGTTCTTAGATGAAATATGAAGATTTGGCTAGAGAATTAAAGGATTAATGTGAAGATAGGTAAAGAAAACATGAAAATCACCTAAGCCTACTAGACATGGGATTTGGTCACCATGAAGAACTTGACAATGAAGTGTTTTAATTTCTAATTGAATACATCTATGGCTATTTTAGATGAAGAAAAATAATTTAGAAGTATTAAAATGAATTTTGGGAACTTGATTCAAGACTTAGAATCTTAAAGGCATAAATATAGTTAAAAGGGGAACTTGGTGTTCTAATGATAGATTTAGATAATAGAAGGATCATATATGTTTTATGTTATGTTAATTTTAAATTTCTACAACTAATTTGAAGATTTGATGAGGAATTATAAGTTTTCCCCAAATTTGACCTAAGTGGGACAAGTTAGGATTCATATGAATAAGAGTGAATTAACTCAAAATGATTATTAGGAATTGATTGCCTAGGTATTAATTTGGTGAATTTATGGTTAATTTGAGGTTCAAAAGGGAAATTGATAGTTTTTCCTAAATTCTATGGTGTATGGAACAATTTGGGAATTTTGAGATTTAAACTTGAAATCATGAAATTGAATGAGGAATTTAGCTTGGAAATGATTATAAATAATAATAAGTATGTATATAACACTATTACTACATCTCTTGTAACAACCCACATCTACCCTATGAGTTTTAGTGACAAATTATTTGGATTTTGGGTTATTGTGACAAACAGTATGACTTTATGAAAATTCATATGTGATGTGAGTTATGGGTATGCGGTATGTTAAATTAATTTTAGTATGCCTAATATAAGTTATTATTATAAAATAAATAATTTATTTGAGGTACATTAGCATAAAGTAAGTTATTTTACATAAAATGAATTTTCATGCAAAAGGCAATTTTTATGCATAAAGTAATTTTATAAGTATTTTAAAATAATTTTTAAATAAAAGTTTTGGAGAAATTTAACAAAAAATAATAAGAAAAATATTTTATTTTTAATTACCTATAATCAGCCCCTAAATTAATTAAAAAAGCCAAATACACAAAAGCCCATTACACCAAAACACTCCTAACCTAGCTCATTAAGGGTAACCTTGGAAATTGTCCAAAACCCTGCATGTATTAATGAAGATTTTGGCCAGCCCTTCATTCCAGCAGCCACTATTCTGTTATTTCATTATTTTGACAAAAAAATTCTCTGAAAATTATTCTCTCTACTGAAATTCACAAAATACCTTCAAACTTTATGATTTCACGACTGTTTCGTAAGTTTTTCCTTTGCTTTCAATTTGCTATTTGATTTTTATGAAACTAATCATATGAAAAATATTTTGAACTGAATATTTATTGATTTTTATTGATTAAATTCTGCCTAGGTGAATTCTTGAGAGAGAAACTAATTTTTCTACCAAAAATACCAATCTCTCTACGCAATTTCACCAAAGGTGAATCTTACAACTCAAAATTGAAATTTTCATGCATAAACACTACATGATGGGCAATTTCTATATATTTAAATTCTAAATGGATTTTTGATGTGTTTAGAAGAAAAATATCAAATTAAATCATATTTCTACATATTACTATAATGACTGAAAAGTTTCAAAAAATAAGGAAATTCAAGGTTATCATCCAAGAACTTGAAAGTTGGAAAATTCTATGATTTTATATTAGTATGGCTGCTGATTTGTGCATGGTGGGATTCTAAATTGATATTTTTTATCCTTGGATGGGAAATAATGATTTAAATCATGTGTTTATATATTACTGTAATGAACGGAAAGCACGGAAAGCAAGAAAACCCATGATTTTCACTCTAAACCCTAAACTTGGAATTTTAATGCATAAGAAATATCTATGGCTTCTGATTTGCATGTATTGATGTTATAAACTAATATTTGTTGTGACTAAGTAAAAAATCATGGTTTAAATCACATGTTTACATATTGTTGTAGTGATCGGAAAGTACCGAAAACAAGAAAAGTCATGGTTTTTCATCCTAAAAACTAGAGTTATAAAATTTCATGCATATGGACACCTATGGCTGCCAATTCATAGGGATTTCTGTTCTACAATGATTTCTATTTTGATTACATGAAAAATCTTAGTTCAAACCATATTTCTACATATTACTTAATAGACAAAAAGTACGAAAAGTTAGAAAATTCAAGTTTTCTCTTTTATGGGGCATTTGGCCTACATGGGATTCTCATTCTAATGTCTATAATTTTTATGTAATATATTTTAATGATTATTAGCACATATTAATGAATGATAAATGGTTAAATCGCATGTTGGTTAAAGGAATGACTCTAGACAAGGCTAGAGACAATTTGGTATACATAAGGTGTCTTAACCTTATATTGTGATTGCAATGTGAATGTGATTGGGTAAAATGGAAATAGGTTTTATGATGAGTCAATAATGAATTTATGATCCTGAATTGATAAGGAGATTAATTGAATAAATTGGGCATAAGAGATAAGCATGACACTTGAAAGGCTATTGATAAATTGACATGTATAGAAGTGTTAAGTGTACTTAGATGATTATTAAAGTGAATTGATATTAAGATCATGATATTGTGTTGACCTTAGAAAGGTATTGACATGAATTATAATGTGTTTTCATATGGGCCTATAAAGGCTAAGTTTACAAGACTTTTAAAGTCAACATGTTATGTGCAAGTGATGAAGTGCACTTATATATGCAACTCTAAGCATATGTGAATGTTATTTGTGCATGGGGTAGTTATGGGATAGGATAGCATCATGATTAAATAAATACTAAGTATTGAATTAAATATTATGTTAAAGCTTGAGGAGTTTTAGAGGTTCAAAAGGGCTATGTGTATTAGGAGCGAAGGAACTATGAGGTGAGTAAACATTATGTTCAAGTTACAAGTACAAGCTATCATGTTATATGAACCTTCGATATCTTGAGACCCAAGTTCTTTTCTATTTTTAATTATGAGTAAATGATTTTTTTGTAAACTTGGGTTGCCAAGGGACATTTGATCCAAATCTATTTTGATTATTCAATGATAATAAAGTATCTTTGTGATTTGTTGTCTTACTTTACTTTCTTTATGGGACTACATTGTTATTTATCTTTTGTTCAATAAGCTAAGCTACTATTGCTATTGTGATACATGTTATTGCTTTCTTAAGGGCTATTGTTATAAGTGATCACCATAAATACGAGTGAATTGAGCAAGAGCCTTCACTCATTTATGTAAATTCGAGTGAATTGAGCAGTGTCTTCACTCACAAATGAATTGAGTAAGAGTCTTCAGTCACTTATGTAAATTCGAGTGAATTGAGTAGTGTCTTCACTCAAGAGTGAATTGAGTAAGAGTCTTCACTCATAAGTAATAAGTGTGATTTTTTGCAAACCTTTTTAAATTGCAAACTTTGATTCATGAATTGTAAAACATGAACTATTTGTTCTAAGCTATGGGTTTCCTTTTTGAAAAGGGATATATTTTATCGTATGCGCCATATTGTTTACTCATTGAGATCATCTATATCATTCTTTTTTCTTTGTATAGTTCCAGGTGAGTAGTTTGAGGAGGCAAGGCAATGCTCAAGGATCCTACTTCACTTGGGGAATTCCTGGTCCAAGATAATTAGTTTAATATGTTATGAAGAGTTATCCTTAGACGCTTCGAGAATATTTATTTTTGGATGTTTATTTTGAAATGTTATCTTTCGAGGTTTTAATTGGATTCTAAATATTATTTCCTAATGGATTATGTTTAAAGTATATTTTAACTATGTTTTCGCAACTTAACGTTTTCAAAAAGTATAAAAAAAAGGGTTTATTTAAGTTAATGTAAGAGGTTTTAATATGATCCTAGGTAGTATTTGTATAAGTATAAGTGGTTCTATGGGCGTGGGTGACGTTATGTCTCCCCATGTTCTAGGACCGTCATGTCTCTAAAAATGGGATGTGATAAAGTTGGTGTCAGAGCAATAGTTTTGAAAAGTCTAGTTTAATATATTGGGTTAAATAAGTATAATCCTAAAGCATAGGAATTTTCTTATCATGTCATTTTTAGTCTATCGCCGGCATAGTTTTGTGAAATCCTAGTAGGTTTTAGTAATCTTTATTATTATTATGAGCCTTATGATTTTCTCTTTAAATGACCAAAAAGATTACCCTTGCTAGAGGACTGTGACCCAGAGCATCGCATGTGGCATTTAAGAGGACATGATGAGAGATGTTCGAGAAGGCTATGCTTATGATCAACCTCATGAAAAAGAAGACTCCTGCGATGTGAATGATGTTAATTGATTGCATAGCTATTTAGTATGCATTGGTTTCTTTATTTGCTTATGACATGACTAACTTTTATATGATAGGGAAATTCATGATGTTATAAGTTATATGGTATATGATTATGATACAAGATACATGCTATGACATGTGATATATGCTATATGATATGTGATGTGATATAATGTGATGCATACTTATGTGAAATGCATGATAAGTATGATATGATGATAAGGTTAGATGGGCTAGAAGGGGAGTTAGCACTAAATTCCCTTATCATTATAGCAAAATGCCTCTTAAGAAGAAAGTTCGCATAACTACCCAACTTATTAGGGCTAGTGACGATGCGATATCAGACACTACTTCGAATGCTGCCTCTGCACCTGCAAGGTAAAGAGAGAGATCTAATTCATGGGCACTAACCATTGGCATTAGTGAGCAAGCATTTTTGCAAAAGGTGCAAGTTATGCATAAGGAAATGAGAGAATTGCATAAGGAATTGGAAGAGCTGTAAGCTCAAAGATGGGAAGTGCTGCCAATACAAAAAAGGTATGGAGTTCCACCTCCTGTGGTAGTGGTACTTGCACAGAGGGAAAGGAAGTAGCTACCTGACAAAGGGATGACTATCTCAAAATTCAAGAAGCTGCAGCCACCTACCTTCTATGGTGAGGAGGGTGATGACCCACATGAGTTCATGGATGAGGTGGACAAGTTAGTCCATCAATTGTCATGTTCGGATGCTCGAGTGATTGAGTTGGTAGGACTCCAACTCAAAAAGGAGGCTTGGTACTGGTATGAGAGAAATATTGAGGAATGGCTGTTTGGAGCAGACCCGCCTATGTGGGCATAATTCAAGCAAGAGATTATGGACCAGTTCTTCCCTGAAGGAGAAAGACAAGATAGGGCGCTTCAGTTCGAGCAGCTAAAGTAAAAACTTGGAATGTCAGTGTCAGAGTATGCTAAGGAGTTTAATTGACTTAGCAAGTTTGCTTTCAATATCGTCCCTACTGAAGCCAGCCACATCAATCATTTCCTGAGGGCATTGGTTATACCACTATTTAACTCCTTGGCAGAGACTGAATTCTTGACCTTAGCTAAGCTGATAGACAAGGCCATGATAATGGAAAAGAGATATAAGGCCGAAAGGGCCGAACGAGCGAAACATGATCAGAAAAGTAAGCATAAGAACAAGGGCCATAGTGGCTAGCATAAGGGAGCAGGAGGTCCATAAAAGGAATCATCATTAACAACCGCAACACCTGGGAAGAGCGATGGTCAATCAAAGCAGTTTCCTACTTATTGCCATTATGGTCGAAAACATTCTGGGGTTTGCCAAAAGGCTTTTGGCTCATGTTTGAGGTGCAAACAGATGGATCATTTCATCAGGGATTGCCCTTAGATAAGGAACTTAGGAAAAGAGGCCTTGACACCTCCACCACCTGGACCATCTCAACCTCAAGAGCAAGGAGCCAAGAGTACGAACACAACTAAGGCTTCCTCTAGTAGTAGGTAACTATTAGACTAGTGGCATAGGACTTATATGACATGAATGATATTATATAACTAATTAGCTAGTTGGCTTGGGTTTGATCTTTTATTGCTTAAGAGATGATTAACTTTTAAATATGATAGGAGAGCTCATTATGCTATAGGTTATGTGTTACATGATTAGGATACATCATAAATGCTTTCATATGTGATACATGCTATATGATATGTGTCCTATGATGTGATATTATATGATGGGTACTCATGTTAAAGGCATGCTAAGTATGATAATTTGATAGTGGGGTTAAGTGGAGTAGAAGGAGAAGTGGACTAAGTTTTGATCCATTTTAGATTAATAACTGATAAGTATAATGTTATGAAGTATGAAATGCTTACATGTAACAATGGTTTGATATAAGAAATATATGGAGTTATTAAATGATAATTGAGATTGAGGCCATAAGAAGATAATTGATATTTAGTAATGATCAGTAGGAGAATGAAACAAATCAGTTACATTTTATATACATAAGTTTACAATATGAGCTAGGTGAAGTATATGTTTAAGGACTATGAGGTAAACATTGATAGATGAAAACTTCCTATGGAGTTGTTAAAACTTAGTATCCTAAGATTTGATATGATCTTGGGAATGGATAAACTATACGAGTATGGAGCTTGTATTGACTGTAGAGAAAAAGCAAGTAGAATTCCAAACTAAGGATTGGGAGAAATTTGCATATTAAGGAGATACCTATGATTAAGGTCCACTAGCGAAATCATGGAATGGATGAATATACTCAGGAAGTCAAGGAAGCGATGCGACAGAAGCATCCTTATTTTTTTTTTTTTTAGAACATGTGAGTAAGTATTGAAATTCGAGGATGAATTTCCTTTAAGAGGGGGAGACATAAAAGGATAAGTCTTCTTAGACTTGTAATGATGATAAAATGATAAGTATGATGCTACACAGTTTTGAAAATTTAATAATTTTGAATATACCCAAAAGGGATTTGAGTCCTCTAGATAAGAAATGTTTTAAAGCATTAGATACAATATTGTTCAATTGAGGTTACTGAAAAATTTAGCAGTGATCTTTAGTATGGAAAGAATTTTTATTGAGATAACCTAGAACGGCATAGATTTGGAAAGATATAAGAGTTATATAGAGATTTCATTGAATAGCAATGGTATTAGAAGGTTTATTATTTTAATATGGATAAGTTAAATGATTAGGAATGTGAAGTTTAGCAAGATGTAAGTGGAAAACCTAATGTGTGACGATATTACGAGCTGAAGGTATAAAAATTACGAGGCATAAGGTAATTAAATCATGATAATGAAGTATATATTATATAGAAAGAGAGTAAGTCTGAAATAGTTATGAGAAGTTTATTTGGGATTATAAATCAATAGAATTCAAGTTTGTCTAGGATATGATATATATAGGAATGTTTGCTAAGTTTAAATATGTTTTAATTGATAAATGATGGAAGTGTAGAAATTGTAATGTTAGCAAGGTATTAAACACGAAAGTGTTTATTAAGGTTATAACAGATTAAGTAATAATTATTAATATGAAAGAGAATTATCGAATACCAATTGGAGTTATTAATTTGGAATTTATCTATGGGATTCTTATATGACTAATGTGATAAATAATGAATGGAAGTGGTGATTAAGGTATTAGTATAGATGTTAATAATAATAGAGATATAAGGAAAAGAAATACCTAGGATTATATTGATTGAAGGTGAAATTGAAGGGTCTATTACTTTTGTTTAAGGTTAAGGGATACAAAATTATTAAGGATTAGTTAAGATTTGTTTGAACAAGAGATTAACATAGGTGTAGCTTAAGCTGAAGGCTTACCAGTGTGATTTTTGATAGATTATGAGTATGTGCCTTACTATATTCGATATGTTAATTGTAGTTAGATATTGTGCTTGAATGGCGCAGCAGAAGCGTGGCAGAGAAGTTAAGTATAGTGTGTTGTGCTATTAGATTTGAAAATTCAATGATGAATTTCTTTTAAGGGGGGAGAATGTAACAACCCACATCTATCCTAAGAGTTTTAGTGACAAATTATTTTAGGGTTATTGTGACAAATTGTGTGACTTTATGAAAATTCATGTGTGATGTGATTTATAGGTATATGACATGTTAAATTAATTTTAATATGCCTAATATGAGTTATTATTATAAAATAAATGATTTATTTGAGGTGCATTAGCATAAAATAATTTATTTTACATAAAATGAATTTTCATGCAAAAGGCAATTTTTATGCATAAGATAAATTTATGAGTATTTTAAAATAATTTTTAAATAAATATTTTGGGGAAAATTTTATAGATAATAGAAAGAAAAATATTTTATTTTTAATTACCTATAATTTGCCCCTAAATTAATTTAAAAAGCCCAAATACCCAAAAGCCCATTACATCAAAAGACTCCTAACCTAGCTTATTAAGGGTAATCTTGGAAATTGCCCAAAACCCTACATATATTAATGAAGATTTCGACCAACCCTTCATTCCAGCAGCCACCATTCTATTATTTCATTATTTTGATAGAAAAATTCTTTCAAAATTATTCTCTCCACCAAAATTCACAAAATACCTTCAAACTTTGCGATTTCACGACCATTTCATAAGTTTTTTCTTTCCTTTCAATTTGCTATTTGATTTGTATGAAACTAATCATGGGAAAATTATTTTAAACTCAATATTTACTGATTTTTATTGATTAAATTCTGCCTAGCTGAATTCTTTTGAGAGAAACTAATTTTTTTACCAAAAACACCAACCTCTCTATGCGATTTCACCAAAGATAAATCCTACAAGTCAAAATTGAAATTTTCATGCATAAACACTACAAGGGGGCCAATTTCTACATATTTGTATTCTAAATGGATTTTTGATGTGTTTAGATGAAAAATATCAAATTAAATCATATTTCTGCATATTACTGTAATAACCGAAAAGTTCATAAATTAAGAAAATTCAAGGTTATTGTCCAAGAACTTGAAAGTTGGAAAATTCCATTATTTTATATTGGTATGGCTATTGATTTGTAGCTGGTGGGATTCTAAATTGATATTTGTTATGTTGGGATGGAAAATAATGATTTAAATCATGTGTTTACATATTACTATAATGAACGGAAAGCGCAGAAAGTAATAAAACTCATGATTTTCACTCTGAACCCTAAACTTGGAATTTTCACGCATAAGAAATATCTATGGCTGCTGATTTGCATGTATTGATGTTATAAACTAATATTTGTTCTGATTGAGTAAAAAATAATGGTTTAAATCACATGTTTACATATTGCTGTAGCGACCGAAAAGTACCGAAAATAAAAAAACTCATGGTTTTTCATCCTAAAAACTAAAGTTACAAAATTTCATGCATATGGATACCTATGGCTGCCAATTCATAGGGATTTATGTTCTAAAATGACTTTTATTTTGATTACATGAAAAATCTTGGTTCAAACCATATTTCTACATATTACTGTAATAGAAGAAAAGTGCGAAAAGTTAGAAAATTCAAGTTTTCTCTTTTATAGGGCATTTGACCTACATTGAGATTCTTATCCCAATGTCTATAATTTTTGTGTAATGTATTTTAATGATTACTGGCACATATTAATGAATGATAAATGGTTAAATTGCATGTTGGTTAAAGGAATGACTGTAGACAAGGCTAGAGACAATTTGGTATACTTAAGGTATCTTAACCTTATGTTATGATTGCAATGTCAATGTGATTGGGTAATATAGAAATAGGTTTTATGATGAGTCAATAATGAATTTATGATCTTGAATTGATAAGGAGATTAATTGAATAAATTGGGCATAAGCAATAGGCATGACACTTGAAAGGCTATTGATAAGTTGACATGTGTGAAAGTGTTAACTGTACTTAGATGATTGTTAAAGTGAATTGATATTAAAATCATGATATTGTGCTAACCTTAGAAAGGTATTGACATGAATTATAATGTGTTTTCGTATAGGCCTATAAAGGCTAAGTTTACAAGACTTTTAAAGTTAACATGTTATGTGCAAGTGATGAAGTGCACTTATATGTGCAACTCTAAGCATATGTGATTGTTATGTGTGCATGGGGTAGTAATGGGATAGGATAGCATCATGATTAAATAAATACTAAATATTGAATTAAATATTATGTTAGAGCTTGAGGAGTTTTAGAGGTTCAAAAGGGCTACGTGTACTAGGAGCGAAGGAGCCACAAGGTGAGTAAACATTATGTTCAAGTTACAAGTACAAGTTATCATGTTATGTGAACTTTTGATATCTTGAAACCTAAGTTCTTTTCTATTTTTAATTATAACTAAATAATTTCTCTATAAGCTTAGGTTGCTAAAGGACATTTGGCCCAAATTTATTTTGATTATTTAATGACAATAAAGTACCTTTGTGATTTGTTGCCTTACCTTACTTTCTTTATGGAACCACACTGTTATTTATCTTTTGTTCAATAAGCTAAACTGCTATTGCTATTGTGATACATGTTATTACTTTCTTAAGTGCTATTGTTATAAGTGATTACTATAAATACGAGTGAATTGAGCAAGAGTCTTCACTCACTTTTGTAAATTTGAGTGAATTGAGCAAAAGTCTGCACTCATTTATGTAAATTCAAGTGAATTGAGCAGTGTCTTCACTCACAAGTGATTTGAGCAAGAGTGTTCACTCACTTATGTAAATTCGAGTGAATTGAGCAATGTCTTCACTCAAGAGTGAATTGAGCAAATGTCTTCACCATAAGTGATAAGTGTGGTTTTCTGCAAACCTTGTTAAATTGCAAGCTTTGATTAATGAATTGTAAAACATGAACTATGTGTTATAAGCTATGGGTTTCCTTTTTTAAAAAGGGACATTTGTTATCATATGTGCCATATTGCTTACTCATTGAGGTCATCTATCTCACCCATTTTTCTTTGTGTGGTTTCAGGTGAGTAGTATGAGGAGGCAAGGCGATGGCTCAAGTATCCTACTTCGCTTAGGGAATTCCTTATCCAAGATAATTAGTTTATTATATTTTGAAGAGTTATCCTTAGACGCTTCAAAAATATTTATTTTTGGATGTTAATTTTGAAATGTTATCTTTGGAGGTTTTAATTGGATTCTAAATATTATTTCCTTATGGATTATGTTTAAAGTATATTTTAACTATGCTTCTGCAACTTAAGGTTTTAAAAAAAAAAGGTTTATTTAAGTTAATGTAAGAGGTTTTGGTATGATCCTAGGTAGTATTTGTATAAGTATAAATGGGTTCTATAGGCATGGGTGGCCTTATGTCTTCCCATATTTTAGGACCATTATGTCTCTAAAAATGGGAATTGTAAGTTGAATTAATAAAACAAGTATAAGATATAATTGGTAACACCATTAGTTGCTAATTAATATGTAATTGAAATATTATGGATGTAGAACTTTAAGGCAAGGGCAAAGAAATTGCTCAAGGCCATGAAAGACATTAAATTAATCAAGAATGAATGATTAATAGGAGCAAAGGAGTTTAAAGTGAGTACTTAATAATTGGATGTAATTATGCCTTATTGCTTGTAACCATTTCTTCTATTACCATCCATTGACATATACTTGAAATGGCATTTGATATGTGGTTGCCCATTGATTGTTAAGCTTTTGGAAATCTGTATCTTTCTTATATGATATTTGACCATGATGAGCATCTTACCTTGGTCCTATATTATGCTCAATGATGAGAATTATTAATATGCCCAACTATTTTTCATTAAATTCCTATTGTAGACCTTGGATATGTCTTTCATTGATACCCATGAATAAGCAGACATCCTCTCTAGTGTGAGGAAATACATCAGACCTTGTGTATTTGGTATAAGCCCATGGGTAGGGTGAGAGTACCCAACCTTTATTAAGGGAGGACACCTAATCGTAAGACTTGATCAATTTTGCGTAATGTGATGCATGTGAGTGAGTAAGGCTTAGACTGCCACTCTTTAATATTTATGTGTGGAAAGCTTTTTGCTTCTAAGACATTATTATTTCTACTAAAATGCATTCTAAAGTTCAATATGACCAATTTTGATTAATCACTCCATTGCTACATTGAACCGATCTAAGTGATAACCTCTTATATTGCCTTCATGTAATGTTATATTATTATATACTCACTGAGCTTGTCTCATTCCATAGTTGTTCAAAATTTTTTAGGTCAGGGTGATTCATTGTTAAGGTAAATTCTGAGTTATGCTTTTTCGTTTAGGACTTGCTCTACTAGAATGATATGTTTTGTTTTTGCTTATGTCATCCGAAGGATAATCGATCTAGAGCTCCATGGTACTTGAAGGCTTAGTATTAAAATGTAATGTGTTTGGAAGTATTGTAAACAAATGATAATAGTTGATATATATACATATTTATGATAAGAATGTATGGATAGTATCTATTAATGCTTAAGAATGGTATGCTAATCAATGGTTATGAAATGGTATTAAAGTGCATTGATTATAAATGAATGGTTAAAGTAACAATGGAAATGATAAAGAGTAAATAGGGTTTTGATCTTGGGATAAGTTATAAAGTGGAATATAATAAATGATAATAAGTTCAATGGCGTTCTACGGGTTTATGTGACTTTATATCTCCCTAAGCTCTAGGACCGTCATAGCCTAGAAATTAGGTCATGACAATTTATCAATCAATTCCATCTATAAATATCTAGAAACGGTCACCTAGATATTCATACGGTTCTTTTTTCCATATCTTTTATCCAAATCCATCAATTCACCCAAAAATATCTAGCCACCTATAAACCCTCAAAAATTTGCACCTCTAGACGTTCGATACTCAATTATGAACTCAAAAAATCAAACCAGACTTTAATTTGATTATAAATGGATGAGAATAGGTTGAAAAATGAGGTGTGGCCATAACTAGCCACTGTGGTTGCTATAGGAGTTCCTGCGGTAGCCTATTGGCTACCGTAGTGGGCCTCACGACTGTTGCAGTAAGCTCTACAGCTGCCATAGTCTTTGATCAGTTGCCACATTGTGTTTCTAATAGAATCCCATATCAAAAATTGTGTATTTTTAATCCTAAACTCCTCCTATAAATATGTTGCACCTCCTAACAGTTCCCACACACAATTATATGCTTCTATACTCCATCTAAAGTTTTCTAAGCCTCTCAATCATCAAAGCCCTCTCTCTAAGCCTCCTAATCTCCAAAAGAACTCACCTCAAACCCTATCTCTAAGCCTCCTCATCAAAAAAAGGTGATATTTAACTTTTTCCCTTCAAAAGGAATTCGTGGTACTCAAGTAAGGGTGTGATTCAAGTCCCTTCAAGAAGAGTTTGCACTATTTAGTAGTCTTTCTTTCAAAAAGAGTGTTTGTGTCATCCCTAAACTAAGGTAGAACTTAGATCTAGTGCCAAGCTTATTCCTTACATTCCTCGCCACCAAAAGCCTAAGGTAAAAGTTTGTCACATCTCAATTTTGGAGATATGATGGTCTGAGAACATGGGGAGACATAAGGTCATCCATACCTATAGAACCCACTCATGCACATAGAAACACTGCGTAGGATCATACCAAAATCTCATACATTAACTTAATTTGACTGTTAATAAAAAGTAAACCTTAATTTATTGAAGAATAGTTTAAAAATACATTAAATACAATCTATAAGAAAAGAACATTTTAAGACTCCAAACAAATCATCAAAAACATAATGTTCCAAAAATAAAACTCCCCAGATAAGAAACCACACAAGGAAATTCACTAAGCGGAGCAGATTGCATGAGCTATCACCTTGCCTCCTCATAATGCTCACCTAGAAACCACATAAGGAAATGGGGTGGGATAGATGATCTCAATGAGTAAACAATATGGCTTATACAATAACACATATCCCTTAGAAAAGGGCTCATGGTTCATAACTCATTGTTCATGATTCATGATTCATGATTCATAGTTCATGATTCATAATTCATAATTCATAGTTCATAGTTCATAGTTCATAGTTTGTGATTTAGTAATGTTTGCAGAAATCACACTTATCACTTATCACATAAAGAGTAAAGGTTATTGCTGTATTCACTCAAACACTTAGAGGAGAGGTGGCATCAAACCAAATTCCAATTCTTATCACTTAATAAGTGTGAAGCTTATCAGGCTTCATGGCTAGAGCTGCCCCTTCTAGCTGAGGTGGATACACTACCCCTATCCATTGGGTTAAGACCATGTACATAGGTTTCAATGATTTCCCTCATCGGCATGAGGATTTCTGCATAAAAGGGTTCATAGGCACCATAGCTAGAGCTAATGGCAATCACTTGTAACAATAGTATTAAAGTCAATTACATGTAAAAACAGTAGCAATAGAAGTTTAGCTTACTAAACAAAAGATAAATAACCATGTGGTTCCAGAAAGAATGTAAGGTAAGGCAACAATCACAAAGGTTTTTTCTTATCATTGAATAAACAATAATAGTTTTGGACCAATTTTCCTTTGGCAACCCAAGCTTAACAAAGAAATCATATAACTAGAATTGATAATATAAAGGAACTTGGGTTTCAAGAATTTCAAAGGTTCACATATCATTATAACATATACTTGAAACATGAACAGAATGTTTACTCACCTCTAATAATCCTCAAGCTCTAACATAACATTATAATTCAATACTTATCATTTGCTTAACATCATGCTATCCTATCCCATTGTTAAAGGGTATACCCTAGAGCAATGTATAAGTTATGCCAATGTAAAAATTATCGCTAAATGGCAATAAAATATATGTTTATAAATGAAATTGTTCTATTGTATTATATGTATATTTGAAGTCCATAAGTATTTTTCAAAAGAGGAACTATTCTCAAGTGTTGAGAATATGGATGGCAGATCACTCTTAAACAAATACTTTAAAATGTTCATGGTCATAGGATTAATGACTGGGCATCATTAATTTCGAAAGACCATCACCTTTGTTTATAATCTATAATCAATATATGATACTTATGATTATAGAGATAGTGAGCATCATACTGTTTGACAAATATTGTTGATATAAACATATGGATATTCATATGATGAATGATAAACTATGATGTTAGATGATGATGACATGGAGTTTTATTGCTAGTCAATAAATCATCATCTAGGTCATAATTGTATACATAGTCTTTTGACTTAAGGGACACTGTATCTCATTCATCGGTAGTTGGAATTTATTACCACTTATATACCAATGCTATTCAAGTATTGGTATATGGTATGTGATAGTTCTAACTAGTTATGTTTGGTGGTAAGTGAATACCAAGAGAGAATTCATTAACTTGAATTGTCACATCCTAATCTTAGAGATATGACGGTCCTAGAACATAGGGAGACATAAGGTCACCCATGCCCATAGAACCCACTTACATATAAACAATAATGCCTAGGATCTTACCAAACCTCTTACATTAATTCATTTAAAACCATTTTGATGAATACCATAAATTGCGGAAGACTAAAATAATTCATTACATATAAAATCCATAAGGAAAATAATATATCTCAATAAGTATCAATCAACATTCTCGGAGCATCTAATGACAAGACTTCATGAAAATTGTATTATTGATAACTTGGACAAGGAATTCCCCAAGCAAAGTAGAATGCTTGAGCCATCACCTTGCCTCCTCACATTTGCTCACCTGGAACCACGCAAGGAAAAAGGGTGAGATAGATGATCTCAATGAGTAAATGAAAAGGCACATATATTATCACATAATCCTTTGAAAAAGAAACACATAACTTATACACTTAGTTCATGAATTATAATTCATGAATCAAGTTGCAATTTAGCAAGGGTTCAATTTGGCAAGTTTGCAGAAATCACACTTATCACATATAAAGAGTGAAGGCTATTGCTCTATCACTCGAACACATTGACGAGAGGTGGCCTTATACCAAATTCCAACTCCTGTCACATATAAGGCATGAAGCTAATCAGGCTCCATGGTTAGAACCGCCCTTTCTAGCTGAGGTGGATACACTACCCCTATCCATCGGGTTAAGACCATGTGCATAGATTCCAATGATTTCCCGCATCAGCACGAGGATTCTGCATAAAGGGTAAAAGGTACCATAGCTATAGCTAATGGTAATCACAATTAATAATATCACATAAGGCAACAATAACATGTATTCTAATAACGATAATGGTTTAGCTTTCAAGCAAAAGATACAATGATCGTGTAGTTCTAGAAAGAATACAAGGTAGGGTGTTAATCACAAGAAGTTCTCATTAGATAAACAAATTAGTTTGGACCAAATGTCCTTTGGCAACCCAAGCTTGTCAAAGAAATCACATAATAATATTTATAATAGAAAGAACTTGGGTTCCAAAGATCATAAAGGCTCACATAGCATGATATCACATATTTGTAGCATAACAAAATGTTACTTGCACTTGTAAAATGAATACAATATTTACTCACGCTTGTAGCATGAACATAGTGTTTACTCACCTTGGGGTTCCTTTGCTCCTAGTATACATAGTCCCTTTTGCACTTCTAAAGCTCCTCAAACTCTAACATAATATTTGATTTCATACTTAGTATTTATTCACTCATGATGCTCCTATCCCATAACTACCCATGCATATATAGCATACACATTAGAATTCACACATAGGTGTACTCATCACTTGCACATAATACGTTGACTTTGAAAGTCTTGCATACTTAGGCCTTATGGGCTCACAGGAAAACACATTGCAATCACATCAATACCTTTCTAAGGTCATCACAATATTATTACCTCAATATCAATCCACTTTAACAATTATCTTAGTTCACTTTACACTTTCATACATGTAAACTTAACAATTAACCTTTCAAGCATCATGCTTAACCCGTATGATCCCTTTCACTTCATTAACTCATAACCATATGTTCATCTTCAAGTCATCATAACATCTAGTTCCATATTTCTTAACCACATTTGCATTCTTATCTCAACATCATGTTAAGATACCTTAAGTATACCATAATGCATTTAAGCTTATCTAGGATCATATCTTCAACTAATATGCAATTTTATCATTTATTATACATACATACATGTCAAAAATCATCAAAACACATCACATAAAATTTATAAACATTGGGTCAAAAATGTTCATGTAGGCCGAATGCATCATCAAGGTAAAAACCAAATTCTTCTTCTTTTTGTACTTTTTGTCTATTTCAGAAATATGTGAAAACATGATTTGAACCAAGATTTTTCATGTAAACCTAACAAAAATCATTTTAGAACTTAAATTCATGAGAATCGGCCACTCTTAGTGTTATTAATACATAAAAATTCAAACTTTTGCATTATAGAGTACAAAACCATGAGTTTTCTTATTTTTGGTATTTTTCGGTCATTTCAGAAATATGCAAACAGGTTGTTTAAACTATTATTTTTCATTCAATCATAGAAAATATCAGTTTAGAACACATCCATTCATGATTCAGCAGCCATAGATAGGGTTTATACAAAAAAATTCCAAGTTTAAAGGCTTAGGTGAAAAATCATGAGTTTCCGTGCTTTCCGCACATTTTGTTCATTTCAGCGATAAATAGACACATGATTCAAATCATTATTTTTCATCTAAACAAAACAAATATCATATTAGAGCACTTCCTCATACAAATCAGTAGCCATATGTCCATGCAAGAATAAAATTTTCTAACTTCCAAGTTCTAACACGAAAACCTTAAACTCCTTTGTTTTTCAAAACTTTTAGGTCATCGCAAAAATATGCAGAAATATTATTTAATCCAATATTGTTCATCAAAACAAATCAAAAATCAATTTAGAACACAACCATGCACAAATAACCCCCCCCCCCCTATGATGTTTATGCATAGAAATTGTGATTTTAAGTTATAGAATTCACCTTTGGAGAAATCTCGCAGAAGAATCGTGTTTTCAGTAGAAAATAGATTTTCTCTCTCAAAAATTCACCCAAACAGAATTAAATTTGTAAAAATCAATAATCAGCCAGTTCAAAATAATTTTTCCATAATTTATTTCATAGAAATCAGTTTACAAATCGAAAGAAAATAAAAACTTATGATTACGGTCAAGAAATCTCTAAATGGAAAGGTGTTTTCAATATTTCGGTAGAGAGAAATATTTTGAGAGAATTTTCTGCCAAGCTATAGAAAGAATAAGAGAATGGCTGCTGGAACCTTGATTTAGCCAAAATTTAGAATATATATTAGGGTTGGAGTGGAAGTTCCACTAATACCCTTAATAAACTAGGTTAGGAGGATTTTGGTGTAGTGGGTTTTTGGGTATTTGGGCTTTTTCTTTAAATTTTTGGCTGAATAAAAATTAAAATAAAAAGAATATTTTTCTTATTATTTCTATAATATTGCCCCAAAAATATTTATTTTAAAATATTTTAAAAATACTCATAAAATTATTTTATGCTTAAAAATTGTCTTATGCATGAAAATTCATTTTATTTAAAATAAATTCTTTTATGCAAATGCACTTCATGTAAATCATTTATTTAAGCAGAAGAAATCACCTAGGCTGAATTTAATAAATAAAAATTAGTAAATACTCAATTTCAAATATTTTTCCCATGATTAGTTTCGTAGAAATCAAAAAACAAATTGAAAAGAGCATAGAAATCAAAAAACGAATTGAAATTAGCGATTAACTTGCGAATATGGTCAAGAAATAGCAAAATTTGAAGGTGTTTTGAGATTTTCAGTGGAGAGAATTATTTTGAGAGAATTTTTCTATCAAAATAATGAAATAAAAAAAATGGTGGATGCTGGAATGCTAGGGCTGGTCGAATTTTACATTATTTTTTTAGGGTTTTGGGTAATTTTCAAGATTACCCTTAATGAGCTAGGTTAGGAGTGTTTTAGTATAGTGGGCTTTTATGTATTTGGGCTTTTTATTTAATTTAGGGGTTGATTATAGGTAATTAAAAATAAAATATTTTTCTTATTATTTTTTGTAAAATTTTGCTCCCAATATTTAAAAATTATTTTAAAATACTCATAAAATTATTTTATGCTTAAAAATTGTCTTTTTACATGAAAATTCATTTTATGAAAAATAAATTATTTTATGTTAATGCACTTCATGTAAATCATTTATTTCACAATAATAACTCATACTACACATGTTAAAATTAATTTAACATGCCACGTACTCATCAATCACATAGCACATAAATTCTCATAAAAGCACACACTTAGCCTTAATGGTTCTAAGTCAAACAAATTGCCACAAAAATTTCTAGGAAAGGTGTGGGTTGTTATAATATAATTCTTTAACTTGAGGGATACTGTATCTCATTCATTGGTAGTTAGAATTTATTACTACTTACATACTAATACTATTTAGGTATAGGTATATGATAGTTCTAACTAGTTATGTATGGAGGTAAGTGATCGCCAAGAGAAAATTCATTAACTTGAATAAACAAGGAAGAAATCCTATACTATCTAATTATTCTTGATAATCAAATCCTTGGCTAAGGTAGTAAAGATTCACTGGAAAGAGTTTCTTGTAGGAATCAATTTTATCAAGAGTTAGAATTGAGACATAGACATATGATCAAAGCATATTTGGGTTTGATAAATCCATGACCCTAGCTAAGATTGAGATTTCATAATGAAGGGATTTTAGTGTACATTAATTAGGATAAATGGTCCATGAAATGAATAAGTAATTAAACACTTATATTCATTCTAATTACGTAGTCATGATATGTTATGCTAAGCATCACTCATGACTTATAAGGGTGAAATAAGGATTTTACATTAGTAGAGAAAAGTGTTTTCTCAATTCCATTACTAATTAGACATACCTAGAAAGTCACATGCCCAAAAGGATTCACCTTTCAAGAATAAAAGGTTTGTCATAATTATTAATTAAAGTGTTTGTGAGGCCTCGCCCGAGCACTGGTCTGATCCGCTAAAGGGAATTGAAATGCTCATTTGGGAAAGAACTCACGAGGAAGCCCTCGAGCTTATCTTTGAAAATCATTTTAAAGTTGCCACCTTAATTTATTTTTATTTGGAAAAATATAGGGAAAAAACCCATTTGACTTCCATCATTACCCAAAGGAAAAAGATCACTAGCCTCAAAACCAAAGAGGATTCGGGGACTAGTTTAGTTTAACAAAACATGATTGGCCAAGTAATATAAAAGTAACTTAAAATATATTTCATGAACAATTTAAGATGCATGGACAATTTATAATATGTATGACCATTAATTCCAATAATAAATACAAGTAATAGTCCAAAAAAAATTACCATTACAAATAAAATCCCAAACATAGGGGATACCTCCTTTGGCCCTTATGGGTTCTAAGGAAGTCATACACTACCCAAACTAATCCTAATAATAAAGCAAAGAAACAAACACAAAAGTAAGTGAAGAAGGTGATAGGGGGATAGTTGATTAATTTTAATTAGATTCGATGCCTGAACCAAGCATGCCTATGTATCCCTTTGAATAGGAATCAAAACCCACGCAGTTCTGCCTTCTTATGAAGAAGTTAGTTTAGCCTAGCCACTTTATCATGTTTTGATTGGTTGATTAAAAGAGGGTTGAGTTAATTAATTAATTTAATTGAGTATTGAGTTTATTAGCTAGCAACCTAGGTGAATCAACTTAATCGACTAACTAAAATACACAATAACCAAATAGAAAGGAAAAGAAGATTACCTTATACTTTCGCGGCTTGGGGACGTAGGGCGGATGGAGCAAATGACCAAATTCTAATTCCACCTTCTCCACACAAGAAGCATGAGCCTTGGACCACCAGAATGCAATTTCACCTTCTCTGCACGACGGACATGAGCCTTGGGCAAGAGACTTGCCTTGAACGAGCGGACGGAAAGCCTTAAACTAGTCGAGTGGGAATTAAGGAGAAACCACCCAACGTGCATTGCAAATCAAGGAGCAAAAGCAAAGCAATTTACTTGAAGTTAATGCTTTTTAAGCCTCCAAGTCTATGTGTCTTAAAAGTAGAGAGGCCACCTCTATATATAGGAGGAAGAATGAAGCTTAGAGGCTGAAATTTCCAATATGGGAGTAGAAACAAGTCGTCGGTGCTGCATAAGCCTCTACGGCACCGCAGAGGTCTCTGTAGCAGTGCTTTGTGGCACTGTAAGAGGCTCTACGACATTGAGGCAACTTGCTTTAATTCACCCGTTTTGCCCATTTTCGCCCGTTCTCGCTCATTTCTCGTCTATTTTCCATGATTCCAATTGCATTGCACCCGTTACTGAGTCCTAGATGATTTGATGATGATTTAAGAGCCTTGATTGATTCTTTTCCTAACTGAATGGTCTATACTTTTGAGAGATACAGAATTAAGGGTTCACAGTTGCCCCCCTCATCATGATTGCTCTATTTGGTAGGCAGTTCTGATGAGTCTGAACTTTAGAATGAAGAGGATGCCTCTGATATGTTTAGGAGTAGCAAGAAGTTCTGATACGTGTGAACTTTAGAATAAAGAGGATGCCCCTGATATATTTAGGAGTGGCAGGAAGTTCTAATGAGTGTGAACTTTAGAATGAAGAGGATGCTCCCGGAGTAGTAGGAAGTTCTGATGAGTGTGAATTTTAGAATGAAGAGGATGCCTTTGGTATATTTAAGAGCGGCAGGAAGAAAATGGCAGTTCCTATATGGTAGGAATGATAATGATGATCCTATTTGGTAGGATCTAGGAGTAATATTCCTATCTGGTAGGAATGGCAAATCATTGGTCCTGTCTTGGAGGAGTGATAATGACGATCTTGTCTAATAGGATCTGAGAATAATATTCTTATCTGGTAGGAGTAGCAAAGCATTGGTCCTTTTTAGTAGGCATGATCATCCTTTCTGGTAGGATTGGCAAATTATCAACCCTGTCTGGTAGGAGCAGAATATTTATCTGTAATTACAAAAATCTTTTATATATTGAATCTTGAGTAATAATGGTCAGATGCTTAAAGGAGACTATTGTGATCATATAGAAACTTATTATTCTAAATTCTGACTTGAGATGGGTTCACTACTGTATTTTCGCGTGAAAAGTTATTATGTAGAAGGTACTATATAAAAGCGTGCTACCTCTCACTTTTTGCCAATTTTCTCATTTGTCAATTTTTGGTTCTCTCTCTAGAAACCATTCTCTTTGACTTCTCTTTAAAATGGTTTCCCCCTCCAGTAGTCGCCATATCAGGAGCTACCAAGCACCAAGGCATGATCCTAACCCGGTGGACCTGCTGCAAGAACCAGAGCACCACGTGTCTAGTACTGACATCATGAAGGTATTTACCATTTTGCCCTTCTTTCCTGTTGCAGTGTTAGTTCATAGAAAATACATTCATGTAAAATAAAAGTTTTTTTTTTTTTTTACAAAGACTACAATAGATTAAGAGGTGGTATATCAAATCTATTTATCATTTCTACTTACCTAGAGACTCATCCCTAAGTTCGAGGGTTGATGGAGCCGTCTGGATTGCTGGGATTTCTATCCCTAGATTATACCCAAGAGGGTAATATTCCTTTACTGCGAGCATTGGCAGAGAGGTGGTGGGATACCACAAACGCTTTTCACTTCCATATGGGGAGATGACCATGAACCCTTTGGACGTGATGATGTTAGCTAGTTTGCCACTTTGACCTCGAGCCTTAGAGCTTTATGCTACTTGGACCTCTATCTCATCAGAGGCTATGGTTGACTTATTGGGCATTGACCCTCCCCAACGCGATCTACATGTCCCCCATTCTTGGCTCTGAGGGTAGATTAACATTTATACTTATGATGTAGAAGTCCTTTTGGATGAGCAGGCTGCCCGCTTGCTGATTTTGATGATATTAGACTGCTCATTCTGCCACACACGGAGGGATACCATTGATTTGAACATTTTACGCTCACTGGAGGACTTATCCGTTATTGAAGAATTTAACTGGGGAGGTGCAGCTTTATGCGTGATGTACCGAGAGATGTCTGATCTATCTCGAGGCGTGTTTGCTACTTTAGGAGGGACTCATATCATCTAGGAGGTATGCTTTTCTCTTTTTTACTTCTATCTTGTACCCACTATCCCTGTGTCTTATGATTATTTTTCTTTGCACAGTATTGGGCCTATGAGCACTTTCTTTTTCTTGCTCCTACTTTGACGGATCATACAGTAAATCATATCTCAAGTAGCTATCTTTGACAGACATAGAATTGTTGTCATCAGGAGAGATACGATTTTTGCCATATTCGAGTTTTCTTTTCTGATATAGTATCATCACAGGTATGCACACATGCTTGTCACATCATCCTCATCACTCATTCTGATATTCTATTTTTCCTATTGTTCTTTTTTTTTTCCACAGGTTCGGTGGTTACCTTTCACTAACAGACTTCAACTCATCACTCCATACCATGAGTCTGGTGTGGCTTTGTCTTCCTGCCACCTCCTTTTACATTTTCGCACTGATTCCATGTTTTATCTTGGTGAGAGAGTTTGTGACCAGATTATAGGAGAAAGGATTGTCCCAACTGATCCCCCTGTTGAGATGCAATATGGATCGTGCATCCCTGATCAGGATTCATTAGTAACAAGCCTTCCAATTGAGCCTTTCTTGGATCTTGAGGGTGACTATAGGAGCTTCTGCATGTATCACCTACTACCTCGCATCCCATTTCTTCCAAGACGGGCCTATTCTAGTTATAGATCTTCTACCATAGGATCAGTTCATACTTCTGTTAGTAGGAGGAGTGGTGGTCCGAGGTCTACTGCAGATGCCCTTTCTGATAGGGCTAGACCAAATGAGCAAGCGAGTTTTCCCGCCTGCTTATAGGCAAGAGAGGACTTGAATTATGTTTCTACTGATCATGGCTCGGCTCAATATGAGATCCATCATGACCTCCCCATTGATTTTATCCCATTTCCAGATCATGTAGGCGAGGTATGTGCTTTTACCCCCTTTCTGAGCTTACTCTTTGTCACTTAATGCAGTTTCTTACTCATCTTTTCCTTATGCAGATCCCTAAGAAATTGGGCTCGCCATAACTATGAGATGGTTCATCGCTTGAGGACAGCATTGTCTGTGACTCTTACTTTGAGTGGTCGTGATGAGGGAGATGATGCAGATCGAAGGAGGAGACATAGGCGATGCTAGCGTTAGCTTTCCTCCTGTTATGTAGATGTTATGCTGACTCTATGTATGATTATGTATGCATGTATGCATGTTGTTGCGAAAACTTGACTCATATTCTATTTTATTTGTATGATGCATGGATGTTATGACTTGATTATGCAAGGATTTGACTTATATATATTATGACTGCACCTGTTCTATGAATGAATGCATGATAGGGCTCCACCATCTTTCTCTTTTACTTTCTCCACCATTTTTTCATCAAATTCCTCTTAAATACTATATGATCTATAAAAGGGATGGGTCACGGTAGCTTGTGGCAACGTGCGGTAGGGGTGCGATAGCTGGTGGTCTTGTGTGGCTGCCTTAGAGAACCTTGCAGCACCGTAATGATGTGTGCGGCAGTGCCACAAAAAAACTTGAGGAAACCCATGCTCTTCTATTGTAATCCCAGCGAAAATCTTTAATTTTCCCCTATATATACCCCTCTTATGGCTTAGAAATCCTCACAACTACAATTCAACTTTTATAACACTTTGCCTGCTCTTTTCTCTTTACTTTTCTCTCATCTTTTCCTCTAAATTCCCTTTTCTTTTCACTCATGGAGCCCTATTTTAGCCATTTAATGCATTTATGGACCAAAAACCTTGAGCAAGTGGAGCACATTAACTTAGGGACTATTGGGATTAATGCTATGCCAACCCTGAGGGGGGTTCGAGTGCATTGGGACTTTTTGAGGGCTTGTCTAAAATTCTGGGATCCTAAGGTGCATGTTTTTAGATTTAGGGCTGGCATGGATGAAATGTGCCCTACTTTTGAAGAATTCAGTGTGTTACTAGGATCTAATCCTGAAGCTGACTTGGCTACCCCCACACTGAGAGTGGAGTACTTCAATTCATTTCTAAGGCTCTTAGGATTGGACACTACAACTGCTAGCCCTATGGTCATAAATGATTGGGTGGACCTAACTGCTATAATTACTAAGTTTTATGATCCTTAAGGTTTTAAAGACAAGGAATGGCAGGATCGTCAGATGAATGCTTTAGCTTTTTGTCTGACTGCTGGGTATCTCTTTATAGGTTCAACTGGTTAAGGGAACATTAGGATAACTAAACTGATTTTTCAAATGGTTGAAGGTCGCTCCATAGCTAGGATTATCTTAGTAGAAACAATCCTTAGCTTGGATCGAGCTTACAAAAGTGATGGGCCTTGGTCTATGAGTCCAATCATTCTGCAAGTATGCTTTTCCTCATCCTTTTCCCTTCTCTTTCCCCTTTCCTTTCTTACTTAGCAATGTGTCACATCCCAACCTTATGAGATACGATGGTCCTAGAACATGGGGAGATATAAGGTCACCCATGCCCATAGAACCCATTAATATATAACAATCATGCCTAGGATCTTACTGAACCTCTTTCATTAACTCATTCAAACATTTAGATATATACCATAATTTGCGAAAGACTTAAAGTAAATCGTTACATATAAAATCCATAACGAAAATAATATAAATTTCTATAAGTATCAATTAACATTCCCAGAGTATCTAAAGACAAGACTTCATAAACATAGTATTATTGATAACTCAGATAAGGAATTCCCCAAGCGAAGTAGAATGCTTGAGCCATCACCTTGCCTCCTCACATTTGCTCACTTGGAACCACACAAGGAAAAGGGGTGAGATAGATGATCTCAATGAGTAAGCAAAAAGGCACATACATTATTACATATTCTTTTGAAAGGAAACACATAGCTTATACACATAGTTCATGGTTTATAACTCATGAATTAGGTTGCAATTTAAGCAAGGGTTCAATTTAGCAAGTTTGCAGAAATCACACTTATAACACTTATAGAGTGAAGACTATACTCAATTCACTCTAACACATCGAGGAGAGGTGGCCTTTGCCAAATTCCAACTCCCATCACTTAGAAAGTGTGAAGCTGATCAAGCTCTATGGCTAGAACTGCCCCTTCTAGCTGAGGTGGATACACTACCCCTATCCATCAGGTTAAGACCGTGTGCACAGGTTCCAATGATTACCCACATCGGCACGAGGATTCTTCATAAAGGGTAAAGGTACCATAACTAGAGCTATTGGTAAACACAATTAACAATATCACATATGGCAACAATAACATGTATTTCAATAACAATAGTAGTTTGGCTTTCAACAATAATACAATGAAAGTGTAGTTCCAGAAAGAATACAAGTTAGGGTGTCATTTGCAAAAAAAAAAAAAAAAATTCTCATTGGATAAACAAAATAGTTTTGGACCAAATGTCCCTTGGCAACCCAAGCTTAACAAAGAAATCATAAAATTTAAAATAGAAAGAACTTGGGTTTCAAAGATCACAAAGGTTCACATATCAATATATCACATTCTTGTAACACAACAAAATGTTGTTTACACTTATAACATGAATACGATGTTTACTCACACTTTTAACAAAAGCATTGCGTTTACTCACCTTGGGGTTCCTTTGCTCCTAGTACTCGTAGTCCCCTTTGCACTTCTAAGGCCCCTCAAACTCTAACATAATATTTGATTTAATACTTAGTATTTATTTACTCAAGATGTTCCTATCCCATAACTACCCATGTACATATAACATACACATACACTTAGAGTCCACACTTAGGTGTACTCATCACTTGCACATATCATATTGACTTAAAAGTCTTGCATATCTAGGCCTTATAGGCTCACATGAAAACACATTGCAATCATATCAATACCTTTTTAAGGTTATCACATTATCATTACCCCAATATCAATTCACTTGTCAATTATCTTAGTTCACTTTACACTTCCATACATGTCAACTTAATAATTAATTCTTCAAACATCATACTTAACTCTTATGATCCCCTTTACTTCATTAACTCATAACCATATATTCATCATCAAGTCATCATAACATCTAGTTCCATATTTCCAAATTACATTTGCATTCTAACCACAATATAATATTGAGATACCTTAAGTATACTTTAAGTATACCAAAACGCATTTAAGCTTATCTAGGATCATACCTTCAACTAACATGCAATTTCATCATCTACTACACATACATTCATGTCAACAATCACCAAGGCACATCTCATAAAATTTATAAACATTTGGACACAATGGTTGATGTAGGTCGAATGCATCATTAAGGTGAAAACCAAATTCTTCTTCTTTTCGTGCTTTCCGTCTATTTCAGAAATATGTAAAAATATGGTTTAAACTAAGATTTTTCATGTAAACATAACAAAAATCATTTTAGAACTTAAATCCATAAGAATCAGCCACTATTGGTGCCATTAATATATAAAAATTCAATCTCTTGCATTATAGTGCACAAAACATGAGTTTTCTTGTTTTCAATATTTTTCGGTCATTTCAGAAATATGCAATCAGGTTGTTTAAATAATTATTTTTATTCAATCATTGAAAATATCAGTTTAGAACACATTCCTTCATGAATCAGCAGCCACAGGTAAGGTTATACAAAAAAATTCCAAGTTCAAAGGCTTAGGTGAAAAATCATGAGTTTCCGCGCTTTCCGCGCATTTCGTTTATTTCAGCGATAAACAGAGACATGATTCAAGTCATTATTTTTCATCTAAACAAAACAAATATCATATTAGAACATCAATTCACACAAATAGGTAGCCATGTATTCATGAAAGAATAAAATTTTCCAATTTCCAAATCCTAACATGAAAATCTTGAATTCCTTTGTTTTTGGAAACTTTTCGGTCATCATAGAAATATGTAGAAATATTATTTCATGCAATATTTTTCATCAAAACAAATCAAAAATCAGTTTAGAATGCAAAAAAGTACAAATTGCCCACCCCCCCCCCCCCCCCATGATGTTTATGCAATAAAATTGGGATTTTAAGTTATGGAATTCACCTTTGGAGAAATCTTGCGGAAAGAATTGTGTTTTCGGTAAAAAATAAATTTTTTCTCCCAAAAATTTACTCAAACAGAAGTGAATTTGTAGAAATCAATAATCAAATAGTTCAAAATAATTTTCCCATAATTTATTTCATAGAAAACAGTTTAGAAATCGAAAGAGAATAAAAACTTACGATTACGGTCACGAAATCGCGAAACGGTAAAGTGTTTTTGATATTTGGGTAGAGAGAATTATTTTGAGAGGTTTTTCTGCTAGAATATAGAAATAATAAGGGAATGGCTGCTGGAAACCCTTCTTTGGCCGAAAATTAGAATATATATTAGGGTTGGAGTGAAATTTCCACTATTACCCTTAATGAAATAGGTTAGGAGCATTTTTGTGTAGTGGGCTTTTGGGTATTTGGGCTTTTTCTTTAAAAATTTCGGCTGAATGAATTTAAAATGAAAATAATATTTTTCTTTTTAATTTTGGAATATTTCCCTCAAAAATATTTATTTAAAAATATTTTAAAAATACCCATAAAATTATTTTATGCTTAAAAATTGCCTTTTTACATGAAAATTCATTTTTTTAAAAATAAATTCTTTTATGCAAATGCACTTCATGTAAATTATTTATTTCACAATAGCAACACATATTATGCATATTAAAATTAATTTAATATGCCATATACTCATCAATCACCTAGATCACAAATTTTTACACAAGCACACACTTATCCTTATAGATTCTAATTCAAGCAATTTATCACGAAAATTCCTAGAGTGGGTGTGGGTTGTTACACTATGTTTCTACATAGATTTGGCTAAGGGATCATCTAAAGGTGGTTGTGCCTCTTACTAACAAGGATTACTCTGCTTTACGGTACCGATCTCACACTATAGTGAGGAAATTTAGTTCTAAAAAGGAATGGACTGAATGGCTATTTAAGCTTGACCCACAGGAATTGTTATGGCTTTATCCTCGGTATAAGATCAAGAAGTTTATGACTACGAGTTTAAAGGATGGTTTATTTACTGGGTATGAATATGGTGACATTCTACCAAGGAACAAGGATGATAAGCCAGATGTGTCATATGTAAGGAGTGCCCCCAGACAAAGCTATTTTTGAATATACTTTCATCACTCTCACTGTGACTAGGGCTGTTACCATTGGATGGGCCCATAGTTTTCATGTTGTTCTTCCATCTCATTGCTTTGATAAGACAGAGGCTTACACTTTATGGTGGATTGCTACGTCTTGGCCATCAGAGAAGATAAGGAGGGTGACTTTACTCAAGGAGATAGAAGATGACACTTCTGTAGGGGGGACTATTGACAATTAGGAGATCTATTATTTAGGGCTTTAGGCGAAATTTTTTTGATTTCTTGTTTTAGTGAATGAGACTCTTAGTTTTATTTTAAAACAATTTTGAATAAAACATCATAATTTTCCATTCTTTCATTTTTTTATTATCATTATTTTTTTTGCATTAAAACATCATAATTCGGCACAAAAGAAAATTTATTAATGATTTAAACCGCACCCAATGAGGGCTACCTATGTATCTCCTTATATAATTTATTTCTATTACATACTTTTCTCTATTATTTTAGAGAATCAGGTCTACGTAGTTCTAGTTATAATGCATCATTATACAAAGTATCACTTTAATTGATCTAAGTTGTAAGGGTTGGAGAATTCAATTTCGTCCAAATCCATGAAAGTGGCACCTCCACCTGTCAGGATGCATTTAAACACATAAGGTCCAGTCCAGTTTGGTCCAAATTTGCCTCTAGGGTCATGCACTGGGGCTCAGATTTCCTTTAAGACCAAGTTTCCTTCTTGTAGCCCCCTATCCCTCACTTTCTTGTTGAAATGCCGGGACAACTTTTATTGATAACCCTGTAGTCGATACAACGCATTCATTCTCTTTTCTGCAATAGCATTCAACTAATCCTGATAACTTTTAATCCATTCTATCTCATGAATCTGACTTTCCCTCATGATCTTAATTGATCTCATTTCCACCTGCATTAGCAGCACAACTTCCATTCCATATACTAACGAGTAAGGAGTTGCCCCAGTTGGTATACGGATGGAAGTCTTATATCCCCACAGAGCAAATGGTAATTGTTGATGCCAATGCTTATGATTATCAGTAATCTTTTGTAGGAGGGATTTGATGGTTTTATTTGTTGCTTCAACTGCCCCATTAGTTTATGGTCGGTAAGGAGATGATTTGTGATGCTGGATCTTTTCCTTTTTCAAGAGATGAACTACTTCTTTCTGAAAATGAGTCCCATTTTCTATAATAATCTCAAAAGGTACTCCATACCTACAAAGGATATTAGTTTGGATGAAATGAGCCACTCTTTTTGAATCTAGTACCCGGTAAGGTCTCATTTCTACCCACTTTGTGAAGAAATCAACCGCTACAAGGATGTATTCATGACTAGCAAATAATTTGGGATTTATTCTTCCTATGACATCAATACCCCAAGTTACAAAAGGCTAAGGAGTGGTTATGGGCTGTAAGGGCATAAGAGGTTGCTTTTATGGTTTGGCATAAATCTGGCATTTATGACATCTTCATACAAACTTTGCATGGTCTTCATTCATGATGAGCCAAAAATATCCCAGATTTGCAATTTTTTGAGCCAACATGATCCCATTCATGTATGGTCCTTCTTCTCCTCCATGGACCAATTCTATGATCTGTTGTGCTTCCTCTTCAGTCACGCATCTCAAGTGTATGTTATCCCATGCCCTTTTATATAAAACATCTCTGTTTGGTAGGAAATTGCTGGCTAATTGCCTTAGAGTTCTTTATTATGATCAGAAGCCCCTTTTGGATATTTTCCATTCTTGAGATAATTAAAGATGTCCCAAAACCAAGGTTTCTGATCAGTCAGTTGAATATTCATGCACAAAGTATAGTACCCTAGTTCTTGCTTCACTTCAGTCACCACAGGTCTAATTATTTCCCCATCTCTCATGTCTAGCATTGATGCAAGTGTTGCTAGAGCATCTACAAATTGATTCTTGGCACAAGGCAAATAATGGAAAGATAATTCATGAAAATTTTCTGCGAGATCATCCAAATGTTTACGGTAAGGAACTAAATGCTCTTCTCTTATCTTTCATTTCCCAAGTGCTTGAGACACAATTAGATTTGAATCTCCATAAACCTCAACGTAATCAATCCTTAAATTCACAACAACCTCCAAACCAGCTATACAGATCTCATACTTTGCCTCATTATTCATCACTTCAAAAGCTAGCTTGATAGCCATGGGCAGATTTTCTCCCTCATATGTGACTATACCAATTCCAGCACCATACCCTTTGCTATTAGTTACACCATCAAAGAATAATTTCCAAACTTTAGGCTCAATTTGAATGATCTCTTCATCCAAAAATTTTGGTTCTGACCAATTACTATCTATTAGGACTACGGCTAATTGATCTGCTATCACACTCCCTTTTATAGCTTTCCTTTGGACATACTTCAAATCAAAAGCTGCGAGAACCGCCATCCATCTTGCCATCTTATTGTTAAGAACTAGTCCTTCCATGAGTAACTTTAAGGGACTCTTGTCAGCTAAGACATGGGTAGTATATGAACTCAAATAACGCTGGAGCTTATGACATACCCATACCAAAGCAAAGCATAACTTATCAATCTGATTGTACTTGAGCTCATGAGCAAGCATGCGCTTAATTAAGTAATAAATGGCATTTTCTTTATGTGATTCAGCAGCATTTTGGGTGAGCATTACCCCCATGGCTTCTTCTCTGATGGAGAGGTACAGTAGTAGAGGCTTTCCAAGTCTTGGTGGTTGTAATATAGGAGGACTTAGCAAGTACTCTTTGATTTTCTCAAAAGCTTTCTGGCATTCATCATTCCATTCCTTAGAGGTTCCCGTTTATAGCAACTTGAAGATTGGACCATAAACTTTTGCTAACTAAGCTATGAACTGGCTAATGTATTGTAGTCATCCAAGGAAGCCTCTAATTTCTTTTTCTATCTTAGGTGCTGGCATCTCCAAAATAGCTTTTGACTTTGCTGGATCTACCTCTATTCCTCTCTTATTTACCATATACCCCAAAAACACTTCGGATGATGCCCCTAAATATGCACTTGGTGGGATTCAATTTAAGATTATATTGGTGAAGTCTAGAGAAAAATCGCCCTAAGGCATGTAGGTGATCCTCTGCTATTTCAGACTTAATTACCATATCATCGACATATACCTCAGCATCCTTATGTATCATGTCATGAAAGATTATGGTAGCCATCCTTTGGTAAGTTGTCCTTGTATTCTTCAATCCAAAAGGCATAACCCGGTAGTAGTACATACCTCACTCAGTTAGAAAAGCAGTCTTTTCTTTGTCAGAAGGATGGACCTGAATTTGGTTGTACCCCACATATAAATTAGTTAAGGAGACTACTTCATATCCAACCAGGTGGTCAACTAACAAGTCAATATGAGGTAATGGAAAATCATCCTTAGGGCAAGCTTTATTGAAAGCCTTATAATCCATGCACATCCTGACTTTTGCATCTTTCTTTGGTACTAGGACAATGTTTGCTAACCAAGAAGGATACATGATTGGATCAATGAACTCATTGCCCAATTGCTTGGTGACTTCTTCCTTGATCGTTAAGGATAACTCTGGCTTTAGTCATCGTAGCTTCTGTTTGATGGGTTTTACATGCTCATAAGTAGGAATTTTATGAATAACTATAGTTAGATCAAGCCCAGTCATATCCTTGGGTTCCCAAGCAAAGCAATCTAAGAGTTCTTGAATCATTTTACTCAAGCTGTCCCTGTCATGACATGATGATGCAATGAATGTAGTTTTTGGTTTTTCATTCGTGCCAAAACTTGTTGATTCTTTGCCATTTTTCATTTAATTTAATATTTCATTCAAATTGAATTCAAGACAAGGAAAAGGAAAGGAAATAGGAAGCACAGGATCATAAGAATAAAACTTGAGCTTTTTATTATAAATAAGAGAGCCGTTGTCCATTCTTACATTAAAATTAAAAGAAAGACCAAAAGGTTCGACTATCGATTCAAATGAGGAATTGGAACTACATGACTCTAACTCGGGTTCTGACTGAAATGTGAACTCGAACTCAAATTCTGACTCGGACTTAGACTCTGGTTCGGACTTGGACTCTGGCTCTGACTTTGACTCAAACTTGCCACCCTCTCCTTACTTCTCATAATACCAGTTATCAGGCTGGGTTTGAGTTGCTTAGATGAATTTGGTTAAGTTGGCCACTTCTTCATCTCTTATCATGCAAATTTGCTCAAAGAGAGCAGCCTCCATATTATCCTCCCAATCTTGTTCCAATATGAAAACTAGTTAATAGTCTTCTAAGGAAAGCTTGACATAAAAAAAGAGTTCAAAACTAGAGATTAGCTTCTTAGTAATGGGATAGACCTAAGGTTCTGGAAAACCACAGTATAGGAAATTCTCACCCTTCTTCACAAAGTATCCATTAAGTGTTTTGAAATAAGGGCACATGGGCCAATCATATGACTCACCTTTCTTAAGGGCTACCATTTTCTCTTTAGTCCTTTTCTCTGCCTTAACTAGATCTTCTTTTGTAGGTTTGTAATCAAAACTAAATGGTAGGTTAGCCACAGGATACTCTTTGAACTGACTTACTCCTTGTTGTCTCTTGCCCAGTCCTAATATAGGAAAATAATTCATTTTTCTCAACATATTAGCCACAGTAATATTTCCATAAGGATCGAAATCAAAAGGCATAAGCTCAAGCTCTTTATCTCCCTCTTTCTCTATGAATTGTACTATCTCAAAAGCAAAACCTGATAATGGCAGAGTTGGCGGCTCAGGCTGTATCTCCAGAATTGGCATAGAACTTTGGACCTCACTTTTCCCATGCATATCCCCTTTAATAGTGACAATAGAAGATCCACATGGAAATTTCAGCTTTTGATGGAGGGAAAAGGGGATAGCTTTGGCTTAATGTATCTAGGGTCGTCCAAGGAGGAGATTAAAGGATGCTGGTACATCAATAACATGAAGTGGGATGGGATAAGTGACAAATCCAATGATGACATCCAAGGTATCCACACCCAGGACCTCCCTCTTTGTATTGTCATATGCCCTTACAATCTGGTTAAAAGGTGTGAATTCCGAAGCCTCTAATCCCAAGCAACTTGCTACTTTTAATAGACAGATATTCAAAGCAGACCCATTATCTACCAATGCCATAGGAACTATTTTCCCTTGAGTAAGGACTGTTATGTATTAGGCATGGTTGTGATTTAGCTCCCCCTTAGGTAGGTCATGGTCATTGCAAGAGATAAAGGTAGCTTTTATAGTATTGGTGAGAGAAGCCACTAAAGTCTTAGGGATGATATCTATAGGAGCTTGGCATTGGTTGAACACCTTGCAAAGAGCTTGGTGATAAGGATAAGATGATTGAATAAGGCTCTAAATAGATATGTTGGCTTGAGTCTTTTTCAGCTGCTTAAGGATAGGATCTTCAGCAGGTTCAGTGCTTCCTTTCATTTTCTCAGTAAGGGGTGGGATAGGTTAGATAGGTGGCTGGTCATCTTGTTGGGTAAGTGCTTGGTAGAGCCTGCCACTCCTAGTTATAGCATCAATCTCTTCCATAAGATTACTTAAATCTAAAACATAATAATATTCAGAAGCTGATCGAATCAAAGAGATAGGATATACTTCAAGATTATTAGTGGCGATGAGGTTAATTTGGCGGTTAGAGAGAGGATTGGTGGAAATGTTGGGTCTTGGTTTGGGAGGTATGATGTCCCCACTATCCATAAGATCTTGTATCTTATGCTTTAAATTTCGACACATTTCTATTTTGTGGCTAGCCCTTTGGTGATACTCGCAGTATTCATTAGGATTGTGATTTGCAGGAAGTGGCTTAGGAGGAGCTCTTAGTTCTAAGGACTTGATCAACTTGGCTTCTAAGGCTTTCTTGTATACCACAACCAGAGGAACCCCCAATTCAGTAAAGGACCTTTTCTCCAATCTTAATGGCTGATGATGAGAAATGGTAGATATCTCCCCTTCCTTCTTATTATTTGAGGTAGTGACATTAGCTTGGTAAGGAGTACTCTTCTTTTATTTGTTATAAGTGGTCTCATCTTTGATGTGGCCATTTTGGATCAAATCTTCTATTTTGGAGGCAGTGGCAATAAGGACTTTAAAGGTTGGGAGATATTGTGTGAGGAGATGATTTTGCTATACTGGTAAAAGGTTCTTCGCAATTATATCAACCTGCTCTTGTTCAGTTGGTCGATTCACCATTTAGGCTGCTTTTCTCTCCACCTCATGAGGAACGAGGAGAAAGATTCCTTCAGTTTCTACTTGGTAGTTTCCAGATCTCTCCTTGTGATATCTACTTCAATGTTATACTCATATGGCTTAACAAATGTATTGCATATATCATCGCAAGTCCTTTTCTTATTTATATCCAGGTCTAAAAACAATTTTATAGTAGTTCTAGTGAGAGATTGTTGAAACAATTGGGCAAGGAGCTCATTATCAACCTCTAAAGGAGCCATTGCCCCCACATACATCTTCAAGTGTGTCTTAGCGCATGTTGTCCCATTAAATCTATCCAGCATTGGCATTTTGAACTTTTGTGGAATTCTGGCATTAGAAAAGAGGGCTAAAGAACTAGCATCAATCACATCATCATATTTCTTAATATTTTTGAGGGCTTTTTCCATAACTTCAAATTTTTCCATTAAAGTTTTAGCATTCATATAGGAAGAAAATTCCTCTCCTTAAAAAAGAATCAAAGGAGAAGGAGTGGTAGAATAAGTGGCATTTGGTATTTAGGAAGTACCAAATGATGGGGTAACATATGGAATTAGGATAGAGGGTGAAATGATATTTGGAATGCAAGGTGCATCAACTATAGCCTTTCCTTTATCAGTCAAGTCACTAGGCACATTGGGGGAAAAGGAGGTATTTGCAACAGCTTGGGTCATGCTTGGAATGGTTTGGATTGGTAGAGTATTTGAATTAAGGCTGGCTCAACTCATCATAGCTTGAACCTCCTCCAAAATGGACAGTCTCTGTTCTTTGAACTGGGCTCATTGGGCCTCCAAAATAGCTTGAAAATTCCTTTCTTGCTTTAAGAGCATATTTGGTAAGAATGAATTCAGTTGGACCTCTTCCTCGGTATTAGTAGCATTCAGACCACTTTCTTTCTATGCACTTGTTCTTTCAGCCATCTTAGGTACCTTGTGATAAGGAAAAAGGGTAGACAAAATAAGTATAAGACGAAGGTAATACAGAAGGATGATAGACCTCTGGGCTAGCATTGATATTTCTTGGGATGGGTATTTTAGTGAATCATAGGCTTAGTGAGCTCTCCATTTGTTTCAAGGTTCTTAGGTGATGAATGTATGCATGAATGTATGTGTGCATAAATGAAAAGTAATTTCATGAATACAATAAGGCTTCTTTTATGATACATACAACCTAAGGTCCAAGTTCTAAGTTCATTACATGAAAGGGCCAAGGTAGCTTGGTTTAGTGTACTTGTCACATTAGAGCAGCGATATACCTAACCATATGTGAGTCAAAGAGTCTCGCATGGGTCCAATAGTACATGCATACTCATTACACCTTTGAAAAGATCAAAGGATTTATCGCGGGGTGTATGATTTCACTATCAGTGAATAGACTCAAGAAAGCTTACCCACTCGATGTTACTCACTATCCGTTATCTTCCTAGAACTAGGTTGAATGCTAAAGAGACTATGCAAGTGATGCATGCAAAGTTACAATTATATTAAAAGGACAAACTTTTTTAAACCAATTAGTAGTCCTCTTATTTTTTTCCTTTTAAAAAGAAAATTTGTCCCTAGTGGAGTTGTCAACTGTGAGGCCTCACCCAAGCACCGGTCCGATCTGCTAAAAGGAATCGATATGCTCATTTGGGAAAAAACTCACGAGGAAGCCCTAAAGCTTATCTTTGAAAATCATTTTAGAGTCGCCACCTTAATTTATTTTTATTTGGGAAAATATAAGGAAAAAACCCATTTGACTCCTATCATTACCTAAAGGAAAAATATCACTAGCCTTAAAACCAAAGAGGATTTGGGGACTAGGTTTTCATTTTAACAAACATGTTTGGCCAAGTAATATTAAAGTAACTTAAAATATATTTCATGAACAATTTAAGATGCATGGACAATTTGTAATATGTATGACCATTGATTCCAATAATAAATACAAGTAATAGTCCAAAATAAAATTAACATTACAAATAAAATCCCAAACATAGGGGATACCTCCTCTAGCCCTTATGGGTTCTAGGGAAGTCACACATTCCTTAAACTAATCCTAATAATAAAGTAAAGAAATAAAAACAAAAGTAAGTGAAGAAGGTGATAGGGGGATAGTTGATTAATTTTAATTAGATTCGATGCCTGAACCAAGCATGCCTACGCATCCCTTTGAATAGGAATAAGAACCAACGCAGTTCTTCCTTCTTCTGAAGAAGTTAGTTTAGCCTAGCCACTTTATCATGTTTTGATTGATTAATTAAAAGAGGGTTGAGTTAATTAATTAATTTAATTGATTACTGAGTTGATTAGCTAGCAACCTAGATGAATTAATTTAATCAACTAACTAAAATAGACAATAACCAAATAGAAAGGAAATGAACATTACCTTATACTTTTGCGGCTTGGGGACATAGGGCGGATGGAGTAGACGATCGAATCACAATTCCACCTTTTTCACTCAAGAGGCAGGAGCCTTGGACCACCAAAATGCAACTTTACCTTCTCCACACAACGAACAATAGCCTTGGGCAAAAGACTTGCCTCGAATAGGCAAGCAAGAAGCCTTAAACTAGTCAAGTAGGAATCAAAGAGAAACCACCCAACGTGCTTCGCAAAGCAAGGAACAAAAGCAAAGCAATTTACTTGAAGTTAGTGCTTTTTAAGCCTCCAAGTCTGTGTGTCTTAAGAGTAGAGAGGCCACCTCTATATACAGGAGGAAGAATGAAGCATAGAGGCTGAAATTTCTAATATAGGAGTAGAAACATGCCACCAGTGTTGCATAAGCCTCTGTGGCACCGTAGAGGTCTCTGTAGCACCGCAGAGGTCTCTGCAGCAGTGCCGCAAAGGGCTTTACAGTAGTGCCGCAGAGTTGTGTGGTGCCGTAGAGCTGTGTGGCAACTTGCTCTAATTTGGCCATTTTACTTGTTTTTGTCCGTTCTCGCTCGTTTCTCATTCGTTTTCCATGATTCCAATTATGTTGCACCCGTTACTGAGTCTTGGATGATTTGATGATGATTTAAGAGCCTTGATTGATTCCTTTCCAGACTAAATGGTCTGTAATTTTGAGAGCTGCAGAATTAAGGGTTCACAGTGTTTAATTAATTGATTAATGGTAAAAGGATTCAACTTGTAATTAAATTTACAAAGACCTTAGCATGTCTTGAAGTTTAAATCCAAAATGATTTCTTATTAATTAAATCCTAATTTATATATGATATAAATGAGAAGGATTAAATTAATAAAAACTATGGATGAGTTAAAAAAATTAATTTTGAGCATTAGACAAAACCCTAAATAGCCCAAAGCCCATTTGAGAAATGGAGAGAGACAATTTAGGAATCAGAGAATTTCTATAACCCTAAAGCTAATATGATGAGTTTAAGGATTAGAAAAAGTTTACCAAGGTCAAAATGGTCTTTTAACTATTTAAGGTTTAATTGAAATAATCATAGAACCATAAAGGGTAATATGGTCTTTTCTATTTAACCCTAAAGTATAAAGCAAATTAAATATCTAATTTGTCCCCTAATATTCATCATAGTTATTAGCTATATAAAGGAAATGATGTTTAATTTGGAGGGCTTTTTATGCACATATTTTCTATAGAAACCTTAGCAACTAAGTCTTAAGAGAAGAAAAAGAAGAAGTGTTCTTCAAAATTTCTTGTTTTTCATTTCTTATTCTTTGTTCTTTGCGAACGAACAAAAGTTTCTTATATTGAAAAGATTTGTCCATAATAATTAGAAGAAATCAAATCACCAAAGATTTGTGTTAGAAGATCTTGTATTCAATTGGGCTATCAAGAGAGAGAATCAAAAACATTTAAACAAATTAAAGTGAGTCTTGGAGGTGGAGCTTGATGTGGACAATCTAGAGGCTTAATATTTGGGAAGCTTTGGGAGAGGAAAGAAGAATTAAAGTTCATAGGCTTTAAGAGGTAATTTGTTCAACACTTGATCTTCTTTCTTATGTGTTTTACACACTAATTAGTAGATTGCTTGAATGATTATTGGATCCATTTTGGGTGAAAGTGAAATTTTAAATTGTTTGAAATCTCACCTACCATGTTGCTTTCCCTTAAAAATATCTTTTCATCACTACATTGGGCTCTTTATCTAAAACCCTAGTTTCATAGTAAATAAAGGATAGAAAGTAGAGTGGGTAACCTTCCTTAGGTCTACTTATCGATAGTGAAATCATCTAGCCTGTAACATATCCTTTAATCCTTTTAGGAGTGTAATGAGTATGCATGTACCACCCAATCCCCATAGAACATTTCCCTAAGGCTACATGTATCCAAATTGGTATGCCATTACCATGAAACCTTTTTCATTCATGCATACATGCATACATGCAAGAATCCTAATGAAATGGAAAATCTAAAAACTGCCCAAACACTACTAGTCGTTATTCCAACCCATGTCAAATTTATAAACCCCATGTCTACCCATAGTACCCTCATCTTTATACTATTGCTATGATTTGGATTTCATGATCTCATCTTTATCTTTATCCTTATCTTTATCTTTATCTTTATACTGGAGCATAGGAATTTTTCTTTCATGCCATTTGCAGTCTATCACTATCATAGTTTTGCAAAATCCTAGTAGCTTTTAGTAATCCTTGTTAATATTTGCTTGCCTTACGATTCTTCTGACAGATGACCAAGAAGATTACACCTACTTGAGGACCACGACCCAGAGCACCTCGTATGACCTATAAGAGGACTTGGCTAGAGATGTTTGAGAAAGTTGTATTTGTGATTCGGCCTATGAAGGAGGAGACCCCTGACAAAGGGGAGGACCCTGAGGAGCATTTAGATCCTGATTGGGTTTATAGTAAGATCCAAAAATTGGAGGATAACTACTCATATTTGATGGGGGGAAAACTGACGTGTTAAGGTTATGATTCATGCCCTAAGGGAGGATATGGAGCAACTCAAGTTAGGGATTATTGAGCATGGAGGAGACTACTCGCCAGTGAGGTATGCGTCTCCAATTAATCACCATCAAGATAGAGATCTTCTTTGCTACTAATGTGGCAGCAGTGGCCATGTCGCTCTTCATTACTCTGGAGGTGGACACAAGAGTTAGGTTGAGTAGATGGTGATGACTGATGTAACGACATAGCACTTTATATGATATGAATGATTTTTCCTTGATTGCCTAGTTACCTAGTATGAGATGATTTCTTTTATCATTATGACATAATGTTATATTATAAGATATATACTAGGTGATATGTGTCCTGTGATGTGATATTATATGATGGATGCTCATGTTAAGTGCATGCTAGGTATGAAAATTTGATAGTGGGGTTGAGTGGATTAGAAAGAGAAGTTAACTAAGTTTTGATCCAATTTAGATTAATGATTGATAGGTATAATGTTGTGAAGTATGAAATGCTTACATGTTACAATGGTTTTGAAAGAGAAGTTAACTAAGTTTTGATCCAATTTAGATTAATGATTGATATGTATAATGTTGTGAAGTATGAAATGCTTACATGTTACAATGGTTTGATATATGAATAAATGGAGTTGTTACTGTGAGGCCTCGCCCGAGCACCGGTCCAGTCCGCTGAGGGATTAAAATTCTTTTCGGGAGAAACTCCACGATTGAAACTCGCTATGAGTTCAGAAAATTGATTTTTATATTTTGAAGGTTGAAAAGTGAGTCGCCACTTTAATTTATTTATTTTAATTGGGAAAATTAAAGAAAACCCAACACGGTTGACTCCAAAATTTGATTTTTATCCCAATTGAAAAGTGCACCAATCCACGAGTTACCAAGGAGGGCTCGGGGATCAAGTTTTGGTAATTACACAGTAAAGAAAATGTTATTTTCCTTAGTTTGGCTTGAAATGCAAAATAACTCTTAAAATTGAATTTTTGTGTATGCATGAACAAAAATATAATGATGAATGAACATATATATGTATATGATGTGATGGAATGATAATAATAAATAGGCAAGATAAATCCTACTTAGTTATTACAATATCAAAACAAATGAAATAAAGGGGATCTTTCCTCTAGCCCTTATGGGTACTAGGAAAAGCACACATTCCCCAAAATAAACCAAAAATAAAATCACAAGTAAAATATTAATATGAATAAATCAAAATAAAAAGGAAAACAATATTAATAGAAAGATTTTTGGAGTTGATGCCTTTCAGAATGGCAGCCTGCGTATCCTATTGAATAGGAATCAAACCCCACGCAGTTCTCCCTTCTTGCGAAGGAGGGTTTTTAAAAATGTGTTGGTTTGCTTATTAACTTAATTTTGATCCTTAAATTAATAAGTTTTTTAGATCTTTTCAGTTTTAGACCTAAAGAAAATTTTAGATATGAATTTAGAATTTTAAAATGGGAAAGGGATTATACCTTTGCTTTTCTCGACTTTCATACAAATGGAACTAGTTTTGCTCCGGATCTCAACTCCACCTTGAATTCAAAGGAAGCTTGGAATCTGGATCCAGAAGCAGCAAATGTGTGAGTATAAGAACGAAAATATGCTTTGAAGTATGCCTGAATTGCTGTGGAATGCTATAAAATGCTTTAGACTTCGTTAGGAATCGTTGGAAGTCGTAGGAAATCCTCCCAAATGAGGCTGGAGGAGGCTCCTATTTATAGAGCTGACAGAGGAGAAGCCGGTAGTACAAACGGCGGCGTCGGCGCGGCCGACGCGCCGGCTGTCCCGGCGACATGATTTTGATGCCACACCGGCGGCACGGCCTTTTTTTGGTGGCACGGGATGCGTGCCTCCCAGCGCCACTCACGCGACTCAATCCATTTCTGTCCGTTTTGGGCCCGTTTCAGCTCTGATTTGAGCTATGCTTGATTCTGTGGGTTCATAACTGAAAATGGTCGACTGGAGGTGAAAAGATTCAGGAAATTTATTTTTCTACGGGGCGTTGCCCTACACCCCGCAAGGGGCGCTGCCCCCTTGACCCCTGCCCGCTAACCGGCTAGCGGGACTGCCGTATGCATAGCGCCCTATTCCTAGTAGGTGTCAAGCTGTAGTCGAATCAGGAGGTGCAAATTTGAGGGTTCACAACTGCCCCCTCATCAGAATTAGGTTTAAAGAAAAGGCAATTCTGATGATAGTGAACCCTGTGAAGAGATGCCATGTCAGGCTTTGGGCTTGTGCTCTTGCAACAGCTTGTATGTTCTTCTGCCATATCAAATTCTAGGCTATACCATGTCAGATTTTGGGTTATACCATGTCAGACTCTGGGCTTATGATACCTGCTTGTGCTTATCATGCATGAGGACATTCATGCTTTATGCAAACTGAACCTTATGAAGGACAAACAAGGTCTAAATATATGAACCTGTTGGGAGAGGGCCCATAGGATAAATGAGGTTTTGTCAATGGCTATTGGTTTGACCTTGTTGTATGATGTGAGAGTGGTGATCTTCAAGGCTATCTATTATGCCTAGACTTTGAAAAATTTAGAGATTTGGTCCACCTAGGGAATTCAAATTGGTTTAGCAAGGCCATTTGTTCGTCCCTACTATTGGGGAGATTATGATCAAAGTTATCTGTTTGACTTTGATGTTTGGGAGGATTGGGATCAAAGCTATCTGTTTGGCTTGGTGGTTGGGAGGATTGAGGTCAAAAGCTATCTGTTCGGCTTTGGTGGTTGGGAGAGTTGGGATCAAAGCTATCTATTTGGCCTTGATGGTTGGGAGGAATAGAATCAAAGCTATCTGTTCGGCTTTGATATTAGAAAAGCAAGGATCAAAGCTATCTGTTCAGCTTTAGTGTTAGAATGATTGGGATCAAAGCTATCTGTTCATCTTTGCTGGTAGATTTAGAAAAGGTTATGTCTCTGAAAGACAAGGGATGTGGGAATTCTGATATGGGTGGCTTGACCCGGTTTGCCCATTGAAAGTTAGTCCTTATAGGGAAAGGTCTTGGCTAAGGAGGGAAGGTCTAGTGAAGGAAATCCATTTGAAAGGCTTAATTTGATTTTGCCTTAAAGGAGATTATAGGCTTCGCAAATGAAGGCCTTTTGGGAGTGGGCTTTATGGTGAAGGCTTTTTGGGAGTGGGCTTCATGGTGAAGGCTTTTGGATCTAAGCTTCATGGCGAAGGCTTTTTGGGAGGAGGGAAGGTCTGGTGAAGGAAATCCATTTGAAAGGCTTAATTTTGATTTTTCCTTAAAGGAGATCATAGGCTTCACAAATGAAGGCCTTTTGGGAGTGGGCTTCATGGTGAAGGCTTTTTGGGAGTGGGCTTTATGCTGAAGGCTTTTGGATCTAAGGTTCATGGCGAAGGCTTTTTGGGAGTGGGCTTCATAGGGAAGGCTTTTGGTTTAGGCTTCTTGATGAAGGCTTTTAGATTTGGGCTTCTTGATGAAGGCTTTTGGTTTAGGCTTCTTAATGAAGGCTTTTGGGATTTGAGCTTCTTGATGAAGGCTTTTTTGGGAGATATACCTTGACTTCTGGTTTTGCCAAGGAAACTAAATTTAAGGATGATAAGTCCTGATAGACTTGGGAATTTTGGTTCTACTCATTTTGAGATTATGCCAAGGAATGGGTGGCATGTGGTATGATTTGGCAATGAGACTTGGGATGGAACAATATGATCTCATAAAGTTCGAGAATGGTTTTGAAGGTAGGCTGAAACTTCTAAAAAGAATCATGGAGGTTGTATGATTTTGCTTTTTATAGCATGAATCATGGAAAAGAACAAATCAAGCTTTTCTTGTTGTTTGAGATTGAAGAGACTCTTAGAGTGACACTTAATTATAGATTGCACTAGTTGACACAAAGAGCCCTTAGGAATGGCTAAAGGGCTAGTGGAAGAAGATAAATTAGAGATCATACTTCCAAATGAGGGATAAGGATGTGATAGACTAAAGATTGTGTAAGGGATTGTGCCGAAGCTCTTTGAGCCAAGCGATAAGACAGATTGACAGATGATGACATTCTTGGGAAGACATGCCCCTATTGAAGGATAAGAGCATAAAAGACTGTATATCCATTAGAGAATAAACCTCTGGTTAGGAAGGATGACAGATTGATTGAAGATGTTTTGACAACTTTGGACATGAGGAAATATGACTTAGATGAGCTTTTTCTCTCTCTCTCTCTCTTTCTCAACTCTAATTTTTGCCTAAGCTGCCCTTTTTGGGTTTTAAGGGAAAACATTCCACCATGATTAGGGCTGCTGCTTTGAGGGGCCCTGGCTTTTGAATTCAAGATTTGACAAAGGTCTTTTTTGAACTTATTGACCTTGTTGAGGTGCATTGTTTGATTACCTAATGTGGAATAGGTAATTCCATTTGATTCACTCTTTCTACTTAAATTGTTTGATCAGAGGTCCATTACTTGACCTTCTTTGATTAGGAGCCGATGAAGTAATAGTTGATTTATGAGCACCTCAAATTCTAATTTGCACTAATTATGGTGGGTTTAATTGATTATTCATTCATCTTTTTTCCTCTTTTTCTTTTTCTCTCTCTCTTTGTGTTTTTTTTTTTTTTTGGTAAGCTCATCCATGTTGGATTAAAAAAAGAAAATGAAAAGAAAATGTATGTGCATTACTATAAAGAAAACTTTATTGCCAGATGATAAAAGAAACCGTTATGGTCTACGTGAATAAAGAAAAAATAAGATGACAGACTCAGTCTCATACTTGGATTCAGACATAGACTTAGGTTTAGACTTGGAATTCAATCTCAGACAGGTCATATTAGCTGAACTTGAACTTACTCCATGACATGCCTTCTAGGGCTGAGGTAAGGTGGGGTTGAGTTAGGACTAGATTCCTCATCACTATTCAGGTTGGTGGTGGGGAATTCGGCTTGAAATAATGTACTTAGGATGCAATCTTCAACTTTTGAAGTAGTTGCAACTAAAGCTCTGAAGGTGGGTAGGTATTGTGTTAACAAATGGGCTCTGTAGGCAGGAAGTAGATTCTTGACAATGATATCTACTTGTTCTTGCTCGGTTGGCCTGTTTACCATTTGAGTAGCTTTAGCCCTCCACCTTGTAAGGAATATGGAAAAGGACTCGTCTAGAAGTTGCTTTGTGGTTTCCAAATCCCTTCTTGTAATGTCCTCTTTACTATTGTAGTGGTACTGTTTGACAAATGCCTTGCAAATGTCCTCCCAAGTCTGTTTTTAGGTATCATCCAAGTTAATAAACCATCTTAAGGCAGGATCAGTAAGAGTTTGATGAAAGAGTTGAGCAAGGAGCTCATTATTGATACCAAAGGGATGCATTGCCCCCACATACATCTTTAAATGGATCTTGGGGCAAGTAGTACCATCAAATTTGTCCAAATTCGGCATCTTGAACTTTGGTGGAACTCTTGCGTTGGGAAATAAGCTCAGGGAGCCTGTATCAACCAGGTCCTTTTTTTTCTTCAAACTTTTTATCATTTTTTCCATGTGCTTCACTTTTTCCATGATGGCTTTGATTTCAGGATTGACTTCCTTCCCTTGGAAAGGATCCGCGGGTCGGGAAATCAGAGTAGGGGTGAAATTTGATGGTTGAACCATCATGGGTTAATAGAGTGAGTTGTTTATGAGGAATTCAGGTGATGAAATAGGTAATGGTGGAATGATGTCAGTGTTTGCAGGTTCTTTGTCTTTGGATTTAACTCTGTAAAGGCGGGTTTTGGGTCTGTTTTAAATGGTTTTGGGTCAGTTGGGTTTTGAGCCAGGGAGGCCTGTTCCAGCATGGTACGAACATCCTCCATGATAGCCCTCCTTTGGGTCTTGAGCATGTCTTGAAAAAGAGCTTATTGCCTCTTCACCATAGAATCTTGGTGTTCAGAGAGCTTAGCAAGAAGCTCGTCAAAGATTTCATTAGCTCTGGTAGCAGTGACTTCATCTCCGGCAACAGACATTTTGTCAACCTTTGAAAGGGAAAAGGAACTGGGTTAGTATCTAGCTTTGGAAAAAAAAAAGGTTATGGGGAGGTGTGACAAACCAAAAGATCTTAGGTTTAATGACAGTGGATGACAATGTCTTGTGGTTAGGTTGACTGTGTATGGGTAAAGATGAGGGTAGAGGTGTATGATGTTAGCTAGGTAGGTATTTAGCTAAGGGAGCTAGGTCAGATTTTAGCTTTGGGTGACTGGATCAGAATTTAGCTTTGAGTGGCTAGGTCAAAATTTAGCTTAGGGTGGCTAGGTCAGATTTTAGCTTTGAGGTGGCTAGGTCAGATTTTAGCTTTGGATGATTGGGATTGTGATTTATAAATGGTTTACCATGGGCTTAAAGATAGAGTGACCATCGGTTTTGCAATTGGGTTATGGATGTATCATGGATTTAGATGTTGGGTGGACCATGGATTTGGTGATAGTTGGATAATGGGTTAGACTAGATCATAGGCTTAAATGGGCCATGGGTTTGGATAATGATGTAGGAGATGAAACCTAGTCAGCATTTCATTTGGGTAAGGATAAAAGTGACGCTAAGTCAGTATTTAGCTTTGGAAAGGACGGTTAAGGATAATGCTATATCAGTGTTTAGCTTGGGTAAAGACTATGAAAGATGAAAGCTAGATTAGTGTTTAGCTTGGGTAAGAGTTGTGAAAGATGAATGCTAGGTTAGTATTTAGCTTCAGTAAGAATTATGAAAGATGAAGCTATGTCAGTGTTTAGCTTGGGCTAGGTTAGTGTTTAGCTTGGATAAGAATTATGGAAAAAAGATGAGGGTACCACAGATGGGTTTATTTTTTACCATGAGTTTGACATGGGTTTGGATAGGACTGGACCATGGGTTTTGGGTGAACCGTGAGTTTTGGGCTTTGACCATGGGTTTAGGTGGACTATGGCCTTTGGGTATTAACCATGGGTTCAGGTGAACCATGGGTTTTGGGTTTTGACCATGGGTTTAGGTGAACCATGGGTTTTAGGTGTTGACCATAGGTTTAGGTGGACCATGGGCTTTGGGAATTGACCATGGGTTTAGGTGAACCATGGATTTTGGGTGTTGACCATGGGTTTAGGTGGACCATGGGCTTTGGTAATTGACCATGGGTTTAGGTGAACCATGGGTTTTGGGGTTTTGACCATGGGTTTAGGTGGACCATGGGTTTTGGGTGTGAAGGTGTTTAGATGGGTTTTTGACTCTTCATAAGGTTCAAGCTATGCATGCATGTATGCATGAATGAAAAGGTTTCATGAGAATGATATACCAAGTTCAGTATTATGGTACATAAAATCCTAAAGGAAGGTTCTATGAGTCATTACATGAATGAGTTAGGGTGGTTTTGAAGGGAACCCATCACACTAAAGATGCGATATACCTAACCACATGTAAGACAAGGAGCCTCGCGTAGGTCCAATGGTACGTGCATACTCGTTACACTTCTAAAAGGATTAAAGGATATGTCGTGGGCTGGATGATTTCACTATCGGCAAGCAGACCTAAGGAAGGTTGCCCACTCAATGTTACTTTCTATCCTTTGTTTTCCTAGGAAACTAGGGTTTTGTGGATAAGAAGTCCGATGTAATGATGCATGCAAGAGTTATTTTACTTTTGAAGCCAAACTTGGTATTTTACCAAAAGTAATCCACTTTATCTTTTATTTGAAAAAGATTTTTAGTCCCCAGTGGAGTCGCCAACTGTGAGGCCTCGCCCAAGCACCGGTCCGGTCCGCCGAGGGATCGAAATGCTTTTCGGGAGAAACTCCACGATTGGAACTCGCTGTGAGTTCAGAAAATTGATTTTTATATTTTGAAGGTTGAAAAGTGAGTCGCCACTTTAATTTATTTATTTTAATTGGGAAAATTAAAGAAAACCCAACACGGTTGACTCCAAAATTTAATTTTTATCCCAATTGAAAAGTGCACCAATCCACGAGTTACCAAGGAGGGCTCGGGGATCAGGTTTTGGTAATTACACAGTAAAGAAAATGTTATTTTCTTTAGCTTGGCTTGAAATGCAAAATAACTCTTAAAATCGAATTTTTGTGTATGCATGAACAAAAATATAATGATGAATGAACATATATATGTATATGATGTGATGGAATGATAATAATAAGTAGGCAAGATAAATCCTACTTAGTTATTACAATATCAAAACAAATGAAATAAAGGGCATCTTTCCTCTAGCCCTTATGGGTACTAGGAAAAGCACACATTCCCCAAAATAAACCAAAAATAAAATCACAAGTAAAATATTAATATGAATAAATCAAAATAAAAAGGAAAATAATATTAATAGAAAGATTTTTGGAGTTGATGCCTTTCAGAATGGCAGCCTGTGTATCCTATTGAATAGGAATCAAACCCCACGCAGTTCTCCCTTCTTGCGAAGGAGGGGTTTTAAAAATGTGTCGGTTTGCTTATTAACTTAATTCTGATCCTTAAATTAATAAGTTTTTTAGATCTTTTCAGTTTTAGACCTAAAGAAAATTCTAGATCTGAATTTAGAATTTTAAAATGGGAAAGGGATTATACCTTTGCTTTTCTCGGCTTTCATACAAATGGAACTAGTTTTGCTCCGGATCTCAACTCCACCTTGAATTCAAAGGAAGCTTGGAATCTGGATCTAGAAGCAGCAAATGTGTGAGTATAAGAACGAAAATATGCTTTGAAGTATGCCTGAATTGCTGTGGAATGCTATAAAATGCTTTAGACTTCGTTAGGAATCGTTGGAAGTCGTAGGAAATCCTCCCAAATGAGGCTGGAGGAAGCTCCTATTTATAGAGCTAACAGAGGAGAAGCTGGCAGTACGGACGGCGGCGTCGGTGTGGCACCAACAGGGGCGGCACGGCCGACACTCTGGCCATTCGGGCGGTACGCCAGACATGCCGCCATACCGGCGGCATGATTTTGATACCACGCCAGCGGCACGGCCTTTTTTCGGTGGCACAGAATGCGTGCCGCCTCCTGGGCAGCACGGGATGAGTGCCTCCCAACACCACTCACGTGGCTTAATCCGTTTCTGTCCGTTTGGGGCCCGTTTCAGCTCTAATTTGAGCTCTACTTGATTCTGTGGGTTCATAACTGAAAGATGGTCGACTCGGTGAAAAGATTCAGGAAATTTATTTTTCTATGGGGCGCTGCCCCCTTGAACCCTACCCGCTAACTGGCTAGCAGGACTGCCGTATGCATAGCGCCTTATTCCTAGTAGGTGTCAAGCTGCAGTCGAATCAGGAGGTGCAAATTTGAGGGTTCACAGTTACATAGTAATTTTGATTGATGCCAAAATAAGTGGAAGGATACTTGATAATCAGTAGGAGAATGAAATGAATCAGTTACATTACATATAAGTATACAGTATGAAGTAAGTGAAGTACATTAAGGAATTTGTGGCATAGATGCTACCTTATAGACAAGAACAACAAGAAAGCTAGGGATTTCTTTATCACTTACATAGATATTGATTATAGTCAAAGGAAGAATTTTTATCTAGTGTGATTTAAAAAGGAAAAGGTATTATTCCCATTTAAAGTTATGGTAGAAGATGCTTGATTGGTTCTAATGCTACAAATTTGTTTGTGTCTCCATATTTTACTAAGAGTCTCAACAAAGATAAGGAATAAATTAATGAACCCATAGTAGTGTTGATGCTTTGGGGAGAAATGATGGAAGTAAGGTATTGTTTAAGGATTGTGAGGTAGATATTGATGGATGAAAACTTCTTGTATTGACTATAGAGGAAAGCAATTAAAATTTTGAACTAAGGATGGGAGATATTGATGTATCAAAGAGATATTTATGATTAAGGTTTACTAGCATAATCATGGAATGGATGAGCATACTTAGGGTGCCGAGAAAGGGATACGGTAGAAGCATCCCTAGTTTTTTGAGAATATGTGAGTATGTATTGAAATTCGAGGATGAATTTCTTTTAAGAAGGAGAGATATAAAAGTATAAGTATTATCAAACTTGTAATGTTGATAAAAGGATAAGTATGATGCTAGTGGAGATTTATTTAGTGATGAGATTCCTTTGAGTATATAGGGTGCAATTTGAGTATGAGGATTTGAACTTTTATAAGATGATAGATGTAAAGGCCATACGAATTGTAAATTTGAGGATCCATAAAGACTTGATCTATAAGGGTATAACATGATTTTAAGATAAAATGTTCTAGATTTGATTTAATTATGTACTTGCTTTACAAAATCATACATCATTAATCATACATCATGAGCTACATCAAGCATTGCATTAAGGCTGCATGTTACATGTAAGGATGAAAATGTTTTAGTTCTTATAAATGATTCTATGTAGTTTTGAAAATTTAAATAGTTTTGAACATACATGAAAGGGATTGGAGTCCTCTGGATGAGAAATGTTCTGAGGCATTAGATGCAATAATGTTCAATTGAGGTTATTGGAAAATTTGGTAGTGTTCTTTAGTACAGGGAGAATTTTTATTAAGATAACCTAGAATGGCATAGATTTGGAAAGATAAAAGAGTTGCATAAAGATTTCATTGTATAGCAATGGTATTAGAAGGTTTATTATTTTAATATGGATAAGTTAAATTATTAGGAATGTGACGTATTATAAGATGCAAGTGGAAAACCTAAAGTGAGATGATATTACGAGCTAAAGGTATGAAAATTACAAAGCATTAGGTAATTAGGTCAAAATAACAATGTATATATTATGGAGTAAGTCTAAAATAGTTATGAGAAGTTTATTTGGGATTGTAAATTAAAAGAATTCAAGTTCGTTTGGGATATGATATATATAGGAATATTTGTTAAGTTTAAATATGTTTTAATTAATGAATGGTGGTAGTGTAGAAATTGTAATGTTAGTAAGGTATTAAACATGAAAATATTTATTGAGGATATAATAGATTAAGTAATAATTATTAAGGTGGAAAGAGAATTATTGAATATCAATTGGAGTTATTAATTTGGAGTTATTTGCTAGACTCTTATAGGACTAATGTGATAAATGATGAATGGAAGTAGTGAGTACGATGTTATTATATATGTTAACATTAGTAGAGATATAAGGAAAAGAAATGATAGGGATTATATGTGATTAAAGGTGAAATTAAAGGTTTTGTTACTTTTGTTTAAGGGCAACAGATACAAATTATTAAGGATTAGTTTTAAGATTTGTTTGAACAAAAGATTAACATAGGTGTAGATTAAGCTAAAAGTTTATTGATTTGATTATTTTTGACAGATTGTGAGTATGTGCCTTACTGTATTTGATAAGTTAATTGTAGTTAGATATTGAGGTTGAGTGGCACAGTAGAAGCGTGGCAGAGAAGTTAAGAAAAGTGTGTTGTGCTGCTAGATTTAGAAATTCGAGGATGAATTTCTTTTAAGGGGGGAGAATGTAATAACCCACATCTACCCTAGGAGTTTTTGTGACAAATTGCTTGAATTTAGAGTTATTGTGACAAAATATTTGATTTTACGAAAATTCATGTGTGACGTGATTTATGAGTTTGGGACATGTTAACTTAATTTTAACATGTCTAATATGAATTATTATTGTGAAATAAATGATTTGAATCAAATCCATTAGCATGAAATAATTTATTTTTCGTAAAATGAATTCTCATGTAAAAAGGCGATTTTTAAGTATAAAATAATTTTATGAGTATTTTTAAAATATTTTTAAATAAATATTTTTGGGGAAATTTTAGTGAAAATAATAAGAAAAATATTGTATTTTTAATTACCCATAATCAGCTCCTAAATTAAATAAAAAGCCCAAATACCTAAAAGCCCACTACACTAAAACACTCCTAACCTAGCTCATTAAGGGTAAACTTGGAAATTTCACCCAAAACCCTAATATATAAGCAAAATTTCAGCCCTATCAGTTTAGACAGTAGCCACACTCTGTTATTCCAGCATTTTCATAAAAAAATTCTGCCAAAATAATTATCTCTACTGAAATTAAGAAAACTCCTTTCAATTTTGCAATTTCTCGTCCGTAATCATAAGTTTTTCTTATCTTTCAATTTCTAAACTGATTTCTATGAAATAAATTATAGGAAAATTATTTTGAACTAGTTGATTACTGATTTTTATAGATTTAATTTTATCTGGGTGAATTTTTGGGAGAGAAAATCTATTTTCTATCGAAAGCACAAATCTTTCCGCGAGATTTCTCCAAAGGTGAATTCTATAACTTAAAATCACAATTTTTATGCATAAACATCACTAGAGGGCAGCGATCTATGCATTATTATTTTCTAAAGTGATTTTTGATTTGTTTGGATGAAAATATTGGATTAATTAATATTTCTACATATTTCTATGATGACCAGAAAGTTTCAGAAAATGAAGAAATTCAAGATTTTTGTACTAGAACTTAGAAGTTAGAAAATTCTATTATTAAATTAATAGGTGCCTGCTGATTTGTGTGAGAAAGAATTCTAATATGATATTTGTTTTCTTTAGATGAAAAATAATAATTTACATCATGTGTCTGTATATTGCAGTAATGAATGAAAAGCGTAGAAAGCGCGAAAACTCATGATTTTTCACCTAAGCCTTAAAACTTGGAATTTTTTTGTATAAATATTATCTATAGCTGCTGAATCATGCATGGACATGTTCTAAACTGATATTTGCTAAGATTGAATGAAAAATAATAGTTTAAACAACCTATTTACATATTTCCAAAATGACCTAAAAAAAAAGAAAACTCATGATTTTGTACCCTATAACCCAAAAGTTGAATTTTTATGTATGAACAATACTAAGTGTGGCTGATTCACATGAATTAACACTTTAAATTGATTTTTGTTGTGTTTACATGAAAAATCTTGGTTCAAACCATATTTTTACATAATTCTGAAATAGACGGAAAGTGCGAGAAGAAAGAAAATTTAATTTTTCCTTTGGTAATGCATTCGGCCTACCTTAATATTTTTGTCCCAATGTTTATAATTTTTATGTGATGCATATTGATGATTATTGACATGTATATATATATGAATAATAAATGATAAAATTGCATGTTAGTTGAAGGTATGACCCTAGATAAGCTTAAAGGCATTTTGGTATACTTAAGGTATCTTAACTTTATATTGTGATTAGAATGCAAATGTGATTGGGAAATATGGAACTAGATGTTATGATGACTTTATAATAAAAACATGGTTTTGAGTTGATGAAGTGACAATTGTATAAAAAGGATCATAAGAGTTAAGCATGACACTTGAAAGGTTAATTGTTAAGTTGACATGCATGGAAGTGTAAAGTGTATTAAGATAATTGTTAAAGTGAGATGATATTGAGGTAGTAATATTGTGATGACCTTAGAAAGGCATTGATATGACTATAATGTGTTCTTATGTGAGCCCATAAGGCCTAAGTATCCAAGACTTTTAAAGTCAATGTGTTATATGCAAGTGATGAGTACATCTATATGTGAACTCTAAGTGTATGTGTATGCTATATGTGCATTGGTAGTAATGGGATAGAAGCATCATGAGTTAATAAATACTAAGTATTAAACTAAATATTATGTTAGAGTTTGAGGAGCTTTAGAAGTGCAAAGGAACTACATATACTAAGAGCAAAGGAACCCCAAGGTGAGTAAACACTATGTTCATGTTACAAGTGTGAGTAAACATTGTATTCATTCTACAAGTGCAAGTAACATGTTGTTATGTTACAAATATGTGATATCATGTTATGTGAGCCTTTGTGATCTTTGAAACCCAAGTTCTTTCTATTCTAAAATATTATTATATGATTTCTTTGACAAGCTTGGGTTGCCAAAGGACATTTGGTCCAAAACTGTTTTGTTTATCCAATGAGAATTTCTTGTCATTATCACCCTAACTCATTCTTTCTGAAACTACACTATCATTGTCTTTTATTCAAAAGTTAAACCACTATTGTTATTGAGATACATATTATTGTTGCCTTATGTGATTTTAATAATTGTGATTACCGTTAGCTCTAGCTATGGTACCTTTTACCCTTTATGCAGAATCCTCGTGCCGATGTGGATAATCATCAGAACATATGTACACGGTCTTAACCCGATGGATAGGGGTAGTGTATCCACCTTAGCTAGAAAGAGGTGGTTTTAGCCGTGGAGCCTGATTAGCTTCATGCCTTATAAGTGATAGGAGTTAGAATTTAGTATAAGGCCACCTCTCCTTTATAAGTTTGATTGATAGAGCAATAGCCTTCACTCTTTATAAGTTATAAGTGTGATTTCTGCAAACTTGCCAAATTGAATCCTTGCTAAATTGTAACTTGATTCATGAATTATAAATCATGAACTATGTATATAAGTTATGTGTTTCCTTTTCAAAGGAATATGTGATAATGAATGTGCCTTATTATTTACTCATTAAGATCATCTATCTCACCCCTTTTCCTTGTATGGTTCTAGGTGAGCAAGTGTGAGGAGGCAAGGTGATGGCTCAAGCATTCTACTTCGCTTGGGGGATTCCTTGTCCAAGTTTTAATAATACTCTTTTATGAAGTCTTGTCATTAGATGCTTTGGGAATGTTGAATGTTACTCAATTGAGATATATTATTTTCCTTATGGATTTTATGTGTAATGTTTAATTATAGACTTTCACAGTTAAAGGTATTCATCTAAAGGTTTTAAATGAGTTATTGTAAGAGGTTTAGTACGATCCTAGGCATGATTTGTTTATAAGTATGTGAGTTCTATGGGCGTGGGTGACCTTATGTCTCCCCATGTTCTAGGACCGTCATATCTTTAAGGTTTGGATGTGACACCTACCTATAGCCATTAAACAAAACATTAAAGTAACGAATAAAAAGGCAGGGTATGAAGCATGTATTTGTGGCCTTGAAGCAACAATAAGGCTCATAATCAAACACCTCGAGATTTATGGGGACTCGAATTTGATAATGTCCCAAGGTTTGGGAAAACGAAAAATAAGAGGAGAACATTTGCTTTCTTACCACAAATGCCTAAATGAATTGGTGACCAACTTCTATGAATTGTCTTTCCATTATCTCCTAAGAATAAAGAACGGATTCACTGATGCTTTGCCAACACTCACCTTAATGCTTGACATATGAAGTGAAATATGAATTGGGATGCATAACTCATTACATGAATATGCAAGTAGTTAATAGTAAATAATGATTTTGGGATATCCTTAATTATATCAAGAATGAGCTTTATCCTAAAGGGGCCTTTAAAACAGAAAAGAGGACTTTGAGATAGTTATTCAAGGGATTCATTCTATACGGGGAAGTACTTTATAAACAGACTTAGGATAACATCCACCTAAGATGTGTCACTAAAGAAGAAACATAATAGATCATAGAATGGATGCATAGTGGTGATGAAGGCCCACAAATGAATGGCAATGCTTTGGCTCATAAAATCACAAACCAAGGCTATTTATAGCTTACTATGAATGAGGATTGTGCTAAGTACATGCAAAAATGACAAGTTTATACTAAGCTTTAGAAGCAACCTCCTGTACCTTTATGGCGAATCACCATGCATTGGCCATTTGCTATATAGGGCCTTGAAGTCATTGGAAAGATAAGCCCAAAATCCTCTAGTAAACTTGAATACATCCTGGTAGCAATTAATTACTTTTCCAAATAGGTTGAAGTTGCATCTTACCAAGTATTAGATTCTAAACGAGTAGCCCAATTTATCCATACCAACATCTTTTATAGGTATGGAGTCCCTTTTGAAATAATCCCTGACAATGGATCCCATTTTTAGAAAGAAGTTACCCAATTAATAAAAAAAGAGAAAATCCAACACCACAGATCTTCTCCTCACAGATCTCAAACAAATGGTGCAATAGAGGTTGCAAATAAGACTCTCAAGAACATACTTCAAAAGATGGTTAACAATCATAAAGATTGGCATTTACATCTACCTTATGTCTTATGGGGATATAGAATGTCAGTATGTACTTCAACCGGTGCTACACCATACTCTTTAGTGTATAGAATGGAAGCAATCCTCCCAATCAAAGTAGAAATAAAATTAGCTTGAATCATGAAGTAGAGTAAGTTGGATGAAGTGGAATGGGCAAAAGGCTACCATGAACAACTCAATGCCATTGATGAAAAAAGGATGGATGCCTTGTATCAAATTCAAGGTTACCAATAGAATTTAGCAAGGCATTTTAACAAAAATGTCAAAGATAGAGGACTACAAGAAGGTAACCTTGCTCTAAAGGAAATCAGAGCATCTATTCATGATCCATGGGGAAAATTCAAACCCAATTGGAGTGGCCTGTTTATGATAAAGAAGATCCTATCTAGTGGAGCAGCTATCTTAATGGATTTGGATAGCATTGAGTTTTCAAGCCCATGCAATCTAGACCAACTTAAGATATAATTTGCATAAGCATCCTTGTAATTCATGCATTGCATTTGCATCTATGTAAAAATAGAACTATGTGGACCTTATTCTCCATAAAAGAAAGAAAAAAAAATAGTGAAATTGTTGTAAAGAGATACGTAGGTGACCCATATGGGTTCGATCCAAATCATCAATAAAATTTCATTTTGTATTACACATTTGTTTGGCTTTTATTTACATAAAAAAAAAGAAAAGGAAAAATAAACAAGATGTCTTATCTATCATATTTAATTTTTAGAACATTAAAAAAGAAAATAGAAGACATAAACCAAAAGCCTTTCCAAAAGGTATAACCAAAATGCAAGAAACCAAAAAAAAAGGGACAAAATTCAGTCACAGCTCTCCTCAATCATTACAGCTCTCCTAACTTTCTCAAACTGCAAAGAGTCTGCTATCCACCAATCAATATACTATGAAGTTTTGTCACAATGGTGAGCAGGATGAACAGTATAAGAACCTCTCACCCATCCATTCTTAACAGCTCACACAATAATCTTGATAATAAGAACAGACAAAAATAAAGCACCATCAAAGGGCACACCTTGTCTATGGCCCATCTGAAGCATAACTTTGTTAGCCTGGTAAAAGGAACCATCTTTAAACCCAAAAGATGGACCATCTTGTAACCAAAACTCATGATCATGAACCAATCTATCTTATACCACTCACATCTCTAAAGTAACTCATCATAATCCAACATAAGAAGCCATTTGATCCACTCCCTTTTAGAATCCTTTTTTATCATGATGGTGCGAGTCCTATACCAGGAAGTAGAGTAATCTGCCTTAATAAGAGGAACCACTATCTAAAGGTGGTCTCTCAACCAAATTTGGGAGAAAGTACAAAATAAGGAGAAGGAGGATGAAATAGATGAAAGAAAAATAAAAAGTTAGAAATGAACCTGAAGGATAATAGGGCTAATAATCCATAGGCCCTATGCCTCATCCAAACTCATAATGGTCTCAACAAGCACAATGGCAGTAACAAATTTTCCCCCTTCTATCTAAGGAATCAAATTGGCAACCTTAGCATTACCCAACTAGCAGGGCTCATAAAGATATATCATGCAGTCAGATAGAAAGAAAGACCCTACATCCTCAAATGAAACCACTTGCCATTCTCAAAGTCTTTGGGATCATGAAATTTTGCAACCACAGTAGTCAAATCTACCCAATCCTCCACTACCATAGGACTAGCCCCTTCCTCACTCAGATCCAAAAGCCTCCTAAAAAAGTTAAAATACCCTACCCTTTCAACAGGAGTAGCTAAAAGAGCCTAAGGATCATATTCGAGCAGCATAGAAAATTCCTCAAAAGTAAGACACATCTCTTCCATGCTTGCCCTGAACCTAAAGACATAGGCAATAGGATCCTAAAAGCATATATAGGTGTGCAAAAAATCCCAATCAATTTTTACTCCCCTCAAAGTGGGCATGGCACTTACTCCATATGTCCCTAAATTTATTCTCTCCACTTTAGTGAGATTCTTGCACCATAGGAACATTGTATGACTAAAATAGGGCTTCATTGTGAAAATAATTGCAAGAAAATAGAAAAAAATTGATGAAAAAAGCAAGAAAAGATGCTTGAAAAATATTAAAAAGGGCTCAAAAGTCAATGGAGTGAAGTTAAAAAAGTTGAAAAAGGTTATAAATAGCAGAAATTTGAGAAAAATCATAATCAGAGATAGATTTTGCTATAGTTGCCGCATCCTGAGTGCGGTTGCCACACCACTTCCTGCGGTTGCCGTAGCCTCTCTACAGTTGACATTTTACCTACTATAAGGATGCTTGCAATTGCCGCAAGTCCTCTGTAGCTACCACAGACACAACCAAATTACTGCAATATTTTTTCATCTTCATTTTGCAAATTCAAGACTACTGCAAGACCTCTTGGCTTTCAAAAACAATGAATTTGAGCAAAAGAAGCAGAAAAGTGTTTAAAAGTGAAAATGAAAGTGTAAAGTCCTATTTTAGTTGTATTTAGGAAACACATTCATACATACCACACATACATGATTAAGGATAGAAGTGCATCTCATAATAAGTAAAATTGTTCATAACATCATATAAGAAAAGCATGCATGCATATCATCCATAAAAAATTTAAAGAAAAAGAAAAACAACCTGTAGTTAGTCAAGTTAATAAGAAGTGTAAGACATAAAGAAAAAATGAGAAACATAAGAACATATGCTTACCTCCCAAATAATATTGGTACCACCTAGGCTAAAGAAAGGGTTTCGGGAGAGATCAAACTATACATTACACATAAAGTGGCACCTCCCTAATCATACTCAGAGACCTAGGTCAAGTCCTCCAATGAAGCCAAGATGTTGAAGTCAATAGTACCCCTCCTCCCTATAAGAGATGAAGCAACCCAAAATCATTATAAGGCACAAATGGGCCACTTGCTCAGTGGTGTAGCCCTTATATTGATCTAAATCTCCAATATGATTCTGAAGCCAAACTCTCGACGTATAAATATCAGTGCGAGGGGGGTCAAAATCCAATAGCTCAGTCATTATCTAACTATCAAATGTGATCCAGGAACCATAAAAGTCCAAGGCTCGACATCAAAAAGGTAGGCCAATGAGCAAATAGAGATCTATAGGGGTTACCGTCAACTCCCTATATGAGAAATGAAAAGTATTGGTGGTATCCTACCACCTCTCTACCAAAGCCCTTAACAGGGCATGGTCTCCCTCACAAGAACAGTCTAAATCTAGTAGACTGAGCAAACTAAAAGGCTTGATCATAGCTTATACAGCAGAATGGCAATTTAGATAAGTAGCAACCCTCACCAAGTTGCTTCTACCTCTCCTTAGTCTCAAGGCACAAGTCTTTATGTGAAATATATTGAAAATAAATTTTTGCATTCATTACTAACTATGATTTTCTACATTTTTTCTATTTTTTTCTTCTTTAATTCTTAATCATCATTAATTGTCATCATAACTAAAAAAAAATCACACTGCATAACAAATTAGATTGCATAACGAACCAAGCTACATCATATTATTTCTTATCTCTATTTCTTGTATATAACTAACCCAAGTGCAAGAAAGAGAATAAATACCACCATACTGTTAGTAAAGCTCATATGATCCTTGGGCACCAACAGTAGAACCTCAGGATTCACATTGCCTCGGGATGCCGAGTAGCTTCTCACGTGCCTTGAAGTTAAAAAGCCATCTTGGCGAAGGAATTTTAAAGAGAGAGTGTGTGTGTAAGTAAAGGGAGAGAGAGAGGAAGATGAAAATGGTGAGAATAAATGAAGAGGGAAGGGGTATTGATAGAAAGAATTATAGGCACCACTTTATCATTTCCTTTTGGTTCACATAGCTAAGTCACCATATTTCACCATAATAGATCCATTTCATCCAAAAAAATAAGTCCCTAGGATTTTTATCTGCTTCTCAAAACAAACAACATCTCAATCGAAGTCTAGAATCCCAAACCATTATAAAATCGATCGTATTTATTCTTCTTCCCTATCTCTTTCTATCTAATTTTTAATTTCCCACTAATTCAACCCCCCTTATTGGTGCATAAAGGCAAACAAGTGATATCAGAGCTTTAGTCTCATTCTTCAAACATAATTATGTGAGAAAAGATCAAAATGGCCAATGAAGGGATGCATCACCTCAAGCCACACTTCGATGGTATTGATTATGCGTATTAGAAATATAGAATGGAGGTATATATTGATAATGATCTCATTGATGCATGGGATTGCATAACCAACGAATGGACACCTCCATCAAGAATAGTTTGATGATGTTGAAGAATTGATTCCTAGAGAAGAATGGGCGGATGCACAAAGAAAAGCTAATGAGAAAAATAAGAGAGCCATGGCAATTCTTTGTCACGCCCTAAACTCGAGGGCACATGACCGGTACTAGGACATAGGAAATGCACGTGGCTACTAATGCCCGTAGTAAGCCTAACAGAAAACTCAACAATAGAAACCAAACTGTCAAGGGCTATGGGCCCACATGTTAAGCAGATCCAAACCAACATCTATTTAAATCAAAACCACAGTAGGGTAATAACTAAATTATCTCAATTATCTCATAAATATCATTTATCATATAATTGGATTATGCTTAACAATACTACACCTCAACTTAAAAAATACAAATCGTCTGAATATTAAACAATATACAAGAAGAAGAAGTAACATTGTGGAGTTCTATAATTATAATACAGTTATACATATATTATTTTACACTTCTCAATACTTAATAATACAGACTATTGCTAAAAAGAAATTGGCAATTTACTCAGTTTACAATTTCTTCACTAGCTCATTCTTCGACCTAAAAATAATAAGTTGAATAGGAATGAGCGTCCGACTCAGTGAATGATACTAGCTAATATATTAAACTGGTGTCCTACAGACATATTTCTAGTGCTCATGCTATACACCATGTCATCAAAATAGACAAATCACACCATCAAGCAAAGATGAGATACGGTCCACAGTACCAGACTAATACTCAATATGGGAAGCTGATCCCTTTATCCTGGCTCTCTGAATCTAATAATTTGTCTCTTATGTCTAATGGGTCTAGCCAGCACTAGTCTATACTATGCAGCCCTGACCTGACTGATAGCGACCCTAGCGATGAGCAGGCCCAGTTAGCATCCACCAGTCATAGCTCATATTCTCAATCTCATCGGAATCATAATTATAATAGTACCCATATCCATATCCATATCAAAATGCCTAGGTAGTACTGTATCCTCTCGATCTCCATCTGTCAACCACAATCACAATATAGCATAAAATATCGATTCATCAATCACAATCAAATGTTACATGCATCTATGTAATAATAGTGCATATTATATATATATATATATATATACATACAGTAAATGCAGATGCATATGCAAACAATATAATATATTAGGGAGTACCACTCACCTAATTGACGATGCATCTCATTGACTTCCCTCAAAAGTGTAGTCTTTAGAACCAGGAAGACGCCATAAATAATGACACTAGACAATAAGGGATATTATCAGAAAAAAATGACTCACATATCCAGACACAACTTAAAGACTATTGTAACTCTTGCTGAGATTTCAGCAGAACCATATTACTCTCGGATACCACCCAAAACAAATAAAACATAATACTTCTAAAATAATCTTAACAGTCAACACAATCTCAATGACTCCTCATGGGTCCTCCCAACACATACTCATCAACAGAACGCAACAAACTCTTAACAATTACAAACTAGACTCCGCTAAACATAATATAAATCAATTAACTGAAATAAATGAGTTTTGGGTTTACCCTCATAATTCTGATCATACAGACATAAAGAGTCCTGTCGAAATGACAAAACAGAGCTATTCGACTACCCCACGCACTGCCGCCACGCGCTGCTGCTGGAGCGTCATCGGCCGAAAAAATAATAAGTATTCTCAATACTTAATACTTATTATTAAGTATTCTCAATACTTAATAATACAGACTACTGCCGAAAAGAAATTGGCAGTTTACTAAGTTTACAATTTCTTCATCAACTCATTCTCCGACCAGAAAAATAATAAGTTGAATAGGAATGAGCACCCAACTCAGTGAATGATACTAGCTAATATATTAAACTGGTGTCATACAAATAGATTTCTAGTGCTCGTGCTATACACCATGTCATCAAAATAGACAAATCACACCATCAATCAAGGATGAGATACGGTCCACAGTACCACACTAATACTCAATATGGGGAGATGATCCCCCTATGCTAGCTCTCTAAATCTAATAATGTATCTCTTATATCTAATAGGCCTGGCCAGCACTGGTCTGTACCATGCAGCCCTGACCCAACTGATAACAGCCCTGGTGATGAGCAGGCCTGGCTAGCATCCACCAGTCATAGCTCATCTTCTCAATCTCAACAGAATCATAATCATAATAGTACCCATATCCATATCCATATCAAAATCGTGGTTCTGTATCCTCTCGATCTCCATCCGTCAACCACAAATCACAATATAGCATATAATATCGATTCATCAATCACAATCAAATGTTATATGCATCTATGCAATAATAGTGCATAATAGTGCATATATATATATACATATAGTAAATGCATATGCATATGCAAACAGCATAACATACTAGGGAGTATCACTCACCTAATTGACGATGCACCTCATTGACTTCCCTCGAAACTGCAGCCTTTAGAACTAGGAAGATGCCAAAAACAATGACACTAGACAATAAGAGATATTATCAGAAAAGAATGACTCACATATCCAGACACAACTTAAAGACTATTGAGACTCTTGCCTAGATTTCGACAGAACCATATTTCTCTTCGATACCACCCAAAACAACAAAATGCATAATACTTTTAAAACAATCTTAACAGTCAACATAATCTCAGCGACCCCTCCTGGGTCCTTCCAACTCATACTCATTAACAGACTCAAGAAACTCTTAACAATTACAAACTAGACCCTATTAAACATGATATAAATCAATTAACTGAAATAAAGGAGTTTCAGGTTTACCCTCATAATTTCGATCATACAGACATCAAGACTCTTGCCGAAACGATGAAACAAAGCTACTGGACTGCCCCACGCGCCGCTGCTGTTGATGGTAGATATGAGCGATCTTCACACTAGTAGGTTCACCTCGATGCCAGGATCATGAAAACCACATCCATTCACTGTCAGTTGCCGCTGTCTCGCTAAAAAATGCCTCAAAAGCTTCAGCCTCTATAGCTCTGATCTTCACGTCCAGTGGTCAATCGGAGGCATGGCAGGTACCAAAAGGAAGCCTCATCACCAGGAGTCAAACGGGACTGGCCTTGCTTGATTTGGCTGCCTGAATCGACCAAAATCTGCATTTGAAGTCTCGACACCGACGGTTCTTCCTTCTATGCGTCTGCCGCCATCGGTCATCAATTGCTGTCGCTCTTAGTGCCCAGATGCTCTTCAGCAAGTGGGTTGCCACTGGGAGGTGGCGGTGCAACCCATCGCCGGTCGGAAGGTAGCTTGGCCGCTTTGTCTCTCTCTCTCCCCCTCTCTTTCTCTTTCCTATCTGCTTCTTCCTGCCTGTCCCATTTTCCCTTCAACAACCAATCAAAATGCTCCCTCTCTTAATCCTTTTCCAAACTTCATTTAACATATACTTATATATATAAAACAATAATAATAATAATAATAATAATAACAAACCATAATTTACACAATAATAATTCAGTTAATAAAACTTATTCATAATAATAGTAATTATAATGGAAATCCAAACTTTCGATAAAATACTATAATTAATCTTATAATATTAATTTCATATCAATATTAATATTCAAATATCAAAATACAATTTCTCCAAAAACCCACATTAATATTTTCATAATAATATATATATTACTTTCTTCAATTATATATATATATATAATATTTAAATAAAGTTACCATTAATAATGCATATTCAAATAGTAAAAATATATATAATTTAATAAAATATAACTTCAATTCTTACTTCAATAAGGAAAATACTAAAATAATACATTTCCGTATAAAAATAGGATTTTAGAAAAATAATTGAAAATTCAAGGTATTACATCTTGTTAGTGCATTCTCAAGAGAAAAATGTGGTAGAGTTCAACATTGTTCAAGCGCGTTTAGCATTTGGAAATCTTTAGAAAACTACCATGAAGGAACTAAGCAAGTCAAGGCTAAAAAGATTCAATTATACACAACTGAATATGAGCTCTTCAAGATGAAACCCAATGAAAGCATCACTAATATGATAAATAGGCTTCTAGCCGTTGTCACCAATATGAAGAAATTGGGCAAAATATACATCTTGAAAAATATAAACCATAAGATTCTCAAAACTCTCCCAAAAAAAAAAAAACTATAAAGTTGGAATTGCTGGCATATAAGAAGCTAATAAGGATCTTGGAAAGTTTCCTACCAATGTCCTCATTGGAAAACTCCTTACTGAAGAAATGTCTCCATTGATAGGGAAAGAAGAGAATCAAGAGAAGGAGAAAAAGAAATCCTTAGTTCTCAAATCCTCCCTTAAAAGTAAAAAAGAATGTGAGAGTTCAAGTGATTCAGAGGAAAGTGAAGATGATGATGATGAAGAATTTGCTATGCTCTCAAAAAGGGTCAAGGACATCATCAAGAGAAGAAAGAAAGAAAAGGGGCCCTTTAGGAGATCATCATCAAATTACAACTCCAACTCAAGCGAGGAAAAGAAGAATGGCATTACTTGCTATGAATGTGGCAAGCAAGGTCATATAAAAATGGAATGTCCCAACATCAAGAAGAAAAAGATGTGGGACAAGGAGAAGAAGAAGAAGAAGGGTTTCAAAGTAACACGGGATGATGACTCCTCAAGTGATGAAGAGGAGGAGGATGTTGCAAACTTATGTTTCTTAGCGTTAGAGGACTCATCAAATGAGGTAAGCTCTAACTCTCAATCTTGTGATGATATTAATGATGATGTGCATAATGAGGATGAGCTAATTAAAGCTATGAATTTAAAATGCAAAAGTATAAATCAAAAATGAATTTTTTTAAAGAAAAGCATTCTAAGTTGGAGGAGAATTTTAAAGAATTAGAAAAACTTATTTTAAGATTGAAAACCTCTAATGTTAGTTTAAAAAGCTCATTGGAGGAAATCACTTCTAAAACCTTCTCTTTTAATTCTTTATATAAAGAAAACAATGCTTTGAAACTTGAGGTTGAAGAATTAAGAAACTCAATCTCAAAATTTCACAAAGGAAAAGAAGCCTTGGATACTCTTATTATATCACAAAGGCCACCCCTTGTGAGATTAGTCTCGGCTTTGATAGCTCATCTCCATCCACATCCTCTCCCACTATGTTCATAAAGGCTACAACTCCTCAAACCTCTAGCATTGAGGTAATTAACAAAGAAGTGAAAACACACACTCAACCTTTAAGTCCCAAAAGGGCTCAAAAGGTTACGCAAGACTCAAGAGCTAAACCTCAAAAAGTTAACATGCATTCATATTTCAAAGAAGGCATGTTAAAGGCACTCACAATCACAACATAACACTTGTTCATGTATGCATTCATGTTATAATGTTATGAAAAGACCAAAATATTTTGACAAAATGGCTAAGAAAACCTTCAAGTCAAAACTCAAATGCCATTATCGTATGAAAGATGGTCATATAAATGTATTTTGTTATATAAGGAAGGCTTAACTCAAGCTTGAGGACCCTTTCAAGGCTAACCCCCAAGGACCCAAGTGTATTTGGGTACCTAAAACAAGATGATTAATCTTTTCTCATAGGTGTGTCTCAAATCCACTACCAAGGAGAATAAATGGCATGTAGATAGTGGATGTTCAAGACACATGATCGAAAATGCAAGCCTCTTCACAAATTTGAAAGAAAAAAGAGGTGGAAACATCATATTTGGTAACAACACCAGAGGTAAGACAGTTGGCACTGGTACCATTTATAAGGATAATCTTTCTCTTATTGAAAATGTTCTTTTAGTTGATGGTTTAAAATTTAACTTGCTTAGTGTTAGTTAATTATGTGATAAAGGTAATAAAGTCTCCTTTGACTCTAAAGCATGCATTGTCACCACTTTAGCTAATGACAATGTAGTGTTTAAGGGTGAAAGGGAGGGCAATACCTACATGATTGACTTAGATGATTTGGCTAACCAAGATGTCAAGTGTTTCATATCTATTAGTAATGAATCTTGGCTTTGGCATAGAAGGCTTAGACATGCAAGCATGGAGCTTCTTTATAGTCTTTGCAAGGATGAGCTTATTGAAGGACTTCCAAAGATCAAATTCTTAAAGGACAAGACATGTGGACCTTGTTAAATGGGAAAGCAACACAAATCATCCTACAAATCAAAAAATATTGTAAGTACTTCTAGACCCCTTCAATTTATTCATATGGATTTGTTTGGACCTAGTAGAGTTGCTAGTTTAGGTGGAAAAATGTATGCCTATGTGCTTGTTGATGACTACTCTAGATTTACTTAGGTTAGTTTCTTGACTCATAAGAGTGATGCTTTTGATGCATTTAAAAGTTTGCAAAAAGAGTTCAAAATGAGAAAGGGTATTTCATTTCCAAAATTAGAAGTGATCATAGAAAAGAATTTGAAAATGAACTATTAGAAAATTTTTGCATTGAACATGGAATTTCACATAATTTTTCCTCTCCTATAACACCTCAACAAAATGGTGTTGTAGAAAGGAAAACCATGCTTAACGAATATGGTTTACTAACTTATATTTGGGTGGAAACCATTAATACTTCATGTTACACTCCAAATAGAGTTTTTAAAAGACCCATTTTAAATAAAACCTTTTATGAGTTATGGAATGGAAGAAAACCCAAGATTTCATATTTAAGAGTTTTTGGTTGTAAGTGCTACATATTAAATACCAAGGATAACTTTGGAAAATTTGCTTCTAAAATTGATGAAGGCATTTTCCTAGGATATTCCACCACTAATAAAGCTTATAGAGTCTTTAACAAAAAGACTATGGTAATTGAAGAGTCTATGAATGTTGTATTTGATAAATCTAGTAAACTTGATCTTAGGAAAGGTAGTGTTCTTAATGATCTTGTAGGTGAATTTGAAAAGCTTGGATTGGATCAGGATGAGACTCCAAACGAAGTTGAAGACCAAGTGGAAAACCAACAAGTTCATGAGGATCAATCAAATTTGCAAGAGGAAGATGTTCAAGAACTTCCTAAGGAGTGGAGATACCCCAAGAATCACCCTAAGGAGCAAATCATAAGTGATCCATCTAAGAGTATAAGTACTAAATCTCATTATAAATCCTTAGATAATAATTTTGCTTTTGTTTCTCCAATTGAGCCAAGGACCATTGATGAGGCTCTTAATGGTAAGAGTTGGGTGATTGCTATGCAAGAGGAACTCAACTAATTTGAGAGAAACAAAGTTTGGGAACTTGTTCCTAGACCCAAAAATCATCCCATTATTGAATGTAAATGGATTTATAGAAAAAAGTTAGATAAGCATGGTTTCATCGCTAGGAATAAGGCTAGATTGGTTGCTAAAGGGTACAACTAAAAGGAAGGCATTGATTATGATGAAACTTATGCTCTGGTAGCAAGATTAGAGGCTATTAGGATTTTGCTTGCTTATGTATGTCATATGGATTTTAAACTTTTTCAAATGGATGTTAAAAGTGCTTTTTTAAATGGATTTATTGAGGAGGAAGTTTATGTTGAGCAACCCCCTAGTTTCGAACATCATGAACTTCCCAATCATGTTTTTAAATTAACCAAGGCCTTGTATGGTTTGAAACAAGCTCCTAAAACTTAATATGAAAAGCTAAGTACATTTCTTTTGAAAAATGATTTTGTTAAAGGCAAGGTTGACACAACACTTTTTGTAAAATGGCACAAAAATGACACTTTAATTGTCCAAATTTATGTTGATGATATTGTATTTAGTGCTGCTAATGAACATCTTTATGAAGAATTCGCCAAGTGTATGACTAAGGAATTTGAGATGAGCATGATGGGTGAGCTCAAGTTCTTCCTAGGACTATAAATCAAGTAATGCAGAGATGGTATCTTCATCAACCAAACCAAATATACAAAACAACTTCTTAATAAGTTTGGCATGGATGATTGCAAAAGTAGTAAGAATCCAATAAGCACGTCAACTAAGCTTGACAAAGATGAAAAGGGTAAGCCTATATATGAGAAGAAATAATGAGGTATGATTGGTTCTCTTCTCTACCTTACGGTATAATGTATAGTGTTTGTTTGTGTGCACGCTTTCAATCTTGTCCTAAAGAATCTCATTTGCATGCTATTAAAAGAATTTTGGAGTATTTACATGGCACATTGCATTTAGCACTTTTTGATAGAAAAAGCACTTCCAAAACTTGCCATTTTCTTGGTGAATGTTTATTTCATAATTTAGCAAAAAATAAGTTTCAGTAGCCTTGTCCATTACTGAAGCAAAATATGTGGCGATGGGTTATTATTGTACTCAAGTTCTTTGGATGAAACAACAACTCAAGGACTATAGTCAAGTGCTTGATCACATTCCCATCAAAAGTGATCACACAAATGCCATAAATCTTTCCAGAAATCCCATCCAACATTTTAGGAGTAAGCATATAGACATTAAGCATCATTTCTTGAGAGATCATATGCAAAATGGTGATGTTGTATTAGAATTTATTGATACAACTAACCAACTTGCTAATATTTTCACAAAACCCCTAAATGAAGAAAGATTAAATTTCATAAAAAGGGAAATTGGAATGCTTGATGGGAGCTCATTGCCTTAGATTTTCAGAATTACATGAAGTGTTTCATTTGCATCAAAATTTTATGCATGTTATGACATTTATCTTTCATATTTTACTCTATTAAAATTTTCAATTGAGGTGATTCTTAAGTCAATTAAAATTTTTTGCTTTTCAAAATTCGAGGTCGCTACGTGTGAATCGCAGTCGTGAAATTAAAATTTATGGCCATTGCTGATCAGCCTTTAGAGTCTCACCCGTAATTGCTGAATCATGGACTCAATTTTTGAATTTTTTAAAAATCACAGTTGCAACTTAATGTCTAGCAGCATTCAAAACTAGCTATTTTTCAACAGACAAATTTGCCTTTAATTGAAAAACTAGATGCTTTTCACCTATTTTTTGCCTATAAATATGCTATTATTGTAGTTTTACATTTTTTCTAACACATCAAAACTTTCCTACTTAAAATTCTACTATCTCAAACTCTCCTCTAACTTTTCTCTCTTTCATGCTTTATAATTCTTCCTCCTTTCAAATACCTCTTTCTCAATGGCTTCTAGAAGACCATATAGAAAAGGTAAAGAATTGCAAACCTCCCAATTACCCTCTTCTCTTGAACTTATGAGGGGGATCACTCAGGAGGAGAAATAAAATTTCCTTATGATTCAAGAAAACCATTCTACCCACCAAAATACTAAGCCTTTTTTGTCTTAAAATCTTGGGTATTAAGGATAGCATTATTGGCTACCTCAAAAATTTAGAGTGGAGGAAATTTGTTTTTGTTGATGATGAGGGGTATGATGAATTAATTAGGGAATTTCTTGCCACCCCAGTTGTACACAAAATGCTTAATCCTACCCGTGGCCATTATGCAATCGACTTTCAATTATTTAGCAAATTCTATGAGCTTACATTGCAAGATCTTGCCAATATCTTTGGCCTTCAAACGAAGGTGCCTACCCCATAAAAGATTTCACTCTTGACCTCGACCCTTTTTGGACTAAAATTTCAATAGAGCCTAAATTTAATCCAAAATCCTCACTTGCCAAACATATCAAAACACTTTCCATTTGGGTTCTTCATAGGATTGTCACCCTCACCATAAATGCTAAAGGAGATGATAATAAGAAAATCTCCCAAAGAGATCTTTTCTTCCTTTATGGTCTTGTGAAAGGAAAGAGCATTAAAACCACTCGATTCCTTATTGATCATTTCCTATGCAATTCTTCTCTCTTCTCATATCATTATAATAGCCAAGCATATTAGGGCTCTTACTTCACCCAACAAAGCTATTCTCCAAAAACCAATTAAAAAGTCCCTTATAGATTTCCAATAGATGATCAATGCTAAGGTATTAAGAGAAAAAGAAGGGCAATATGAATATATTTTTAAAGATATTGGGATCCAAGAAAGAACAAGGAAGAGATCAAGAATAGTGAGAGGTGAACCTAGTCAAACCCAAGAAGAAGAACCCTAAGTTCCTCCCACTATCCCTCTATCTCAACCTCAAGATGAAACCAATAGATTTCTTCATAAAGTCTTTAGAAGACTTTCCCTTTTAGACCATATTCACGAAGACATATTTGATATGCAAGGTCATATGGGTCTCCCTCAATATAACTTATAAGAATGGGGATTTAGTGAAGAAGAGGAGGAGACACATGCGGAGTCCCCTCATGAAGAAGAAGAGGCCCCTCATCAAGAAGAAAAGGAACCCAAAGATGGAGAAGATGCTTCTTAAATTTAAAAAAAAAAAAATTCTTTTTTTTTCTTTTGTTTATCAACTTCAAATTAATGCAATTATGAATTTTTCAATTTTGATCTTGTGTGCCTAAATATTGCTACTCTATTTTCTTTTTATGCAAAGTTCTTTATGCAATTCATTCTTTTTGATATTGCCAAAGGGGGAGAAATATAGAAATATAACTTAAAATATGGAAAAAATATAAAAATTCATTGTTACATAACTTTGTGATATATTCTTTCAAATAATCATATGCTTTTCAAACTATTCTCATGCTTTATTTTTTACTATGCATTGCATATATTGAGGGGGAGCATTCTAAATTGAAAGTTACTTCATATTTAAGCTCAATTTGATTGTCAAAATAAAAAAGGGAGAGATTGTTGACCTGAGTCATTTCAAAACTTAGTCAATCTCTATTTTGATCTTGTTAATCAAATTGAAGCTATTTAGTGTGTACTTTAAGTGTTTATTTTGTAGATTATACAATATTTGATAGATTGAATTTCAATATGCTTGAAATCTCCCAACGACATTAGCTGGCTTATGAGTCACGGCCAATACAGCCTAATCACGACCACGATCACTAAATCGCGACTGCGACCATTATATCATAACCAAGATGATCAAAAGGCAATATAGTTCATTTTTTAACTTTGAGACACATAATGAATCGAGACCTCAGTCACAATCGGGAACAAGGGTGTGATCCTTGATTCGCGACCAAGAATTGTTTGTCGTGACCACAAAATTCACACAGAAATCCAAGTTTCCAATGGATAGTTAAAGAACCAATGAGAAGATGCCACGTGTTATCTAGCCATTGTGGATTATGAAGATCGCAACCGCTAAATATTAGTCTTGATTGTGAAAAAGGCTTAGTGATTGCGACCTAGCTCTAACAAAACATTTAATGCAAGATTTTGTGGCTGTAGTGAGGATCCTTTTTGGTATCTCTTTGTAACAGGAATTTGGAGGAAAGAAGCTATAAATACCCCCTCCAAAGAGCCTTATAATGATCCAACAACTTTCATTTAAGCCAAACTCTTACAATTTTAATTCTCAAAGCCTTTAGCTCTTAATTATTATTATTTGGTTGTTGTAAGAGCAATGATAGCTCAAAGGGTTGAGTGTTAGCATTGAAAACACAGTATTGGGTTGAGAGTGAGCCAATAGAAAACTCTTATATAGGTTTAAGTGTGAGCCTAAGGGAAACACTTGTAAAGGTTATGTGTTAGCCCTTAAAACACTTTGTAAGTTTGGAGTGAGCTTGAAACTCCTTTGCAAGTATCAACTAGTAGTAGAATACCCAATTGAGATTGGAAGTGGACATAAGGTTCGTTAATACCTGAACTATTATAAAATTGAATGTGTTTATTCTCCTTCCCTATCTCTTTCTATCTATTTTTAATTTCCCACCAATTCAACCCCCCTTCTTGGTGCATAAGGGCAAACAAATGTAATTATTGTATTCAGTTGATTTAATTGTTTTGGAATTAAGGAGTGATTATATGGTTCTCTTAGAATCCATAAGGACTAGAGGGAACACTCTCCTTAATTTGTGGATATTTTACTTAATTTCTCTTTAATTTTCCTATGCATTCATGTTATACTTATGATTGTCATTTAATACTTATCATTCATGAAATTAATTTTCAAAGTCAAATTAAACTTAAGAGCTAAATTTAGATTATTTAACCAAAATCTTAGTCCCCGAGCTCAACTTGCTTCGAAGACTAGTGATTTTTATTATTGGATAAATTAATTGCAAAATTAATGAATTAGAGTTACAAATTGGGTTTTTCCTTAATTTTTCCATTTAAAATAAATTAGGGTATGAACTCTCAATTTTGCATCCTTTTCATCCAAACGCAGCCTTAGCATTTATTGAGTTTAATGTGCTACGTGGAGATATTAGGGACTATCCAAAAAAAAAAAATTTTTTAGCCTTCAATTACATTGCTACCAGACATCTTAATATCCTAAAACAATAATCAATCTATAAAAAAAATAAAAAGAAAGATCCCGAAAAAAGTGACAGCGCCACATGGCACGCCGCACGATAGGCATGCGACACCGAGTCAAAGCTGTGTGGCACTGCATGCCCCATGTGTAGCATGCCACAGGTGCCTAAAGCTGCACCGTACAAGCCTGGTGCAGTGCCACACAAGATGCTGCAGCCTTCTGACGCTAGTGGGCCCCCTCTTGCATAGGAAATGACCATTTTACCCCTTTTAGTCCAATTTTCAGCCCTTTCTAGCCCTACCTCTCATTGTCTTTTCACATTTTGACTACCTAAACTACCCTCACCCACTTCTCCTATAGATACCCCCCTCCACTTCTCATTTCAAGACACCGCTTTAATTTGAGTAGATTGCTATCCTCAAATTCCTTTCTTATTCTCCCTCTAATCACTGTCTAATTAATTAATTAATCTTTTTAATTAATTAATTACCTCACTCTAACCAAGTTAATTAATCTTTTTAATTAACTAAAACTCTTTTTTTCAATCACTCAATTAATTAATTAATTAATTAATCTTTTTAATTAATTAATTAATCACTCTTTTTTTCAAAAATCATTCTTTTTTCAAAAATCAAATTAATCCCTTTTCTTAATCCACCCTTTATCCAAATTAATTAATTAATTAATTATTTTAATTAATTAATCCATCAATCCATTCATTTTATCACATTAATTAGTTAATTAATTATTTTAATTAATTAATAAATCTTCCAATCCATCCAATCACTTGGTCCCAATAAAATGGAACTTCGATTTGATAAAACCCTCCACCCACCAAAAGTCAAGGTATCAGCTTTTTCCTCTCAAATCCAAATCAAATCAATCAATATGAACAACACATAAATCCCTCCACTTAATTGTGGAATGAACTATGTGGGTTATGATCCTATTCAATGGGGTACATAGGCATGTTTGGAATCTATATCCAAACCTCAAATCCAAATCCTAATTAATCCTCTTTTCCCTTTTTAATTAATGTAATTTGTTAATACTTCATTTTGATTTTCTCATTACACTCATACCATACTCATGCATTATAATTTTCATATAATATTTGTCATCCATGAAATTAATTTTTAAGTCAAATTAAACTTAAGAGCCAAATTTAGATTATTTAAAACCAAAAACCTAGTCTCCGAACTCAACTTGGTTCAAAGACTAGTGATTTTTACTCTTGGACAAATTAATTAAAAATTAATGAATTGGAATTAATTTGGATTTAATGTTTTCCCAACTAAATAAAATTAAGGTGACGACTTCCAAAATCATTTTCAAAATCAACCAATCTGAACTCGAGGGTTCCATCGTGAGTCTAAATCTGAATGAGCATCCTGGTTCTCTCTAGCAGATCAGGACGGTGCTCGAGTGAGGTCTCATATAGGGTGGCGACTCTCGAATTCTTTTCAAAATCAAAAATCAATTTTTTGAACGACAGCCATTCTAATTATGAACACCGAAACTCTTTTCATGACCTCCTTAAAAATCTCTCGCCTTTCCTTAAGGAAAATTTCTCTAAGAGATGGAGGAGCATTCGGGTGAGGTCTTACACATAGACATACTATTCATGTATGGATATATAGCATATGATGCTCTAATTTGTTATATAAGGAGGTAAGTGATTGCCAAGAAAGAATTCATTACCTTAAGTAAATAAAGTTGAGATTCTATGCTATCTGGTTATTCTTGATAGCTAAAGTTTTTGGTTAGAATAGTAAAATTCACTATAAAGAGTTTCTAGTAGGAATCTAATCTCATCAAGAATTAGAACCAAGATAAGGACATAGAATCAAGAAGCATTAGGGTTTGACATAAACCATTACTCTAGCTAAGATTAGGATCTTTAATGAAGGGACTTTAATGCATGATAACTTTTGATTGATGGTCCATGTGATGTTTAAAGTAATCAACTATAAACATTCATTTCTAATTAGGTAGTCATGATATGGAATGTTAGCTGTCACTCACAACTTATGAGAGTAAGTGTGAAGTGGGGATTTCAAATTAATAGAGAAAAATAGTCATTCTCATTGCTAATTAGACATGAACCTAAAAGTCACACACCCAATAGTGATCACCTTTCAAGTGAAAACTTTTGCCATAATAATTAATTAAAGTGTTTAATTAATTGATTAGTGATAAAATGACTAAAGTGTAATTAATTTATATGGACCCTAATATTTCCTGATATAATCTATAAAAGTTTCAATTTAATTAAATCTTAATTCATATATGATGCAAATGAGAAAGATTAAATTGAAAAAGATTTGGATTAAATCAAGGAATTAATTTTAAACTTAGTGAAAACCCTAAACACATGAGATGTGGCCTAAACCTGTATGTGATATGGAAAGAGACAATTTAGGGGTTAAAGAAAATTCACTATTCATAAAGCCCATGTGATGAGTTTAGGGGTTAGAGAATTTTCCACTAAGAGTTAAAATTGTAATTACATCATTTAGCTAATGGAAATGTCCATTTTACCCCTAAAGGATAAAATAGTTATTTCATCATTTGAAGTAGCAAAGACAACTTTTGTCTCTTCACCAAATGATGAGCTAAAAAGGTATTATAGTGTTTGTACAAGACATAAGGGTTAAATCTTTAGGAAAAGATGTATGTATGTGTTATGTTCATCTTTTCTTCATAAGGTTGAACACATTTTTTAATTGAAGCATGTCCAAGAAAGAAGTTGAGAAAGGAAAAGAAAGATGAAGAAAATGTTTCTTTAATTTTTCTTTTAATCTTTAATTCTTTTCTTCATTCTTTATGAAAGAAAAATTGCTTGCAATTGAAAATAGATTTAGTCCAAAACAAATCAAAGGGAAACCTTAACTTCGTAAGAGTTTTTAAGGGAGAATCTTGAATCAAGATTGGGCAACCAAGGAAGGGATTTAAGAATACCAAGAAAATTGAAGGGAAACTTAAAGGTGAATTAGGTGTGGATGATCTAGAGGCTTTACACTTGTTAATGAAGGAAGGAACCTTCTAGAGGTAATATGATTACTCTTCCTTCTTCTTTCTTTCCATATGTGTTTAACATACAAATTAGTTGATCGCATGAATGAATGTTTGGATCTAATTAGATGAACTGAAATTCTAAATTGTTTGAAATTTCACCCCACCACCTTGCTTTCACTGCAATTGGCACCATCATTCCCTCACATATTCTCTTATGGAACATAATATTCTCTTATGGAACATACTCATCTTCTTCCATTTGTACTCTTTTTCTTACCCTCAGTCTTTCTTCATGAACAGGGGTAGCATCTGATGCTAAACTTCATCCAAAACAATGCAGTCCTCTTCTAACATTACCTGTTTGTCTTTTTTAGGCAACAATCATAAGACAAACACATATAAGGAGATTTAGTAAACAAAGATAATGCAAATCTAAGCTAAATAATGACTTCAATTAACATGAGCGGAGAATCCTATGCTCCATGGTATTATACATATCTTATAACTCATAAAGTCTATTCTAGTTTCAACTTATGCTCTAATACCAACTCTGTTATGACCCAACCTCTAAGCCATGATAGTCATAAGGCATAGGCAATCATAAGGATACCAACAACCTCGTAAAACTCATAAACAACTAACAGTCCAATATGGTATCATAACTATAAGAAAGTAGCAAAATAGTGACTATATTTAGCGTCTACCATAAAATAGTAGCTAATAGGTGACTAATTTGCGATTATAATTCAAAGATAGGCAAAATAAGTGTATTAGCAACTAAATTGTGACTGGTGCAGCCAAAAAATAGCGCTACATTTTGCTACTGATATATAGTCCCTATATAATCGCTATATAGCAATTACATGATAGGTAGTCGCTATATTGGGACTACTTGATGGAGGCAGAGTGAAAACTAATTGTGCGAATGAATTAGCGATTGAATTAACAATTGAACTTTGTAGTTGCTAATTATGGCTATTGTATGAGTTTCATTGCTAGTTGATAAATTCGCAATAAATGTTTAAAAATTAATACTCTCTCCATTTTGAAAAAGTGACCATTAAGAAAAATAACTATTTTTAAGGTAATAATAACTTTATCATAAGTTGTCAAAAAGGCCTCTATTAATTGCAGTATAAATTAGAGAAACATCTCTCATATTTGGAAAATAGAAAGGTAAATTAGCCGTTTTATCATTTTTTTTATTGGATTGCTAAATAGCTACTTATTTATGAGCAAAACTAACTTTTCTAATGACCACTTTTTTCAGAAATGAGGGAGTATAATGATTACAGTAGCAATTAGATGACATGGTCGCTAAATGTTAATTAAGTTAAACAACATCAAGTCTTTTTGTTTTAAACCTACTCAAGCAAACTCAATTAGGTCATATGTTAGATTCAAGAAACTATCTACCAAAGAAGTCTTGTAGGCCTATCTCTAGTGCCCCAATCAACCCTCAATCTCTGTGAGTGATCAATTCACATAAAGCTATCTCTAGTCTATTATATGAAAACAATCCCCAATTAACAAACATGCAATTATCAATTAGCAATTAAGCAATAATAATCATAAAGATAAAATAACTCAAGGAATAATTTAATTGAATAAAAAGTAAATTAATCCATACAAAAAGGTTCTAAGGTTCATCAATACCCAAATTAGGAAGAATTAGTTCATGTTACACATTGAAACTAAAGGAAGAAATAAAGAAATAAGAAATCCCAAAAAATTCATAAATAAAGTGTAGAGGAATCTTATTCTTTGATCTTCAATTTTCAACCCCCATACTATCCTCTCTCCAATCCTTAAGCAACTCCTTACAAAATGCTGTCAAATCTAGTTTCATATTCCTAAAAATTTAAACTCACACCAATGAACCCACGGTTGCGGTTTCGGCTGTGACAATAGAGAACCAAGAGCGTAACTTCCCACGAGTGAAACCTTAGCCGTGCCTCTACCCATGGGAGGCTACTGGATAATTTGCTAATTTGTTCTTATCACACGGTTGGAATCCCAGCCATGACTCAACCTATGGCAGCCTATGTTCTTCCAAAAGTCAGCATTTTGGCTTGGATCTTCACCATTCCAGGTCACATTCAGATCATAGCAACATTTGACACTAGATTAACTAAAAGAACTGTGAAAACACTAAAACAAACAAGTTAAACTCAATTGGAGGCATAAAATGTATTAAGAACAAGGGCCAAAATATAGTGTTTTTAGCACTTATTAGACCCATAAAAAACATCTCATCTCTATTTCCTTGAAAAAAAGGGGTTGTTTCAACCTAAAAGCATAAAAAAGCCTCACATGAACTGACACTCCAGACCATCACATCTCTCTTCTTTCTCTCATTCATTTCTAAACAGACTCTCTCTCTCTATGGTGCTAAATTTTTGCAGTTTCAAATCCAATTTTCAGTTTTAGGTAAGTTTGGTTCTCTATCTATTCTATTCTATTCATGATGGTGTAAACGGGTTTTAGTCCTATTGGCATTTGATAACTTGAAATTTGGGTTAGGATTTGATTTCTTAAAGTGCCTTTTGATTTCTTAAAGTTTCAAACGAAATGGGCCTATTTGTTTTATTCTATGATATTTGGGTCTGGTTATAGAGGTTTCAAATCATTTGATTTGTCTCTATTGAAACTTCATTGAAGCTTTTGTTTTAAAGACATAAAAGAAGGGTCTGGTTCATCTAGGTTTTTGTTTGGTTTCGTTTTGGATAGTGGATTAAATTAATTACATTTGAGTTTGGTCATTTGAACTCCATTTGTTTTTGTGCCTAAAACAAAAAAGCTTAGTGTACAGTTTTGGTCATCTGTGCTCCATTGGTTTCAGGTCTGGTTCATCTAGGTTTTTCTTTGGGTTCTCATTTTGAATTGAAAATAGCTTATTTTCATCTATGAATCATTATTAACTGGATTTATTAGTTTTGCTTTTTACGCCTATGGTGGATTAAGATTATGTTTGGGTCCCTATTTGTTTTTGCATTTGGTATTTGATTTCGTTGAGTTTTTTTTTTTTTTTTTTTTTTTTTAATGTTTGGGTCTATTTTGTTTGATTGGATTTACTTAATGTTTTTGGCTATGTTTATCTTAATCAATAGAAAATTGATTAAAGATCTTGTTTCAATTTTTGAAACGAGAACGAATGATATAAGGATCTGGTTATAATCTGAGGCAAATTCGCTTGCATTTTGTTGCATTGTTGATCTATGATTGGGTTTTAATTATACATTAAGTTTGAGATTCAAGAATGTTAATATATTCATATGCCTTGTAATTGGATTTTAAATATGAGAGAGCTTGGGTTTTTGATTGATAATTTATTATTAATACTGGTATTTTGTTTCTTTTCTTAATGGTATTAATATGTTTTCTCTAATTGGAAAGATTGATATTGGGAGCTTTGAGATACTTTTATCTTTAATTTTCACTTTTATTGCACTTTAATTTTCATCTTTAATGCATTATAATATAACAAAAAAAAAATAATGGATTTTTAATTATATATATATATTTCGGGTGTTTGTTCTTTCTAGGTGCAGTCCTAAGACAGAAAACTCGTAAAGAGGGGCAACGAATGCTAACACAACTTTAATCAGAGTACTAGAGCATATAAGAAAACTCATACAGAGGAGGAGTATAATGCTGAAGTAACTTTTGTAAGTCCTACAATGGAGGTACACAACACCTTTTAATTTCTGCAATTTATTTTTTTGCCATTATAAAATTTACTTTTTGCAATTTACTTTTCCAATGCCATGATGAAATTTATTTTTCTCCTGCCATGACAAAATTTACTTTTCTACAATTTACTTTTACTGCCATGATGAAATTTATCTTTCTGTCATGATATAAATTTACTTTTACTACCATGATAAAATTTATTTTTCTAAAATTTACTTTTCTTCTGCCATGATAAAATTTACTTTTTACTGCCATGACGAAATTTATTTTTCTGCAATTTACTTTTCTGCAAATTAATTGATCGATTTAGTTTTATGCAATTTAAATTTCTACAAAATTGATTGATTCCAATTTAATTTTCTGCTAATTGAATGATTCACATTTAAATTTCTGCGAAATTGATTGATTCAAATTTAATTTTCTGTAATTGATTGATTCAAATTTAATTTTCTGCAAATTGATTGATCCATTTAATTTTCTGCAAATTGATTGATTCACATTTAAATTTCTGCAATTGATTGATTCAAATTTAAATTTCTATAATTGATTGATCCATTTAATTTTCTGCAATTTAAATTTCAAATTAATTGATTCACATTTAATTTTCTGCAATTTATTGATTCATTTAATTTTCTGCAATTTAATTTTCTGTGATTGATTGATTCATTTAAATTTCTGCAATTGATTGATTAATTTAAATTTCTATAATTTAATTTTCTACAAATTGATTGATCCATTTAACCTTTTACAAATTGATTGATCCATTTAAATTCTGCAATTTAATTTTCTGCGATTGATTGATACATTTAAATTTTTGTAATTGATTAATTCATTTAAATTTCTGCAATTTAATTATCTACAAAATTGATTGATTCAAATTTAAATTTCTGTAATTGATTAATTCATTTAAATTTCCGCAATTTAATTATTTGCAGAATTGATTTATCCAAATTTAAATTTATGTAATTGATTGATTCAAATTTAATTTTCGGCAAATTAATTGATCCATTTAATTTTCCATAAATTGATTGATTCATATTTAAATTTCTGCAATTGATTGATTCAAATTTAAATGTTTATAATTGATTGATTTATTTAATTTTCTGCAAATTGATTGATTCAAATTTAAATTTCTGTAAAATTTAAATTTCAGCAATTTAATTATCTGCAAAATTGATTGATTAAAATTTAAATTTCCGTAATTGATTGATCCATTTAATTTTTTGCAAATTGATTGATTCAAAATTAAATTTCTACAAATTGATTGATTTATTTAAATTTATGCAATTTAATTATCTGCAAAATTGATTGATTCAAATTTAAATTTCTGTAATTGATTGATTCAAATTTAATTTTTTGCAAATTGATTGATTCATTTAATTTTTTTGCAAAATTGATTGATTCAAATTTGATTTTCAGCGAATTGATTGATCCATTTAATTTTCTCAAGTTGATTGATTCACATTTAATTTTCTGCAATTAATTGATTTAAATTTAATTTTCTGCAAAATAGATTGATCCATTTAAATTTCTATAATTGACTGATTCAAATTTAAATTTATGTAATTAATTGATTCAAATTTAATTTTGTATAGTTTAATTTTCTGCAAATTGATTGATCCATTTAATTTTCTATAATTTAATTTTTGTATATTGTTTATTTAATTTTCTGTAGTTGAACTTTCTTCACAAGAATGATTGTAATATTAGTCACTGGCCAAAATACTTGTCTCTTTTTCTTTACTTGTTTTCTAACTTGAAAATTTTACTTTTCAATTCAGAAAGTTTGTAAAGAGGGGCAACTGTAAATACTGTATTTTGACTAGTGAATTTCTAATTTATTTAAAAAATTTTGATAAATTAAGTGATTGTTTTGATTTTCGTAAATTTATAAGATTTATAAGATTTCTTTTTATTTTTTCTTAAAATATTAATATTTTCATATTTTCAAATTTTAGAAAGTGCAATTATATTTTTACTAACCAAAAAGGTTAAATTTTATTTTTGAAAATTTGTAGTTTAAAAGTTAATTTTTCATTAGGGAGCCCTTATTTAATATTTTTTTTAATAGATAAATTGAAAATTTGAAAAAAATGAAAAGAAGAAAAGTATGAAAAAAAAAATAAAAAGAGAGAAACAACCAAAACCCAGCTCAGCATTAATAGACATGCCAACTCTCTCTATCAACACACACACACATGCATACCACCTCTCAGTCTAACCCACCCTCTGCTCTTTCCATCAAAAAACACAATCCCCACCTCCATAACTGATGGACCCATTAAAAACATCTCACCTCCATTTCCCTAAAAAGAAAAAGGGTCATTTCAACCCAGAAGTATAAAAAAGCCTCATATGAATTGACTCTCCAGACCATCACATCTCCCTCCTTTCTCTCATTTGTTTCTAAATAGACTCTCTCTCTCTCGATGGTGCTAAATTTTTATAGTTTCATATCCAATTTTCAATTTTGGGTAAGTTTGGTTCTCTATCTATTCTATTCAATTCATGATGATGTAAACGGGTTACGGTTTTATTGGTATTTGATAACTTGAAATTGGATTAGTGATGTGCCGAAATGCACACCAACAAATTGCAAGTGCACAGGTTGTTATCAAGTAATAAAGTAGTGAATATGAGTATCATCTCCATAAGGATAGTGTATAAGTACTAACGCAAACTTTGACTATTGTCTAGTTGATCAAAATGTATATTCATTAAATTAAGCTAAATTAATTAAGCTAACCTAAGAAAGCAAGTAAATAATATTGATGGAAATAATATAGGTAAAGCTAATCTAAATATAAATCCCCCTAATTTATCATACATATCAAACAATGGATTGAGTTGAACTCTCACTAAATTAGATAAAAACCTTTCTCAAGCGATTAAATCCCTAACTTCCTAAGTATTACAGGGGAATGTCTTCTCAACCTATAATCAAATAGGAGCAGCATTAACTTTAAGAGATTAACATCCAAAGAAGTCTTGTAGGTCTATCTCTAGCACCCCAATCAACTCTCTATTCCGATGAGTGATCTATCTATACCAGGGTATCTCTACTCGCCCAATATAAAAATAATATCTAATCAACAAGCTAGCAATTGCTAATTGGAATAATAAGATTTATCGTGAAAATAAAACAACCAAAGATGAATTGATTAAAGTTTAAATCCTTCAATCTATACAATCAAAACTAAGGTTCATCACAAATAGAATTATTTCATATTAAAATTGAAGAACAAAGATGCAGAAAATAGAAGATCAAGAAATCTCAAACAGATCTTGAAGATGTTTTTTGAAATCTTCTCTTCAATCTTCCACATCCACTTAGATCTTGGTCTTTGATTCGATTAAGCCCTCAATATCTCTAGCCTTCAAGCTCTAGGGTATAGCCAACCCTCTTAAATCTCTATTTTTGCTCTTTAGCGGCCCCTTTTAAAATGCTATATGATATGATTTATATTGCTAGAATTTAACCTCACACCACTAGAACCATGGCTGGGATTTCAGTGGTGCTAACGATGCCAGGGGCTTATGAGTGAAATCTCAGTGGTGCTTCCACCTGTGGGAGGCTATTAGATGTATTTCTAATTTGTTCTTATCACACGGGTGGAATCCCAGCTGGGATTTTAGTGGTATCTACCTATCTTCATCCAAAAGTTAGCATTTTGGCTTGGATCTTTTACCATTTTGAGTCACATTTAGTTTATGGCATAATTTGGCACTGGATTAACTAAAAGAACTTTGGAAAAGCACTAAACAAACAAATCAAACTAAATTTAAGGATAAAATATATTATAAACAAGGGGTAAAGTTTAGTCAATTAAGTACTTATCAAATTTCCCCACACTTGAGTATTTGCTTGTCCTCAAGCAAACTAAATCATAACAACAGTAAGAAATAAAATCTACCCTCTCTAGTTAAAGAAATCCAAAAAGATTTACAACAACTTGAAATCAACAAGGCTCAAACATGGTAGCCAAATTAAGAAATCTCTAAAACAAATCTCAAAAATCTGAAACCTAAATTCTAAAGTTACAAGTTTAAGCAAATAATTCCACAAAAACAAAAGTTCCAGCAAAGTAGATTTATAACGATTTTTCCTATAAGTGCTTGACTACTCACTTGACTTTTCATTGATTATACATTTCAATTCATGTTTTCTTTTTAATTAACTAAGGAGCTCGACTTATTTGAGTTATCATCCTAGCCTTTTTATGTGAATGCAAACACTTGTGGTGCTGGTCTCCGGTTACTCAACTAGAATCACACATTCAAATGGCTACTAACACTATTCATATTCTCAATCTCTTGTGTTTAAAAGAGTCAAGAACAGCGGAATATGTAAACATTTTCAAAGGTCCTTTGCAAAATCTTTTTTTTATATACTTATTTTTTTCCAGAAAAATAGTCAAGCTACCTAAGGTATTAAGCATTTCTACTAAACTAAAACAAAAGTAAGAGTGGAATAAAATAAGTTCAAAAAGTGTAACTATAGTTTAAAATTTCAGGCAAAAAGATTTGCAAAAATTTAACTCCCTAATTATGACCACCACATTCAATCCACACTACAACAAGTCATTATCATAGCAAAATTAGGCCAATTTATCACTAGAGAGAGTTAATTTCAAATCAAACTATTGCTACAACTCAGTTCACTTAAACGCAAGATTCATAAAAGATAGGGTACAATAATATACCTCTCCCCCATACTTAAGTAACACATTGTCCCTAATGTATTATAAACAAGGAAAATGAAAAAGTAAAAGAGAGAATTAACTATCCTGAATGATGTACCACATGAATCATGTGTAATGTTCCTTCCAGTTAGAGTTTTCCATGATCATTGTTTCTGCACATAGAAATATTAAACTGCAACCAAGATAAGATCCATTTAATTTAAAACAAAAATAAAAACAAAATAAGATAGAAAGGAAATAAAAGGAAAAGAGAAATAATAAACATAAAAATAAAAACCATCAATGGGTTGCCTCCCATTCAGCACTTCTTTAATGTCGTATTAGCTAGACGTTATCATTATTCATCTTCCACCAATAGTTTGGAGGTTTCCTTGTGTTGTCTACTTCCATAATTCAAGATAAAGAATGGTATGCAAAGGTTGTGGCCTTTGAAAAGCCTTCTTTCAGTAATAAAAAATATTTTTAGTTCTCCATTTCATGCAAATTGAAACTTGCCAGGTTTAGAACCATTGTCGAATAGTCTTACCCAAAGACTAAATGCAGGGATTTCAGCTTTGGCGCCAAAGAAAGCATATACATTGCCAATGGCAACCACCTTTTGCAATTCCAAGATGCTCCACCCAAATTTACTAACCTTTTGATTTAACACCTCTACAAAACAGATTTCCCTCTCCAAAGAAAATTTAGAGACTAGAAGTATTGGCCACATACTTGATTCTCTTACAAATACACACTTAAAGAAAGGTGGCAAAGTATGGGATCATGTGTGGCTAGGTGTTCATTTGATGGAAATTGGGGTAAAGGAAGGGTGGGTATCGAGGTTGTGAGTGGGTTATTATCATTCTCTTTAAAAATGAGAGGGATAGAAAAATAGGGAAGGTATGATTTTCAGCATGCATAACTTCCTCCACCATGCTTTCCCATAACTCATTATCATTGGAAGAGAGTTCTTCAACACTGGATTCTACACTATTCATGCCCCATTGCTAGAATTGGGGTTGCTCACTTAAGCAATCATTCTCGTCAACTTCTTTGTATAGCATTCCCAAATTTGCCTCACCATTCTCGTCTTCTTCATTTTCATCATCCCAAAACCAATTGATGGCAATGGTTTTTTATTGCTCTTTCAGAATGGTTTTGGTATCATTGGGTAGATTGCCTTGAAATCTCTCACTTAGTAACTCCAAAATCTGCTCAACGAAATTTTCTAAGTTGTGAAAAGAAGTGTCACATCCTAACCTTAGAGATATGACGGTCCTAGAATATAGGGAGACATAAGGTCATCCATGCCCATAGAACCCACTTACGTATAAATAAATCATGCTTAGGATCTCACTAAACCTCTTACAATGACTTGTTTAAAACATTTAAATGAATACCTTAAATTGCGGAAGTCTAAATAAATCATTACATATAAAATCCATGAGGAAAATAATATATATCAATAAGTATCAATCAACATTTCCAGAGCATCTAATGACAAGATTCCATAAATTAGTATTATTGATAACTGCGACAAGAAATTCCCCAAGTGAAGTAGAATGCTTGAGCCATCACCTTGCCTCCTCACATTTGCTCACCTAGAACCACACAAGGAAAAAAAAAAAAGGGGTGAGATAGATGATCTTAATGAGTAAACGATAAGGCATATACATATCACATATTTCTTTGAAAAGGAAACACATAACTTATACACATAGTTTATGATTTATAATTCATGAATCAGGTTGCAAATTTAGTAAGGGTTCAATTTGGCAAGTTTGTAGAAATCACACTTATCACTTGTAAAGAGTGAAGGCTATTGCTTTATCACTCAAACACTTTAAGGAGAGGTGGCCATATACCAAATTCCAACTCCTATCACTTACAAGGCATGAAACTGATCAGGCTCCATGACTATAACTATCCCTTTCTAGCTGAGGTGGATACACTACCCCTATCCAACGGGTTAAGACCATGTGCACAGGTTCCGATGATTACCCGCATCGGCACAAGGATTTTGCATAAAGGGTAAAAGGTACCATAGCTAGAGCTAATGGTAATCACAATTAACAATATCATATAAGGCAATAATAACATGTATTCCAATAACAATAGTGGTTTAGCTTTCAAACAAAAGATACAGTGATAGTGTAGTTCTAGAAAGAATATAAGTTAGGGTGTTAATTACAAGAACTTCTCATTGGATAAACAAAATAGTTTTGGACCAAATGTCCCTTGGCAACCCAAGCTTGTCAAAGAAATCATATAATAATATTTAGAATAGAAAGAACTTGGGTTTCAAAGATCACAAAGGCTTACATAACAATATATCACATATTTATAACATAACAAAATGTTGCTTGCACTTGTAACATAAACATAGTGTTTACTCACATTTGTAGGATGAATACGATGTTTACTCGCCTTGGGGTTCCTTTGCTCCTAGTATATATAGTCCCTTTGCACTTCTAAAGCTTCTCAAACTCTAACACAATATTTGATTTAATAATTAGTATTTATTTACTCATGATGCTTCTATCCCATAACTACCCCATGCATATATAGCATACATATACACTTAGAGTCCACACATAGGTGTACTCATCACTTGCACATAACACGTTGACTTTGAAAGTCTTGCATACTTAGGCCTTGTAGGCTCTCTTGATATCACATTACAATTACATTAATACCTTTTTAAGGTCATTACAATACTATTACCTCAATATCATTTCACTTTAATAGTCATCTTAATACACTTTACACTCCCATACATGTCAACTTAACCATTAACCTTTCAAGTGTCATGCTTAACTCTTATGATCCTTTTTATTCAATTGTCACTTCATCAACTCAAAACCATGTATTTATTATCAAGTCATCATAACATCTAGTTCCATATTTCTCAATCATATTTGTATTCTAACCACAATCTAAGGTTAAGATACCTTAAGTATACCATAATGCATTTAAGCTTATCTAGGATCATACCTTCCACTAACATGCAATTTTATCATTTATTATACATACATACATGTCAATAATCATCACAACACATCACATAAAAACTATAAACATTGGGACAAAAAGATTCATGTAGGGCGAATGCATTACCAAGGTAAAAATTAAATTCTTCTTCTTTTAGCACTTTCCGTCTATTTCAGAAATATGTAAAAACATAGTTTGAACCAAGATTTTTCATGTAAACACAACAAAAATCATTTTAGAATTTTAATTCATAACAATTGGCCACACATGGTGTTGTTTATACATAAAAATTCAACTTTTGAATTGTAGAGCACAAAACCATGAGTTTTCTTGTTTTTGGTATTTTTCGGTTATTTTAGAAATATGTAAACAGGTTTTTTAAACTATTATTTTTCATTCAATCATAGAAAATATCAGTTTAGAACACATACATAAATGATTCAACAGCCATAGATGAGATTTATACAAAAAAATTCCAAGTGTAAAAGATTAGGTGAAAAATCATGAGTTTTCGTGCTTTTCGTTCATTTTAGCGATAAAAAGACACATGATTCAAATCATTATTTTTCATCTAGACAAAACAAATATCATATTAGAGCACTTCCTCATACAAATTTTCAACCATATGCCCTTTCAATAATAGAATTTTCCAACTTCCAAGTTCTAACACAAAAACCATGAACTCCTTTGTTTTTCGAAACTTTTCGGTCATCATATAAATATGCAGAAATATTATTTAATCCAATATTTTCCATCAAAACAAATCAAAAATTAGTTTAGAACACAACAATACACAAATCACCCCCCCCCCCCCCCCCCGGCCTTGTGATGTTTATGCATAAAAATTGTGATTTTAAGTTATAGAATTCACCTTTGGAGAAATCTCGCGGAAAGAATCGTGTTTTCAGTAGAAAATAGATTTTCTATCCCAAAAACTCACTCAAACAGAATTAAATCTATAAAAATCAGTAATCAACCAGTTCAAAATCATTTTTCCATAATTTATTTCATAGAAATCAGTTTAGAAATCAAAAGAGAAGAAAAACTTATGATTAAGGTCAAGAAATCGCGGAACGGAAAGGTGTTTTCTTAATTTCGGTAGAAAGAAATATTTTGAGAGAATTTTTCTGCCAAGATACAGAAAAATATGGGGATGGCTGCTGGAACTCTATTCTGGCCGAAATTTAGATTATATATTAGGGTTTGGGTGAAATTTCCACTAATACCCTTAATGAACTAGGTTAGGAGGATTTTAGTGTAGTGGGTTTTTGGGTATTTGGGCTTTTATTTAAATTTTTGGGCTGAATGGAATTAAAATAAAAATAATATTTTACTTATTAGTTCTATAACATTTCCCCCAAGATATTTATTTTAAAATATTTTAAAAATACTCATAAAATTATTTTATACTTAAAAATTGTATTATGCATGAAAATTCATTTTATTCTAAAATCAATTCTTTTATGCAAATGTACTTCATGTAAATCATTTATTTCACAATAGCAACTCATTTTATGCATATTAAAATTAATCTAATATGCCACATACTCATCAATCACTTAAATTACAAATTTCCACACAAGTATACACTTAACCTTAATAGTTCTAAATCAAGCAATTTATCACGAAAATTCCTAGAGTGGTGTGGGTTCTTCATTTTCATCATCCCAAAACCAATTGATGGCAATGGTTTTTTATTGCTCTTTCGTAATGGCTTTGGTATCATTGGGTAGATTGCCTTCAAATCTCTCACTTAGCAATTCCAAAATCTGCTCAACGAAATTTTCTAAGTTGTGAAAAGAAGTCTGTTGGTATTCTAGAGCTATCTCAATGCTCTGAAATCTTTTCTCTATAGCTCCCACTAAAGTCACAAACATCTCTTTCAACCTCTGCTCCTCTTGTGCATGCTCGTCATCCTCCAATGTAGTGTATATTTCAAATTGAGTTGGGAAGCCAATTGCTAGTGCCTCGTTTCTTTTGTCCAATTCCCCAACCCAATTCTCTGTAGACGCCGTGAGTCTTTCTAATGCAAGCTTAAGGGATGACTTCTCTGTTGGTGCTGCTCGTCCATATTCCTCTGGGAAATCAGTGTGATAGATGTATCCATGATCGTGATACTGATTTCCTTGGTATCCCCACTCTGTATTCTGGTAAAAATTCCAGTCTTGATAGTTCCAATCAGCCATTGAGCAATTTTTCTTTTTCTTTTTTTTTTTTAGAAACACAAACTTAAAACAAAACAAAAATGTTTAATAGAAAAAACAAATAAAATAGTAAAAATAAAACAAATAAAACTGGGAAAGCAAAAACAAAAACAAATACGAAAATATAAAAATAAAAACTAGATCAATAATCTCTATTAATATTGCTAATATTATAAAACTAACCTTGGCAATGGCGCCAAAAACTTGATGTGCTGAAATGCACACTAATAAATTGCAAGTGCATAGGTCATTATCAAGTAATTAAGCTAACCTAAGAAAGCAAGTAAATAATATTGATGGAAATAAGCTAGGCAAAGCTAATCTAAATATAAATCCCCCTAATTTCTCATGCATGTTAAATAATGGATTGAGTTGGACTCTCACTAAATTAGATAAGTACCTTTCTCAAGCAATTAAATCCCTAACTTCCTAAGTATTACAGGGGAATCTCTTCTCAACCTATAATCAAATAGGAGCAGCATTAAGTTCAAGAGATTAACATCCAAAGAAGTCTTGTAGGTCTATCTCTGGCACCCCAATCAACTCTCTATTCTTATGAGTGATCTATCTATACCAGGGTATCTCTACTTGTCCAATATAGAAACAATATCCAATCAACAAGCTAGCAATTACTAATTGGAATAATAAGATTTATCATGAAAATAAAACAACCAAAGATGAATTGATTAAAGTTTAAATCCTTCAATCTATATAATTAAAACTAGGGTTCATCACAACTAGAATTAGTTCATACTAAAATTGAAGAACAAACATGCAGAAAATAAAAGATGAAGAAATCTCAAATAGATCTTGAAGATGTTCTTCAAAATCTTCTCTTCAATCTTCCACATCCATTTGGATATTGGTCTTTGATTAGATTAAGCCCTCAATATCTCTAGCCTTTAAGCCTTTCCCATGACTCTAGGGCTTAGCCAACCCTCTTAAATCTCTATTTTTACTCTGTGGTGGTCCCTCTTTAAAATGCTATTTGATATGATTTATATTACTAGAATTTAACCTCACACCACTTGAGCCACAGTTAGGATTTCAGTGGTGCCAATGATGCCAAAGGCCCATGAGTGAAGTCTCAGTGGTGCCTTCACCCATAGGAGGCTACTAGATGTATTGTTAATTTGGTTTATGGCATCATTTGGCATCGGGTTACTAAAAGAACTCTGGAAAAGCACTAAACAAATAAATCTAACCCAATTTAAGTATAAAATATATTAAAAACAAGGGGTAAAATATAGTCAATTAAGTACTTATCAGTTAGGATTTGATTTCTTAAAGTGCCTTTTGATTTCTTAATGTTTGAAATGAATCAGGTCTATTTGTTTAATTCTATGATATTTGGGTCTAGTTATAGAGGTTTCAAATCATTTGATTTGTCTCTATTGAAACTTCATTGAAGCTTCTATTCTAAAGATATGCAAGAAGGGTCTAGTTCATCTAGGTTTTTGTTTGGTTTCATTTCGGATAGTGGATTAAATTATTTATGTTTGAGTATGGTCATTTGAACTCCATTTGGTTTTGTGCCTAAAATGGAAAAGCTTGGTGTACGATTTTGGTCATATGTGCTCCATTGGTTTTAGGTATGGTTTGTTTAGGTTTTTCTTTGAGTTCTCATTTTGAATTGAAAATAGCTTATTTTCATTAGTGAATCATTGTTAACTGGATTTATTAGTTTTGGTTTTTACTGCTATGGTAGATTAAGATTATGTCTATGTCCCTATTTGATTTTGCATTTAGTATTTGATTTCCTTAATTTTTTTTTTATGTATGGGTCTATTTTGTTTGATTGGATTTACTTCATGTTTTTGGCTATGTTTATATTAATCAATAGAAAATTGATTAAAGATCTTGTTTCAATTTTTAAAATGAGAATGAATGATATAAGGGTCTGGTCATAATCTAAGGCATGTTTGCTTGCATTTTGTTGCATTGTTGATCTATGATTGGGTTTTGATTATACATTAAGTTTGAGATTCAGGAATGTTAATATATTCATATGCCTTATAATCGGATTTTGAATTTGAGAGAGCTTGGGGTTTTTTATTGATAATTTATTATTAATACTGGTATTTTGTTTCTTTTCTTAAAGATATTAATATGTTTTCTCTAATTGGCAAGATTGATATTGGGAGTTTTGAGATACTTTTATCTTCAATTTTCGCTTTTATTGCACTTTAATTTTCATCTTTATTGCATTATAATATAACAAAAAAATAATGGATTTTTAATTATATATATATATTTCGAGTGTTTGTTCTTTTTGGGTGGAGTTTGTTCAATGGTAGGGGAAGGGAGTGCCATGTCCTATCATGAATTCCTCTGAACGGAACAAATTTCCCCTTTTTGGAATGGAGTGTCATGCAAAAAGGGGAATAGCCCCGTAAAATTATTTTTCTAAAATAAAATTGAATTCAATTTGATGTTTAATTTAATAAATTGAAATTTTCTTTTTTATTTAGGCTTGAAATTAAGTCACCATTTTATCATTCTATTTAAAATAAATACAAAATAAAGTATAAAAAGGTTGTTTTAAATAAAAGGTTATGATGATAAATATATTAAATACAAAATTTTTCTAAGTCGAAGCGATTTAAATTGTTTTATGATTTGGATGCACCAAAGGTTTAAATTGCTCCCTAAGAAATTTCTGAGAAACTTAATAACCTGAGCCCATCATGTTAAAAATATAATATTTTATATAAAATCTCATTCCTTTTAATAACTATTTTTATTTTTTTTTAAAATTCATTTTATATTAGGAAATTTCTTTGTTAGTTTATTATTGCAGGATTTATTTTCAATTTGAAGACAATAAAGAGAAGATAAGATTCAACATCATTTTTGGAAAGTTTGTAATAAAATTTGTAGTTATCAATTTTGTATCTTTATATGTATTAATAAATTTTATGATCTTTTGTAATTACCAAATATGTAATAAATTCTTCAATACTTTGTATTCGATTAATGTTATTAAATGAGAATTAATATTATTTTTTCAATCATCTTGCATTTATTTTAATTTATTAATACAGTAAACTAATAATCACCTTGAGCCCAAATAAATCGATATTTTCTTTCGCCATTCATGTTGTGGCATCCAAAAAATGTTGTGACATGTTGGATGGGCTTTTTGAAAGATTTATGGCACCTTTGCTATCACATTTGATGGGAATGGGACAAACTACTTGACCATAGTCCTTGAATTATTGTTTCATTCAAAAGACTTATTGTATAGTCCTCGAATTATTGTTTCATCCAAAAGACTTGAGTGCAACAACAACCCTTTGTCATATATTCTGCTTCGGTAGTGGACAAGGCAATTAAAACTTGTTTCTTACTAAACCAAGAAACTAAACACTCACGACAAGTTTAAAGTGCTCTTTCTATCTAATAAACTACTAGCATAATCTGCATTTGAAAAGCCAATAATGTTGAATGATGTGTTCCTAGGATACCATAATCCTAAATGTAATATGCCATATAAATACTTTAAAATTCTTTTGACAACATATAAATGATACTTTTTAGGATAAGATTGAAATCTAGCATATAAGGAAACACTATACATGATATCGAGCTTAGAAGCTGTGAGATAGAGAAGTGAATCAATCATATCCCTTATACTTCTTCTCATCTATAGGCTTACCCTTTTCATCCTTATTAATCTTAGTTGATGTGCTCATAGGAGTCTTGCTACTTTTACAACCATCCATCCCAATCTTCTTTAGAAGCTCCTTGGTGTACTTGGATTGGGTGATGAAGATTCCATCCTTGCATTGCTTGATTTGTAGAAAAAGAAAGAACTTGAGCTCACCTATCTTGCTCATATCAAATTCCCTAGTCATACATTTAGAAAAGTCCTCATAAAGATGTTAATTAGTAGCATTAAACACAATGTTATCATCAGAAATTTGAATAGTTAGAGTGTCATTATTGTGCTTTTTAATAAAGAGTACAGTGTTAACCTTGCCTTTTGTAAAATTATTTTTTAAAAGAAATGAACTAATCATTTTATACAAAGCTCTAGGACTTGTTTTAAACCATATAACACTTTAGTCAATTTAGAAACATGATTTAAAAGTTCATGGTACTCAAAACTGAGAGGTTGCTTAACATAAACTTCCTCTTACATAGCAATAACCCAACACTCATCATCAAGAGTCACATTAATAGTCCTTGGTTGAATTTAAGAACAAATGCAGGATTATTATCTGAAGCTTTAAATTGAGATCTAGCACTTACACCCTTTGAAGTTTCACCAACGATAAGCTTTTTGGGGTGATTCTTGGAATACCTCTATTCCTTTAGAAGTTCTTCATTATCATCCTCTTATGGTTGTGGTGGAGCTTTATGATCATTTAGTTTTCTTCTTTGCTTTCATCTTCCTTTGGATTGTCATCTTAATTAACTTCAAGTTTCTCAGATTCACTTATAAGATCATAAAGAGCACTACCTTCCTAATATCAAGCTTGCTAGATTCATTAATGACAACATTCATAGACTCTTCAACCACTAAAGATTTTTTATTAAAGACTCTATAAGCTTTGCTAGTGATGGAATAGCTAAGAAAAATTCCTTCATTCATTTTGGATGCAAATTTCCCAAGGTTGTCCTTGGTGTTCAATATATAGCACTTGCAACCAAAAACTCTAAGATATGAAATCTTGGTTTTTCTTCCACTCCATAACTCATAAGTGGTTTTATTTAAAATTGATCTTTTGAAAACTCTTTTTGCCTTGTAACATGAAGTGTTGACAGCTTTCACCCAAAAGTTTATGGGAAGTTCATACTCATTAAGTATAGTTCTAGCCATCTCTATTATGGTTTTATTTTTCCTCTGCACAACACTATTTTGTTGGGGTGTTCTAGGTGCTAAAAAATTGTGTGAAATACCATATTTAAGACAAAATTTTTCAAAATGTTCATTTTTAAATTCTTTCCTATGATCACTTCTAATTTTTGAAATAAAATATCCTTTTTCAGTTTGAGCACATTTTGCAAAATTCTTAAAAGAATCAAAAGCATCACTCTTATAAGTCAAGAAACTAGCCCAAGTAAATCTAGAGTAGTCATCAACTAATATATATGCACAGTGCTTTCCATCCAAACTAGCAACTCTATCATGTCTAAATGCACAAGTTGAAGAGTTCTAGATGTACTTCAAATATTCTTTGATGTAAAGGATGATTTGTGTTGCTTTCCCATTTGACATGGTCCACATGTCTTGTCCTTTAAAAACTTGATCTTTGGTAGTTCATCTACAAGCACATCCTTGCAAAGGCTATGAAGAAGTTCCATACTTGCATGTCCAAGTCTTCTATGCCAAAGCCATGATTCATTGCTAATAGACACAATACACTTGAAGTTGTGGTCAGCTAAATTGCATAAGTAAATTATTTAGGTATTTCCATCTCTTTCTCCTTTGAATATCAATTTTGTCATCCATTAAGGTGGTCCATTAGACATTCTTTGGAGTTAATAGAAGCTAACTAGGCATTTTAACAAGAAGGTGAAGGATAGAGGTTTGTAAGAAGGGAATGTAGTTCTAAAGGAGATCCAAGAGGAAATGTGCTACCCAAGGATTTTATAGCCCATTTTAATTACTAATAATACTAAAGAATTAGATTTTTGAACGTTAGTATAATATAGAAATGATAAGGAATCGGGTAGGAATCTTATGACATAATAAGTAATATTTGCCTAGTTCATGATTTTATCATGACCAATTATGCTCTAATGAATTTAATAGAATTCATATGATAACTAATGATGTATGTAAAGAAGTTAGAGAATGCAAATTTGAAAGAGAGTTAAAAGGAAAATTTCTAAGATTGTTATGGGACTTGTTGCTGGATTATGGGTTTATTGATGGGTTATGGGCTTATTATTGGGCCTTTAGTCATCAAAGGCCTAAGCCCAACAATAGTGGGCTGGCCTATAGGCTCATAATTGGTGTAACCTTAAGCTTATATGTTAGAATAGTTAGCCCAAAACCAAACAAAATTATGTTGTAGAGAGAGTCACAAAATTTGACCAAGCTAGCCACAAAAATCGACCAAGTCAAAATCCTAAACCAAGTTAAATTCTCATCTTCTCTACACATGAGTTTAGGTTCATTTTGAGCATTCCAACACCACATGATGAATATCAAAATTGTAAAGAGAATCCTAGCCATCCAACTTGATCAAATCATAGCCATTCATTAAAATTAAATCTTAACCATTGGATTTAGCTTGATCAAATCCTCACCACCCAACCCTTTATATATATGTATGCAAATTTATGTTATGAAAGAACATTTTGCTTATCTCTATACCAAAGTTTCATAATAAGAAAAGAGATTCTCTCTACACCAATTGCAACAAGAACTTTAACAAATCAAAGCTAACCAAAGTGAGAAATTATGTTCATCTTCTCTTTTCTCCGTTCTAAGGTTGATTTTAGTATTTTGGTTGCATAAAATCTCTTCCATACCATAAGAAAAATTAGGCCAACTTAGGGTGAGCGTACATAAGATGTAGTTTTGGATGATTTTAGTTGAAATATGGAGATTTGGCTAGAGAATTATAGGATTTATGGGAAGATAGGAAAAGCAAACATGAAAATACCTAAGTATCACTAAGGCAAAATTTGGCCAACATTATTGAATGATCAAGGAAGTGTTCTAAATTCTAATTGAATATATCTATAGTTATTTTAGATGAAGAAGAACCATTTAGAAGTGTTAATATGAATTTTAGGAACTTGATTCAAGACTTAGAATTCACAGAGGCATAAACATAGTTAAAAGGGGAACTTAGTGTTCTAATGCTGGATTTTAATAATTGAAGGATCATATATGTTTTATGTTATGTTAGTTTCACATTTCTACAAATTATTTGACGATTGATGAGGAATTATAAGCTTTCCCAAAATTTGACCTAAGTGGGACAAGTTAGGTTTCATATGAATAAGAGTGAATTAACTCAAAATAATTGGTGGGGATTGATTGCCTAATGTTAATTTGATGAATCTATAGTCAATTTGAGGATTAAAATGAAAATTGATAGTTTTCTCCAAATTCCAGGGTTATGAATCATTTGGGAATTTTGTGATTTAAACTTGAAATCATGAAATTGAATGAGGAATTTAGCTTGGAAATGATTGGAAATAAGAATAAGTATGTATATGACACTATTAATACATCTCTATTATAAGTTGAAGTAATAAAACAAGTATAAGGAATAATTACTAACACTATTAGTTACTAATTCATATGTAATTGAAATGTTATGGGTGTAGAACTTCAAGGCAAGGGCAAGGAAATTGCTTAAAACCATGAAGGACATTAAATTAATTAAGAACAAATAATCAATAGGAGCAAAGGAGTTAAAGTGAGGACTTAATAATATGATGTAATTCTGCCTTATTGCTTGCAACCATTGCTTCTATTACCATCCCTTGATATATACTTGAAATGACATTTAATATGTGGTTGCCCATTGATTGTTGAGCCTTTGGAAATCCATATCTTTCTCATATGATATTTGACCATGATGAGCTTTTTACCTTAGTCCTATGTTGTGCTTAATGATGAGAATCATCAATATGCCAAACTATTTTCATTGAATTCCTATTGTAGACCTTGGATATGTCTTTTGTTGATACCTATGAATAAGCAGAAATCCTCTCTAATGTGAGGAAATACATCAAACCTTGTGCACTTGGTATAAGCTCGTGGGTAAGGTGAGAGTACCTAACCTCTATTAGGGAGGAATGCTTAACCGTAAGGCTCGATTAGTCTTGCATAGTGTGATGTATGTGAGTGAGCAAGGCTTAGGCTGCCACTCTTTAATATTCATGTGTGGGAAGTTTTTCACTTCGAAGACATTATTATTTATGCTAAAATGCATTCTAAAATTCAATATGACCAATTTTGATTAACTTTACTCCATTACTACCTTGAATCGATCGAAGTGATGTTCTCTTATATTGCCTTTATGTTATGTTATATTATTATATACTCATTGAGCTTATCTTATTCCATAGTTGTTTAAAATTTTCCAAGTCAGGGTGATTCATTAGCAAGGTAAATTCCAAGCTATGCTTCTCTGCTTGGGACTTGCTAAAAGTGCTATATTTTGTGTTGCTTATCTCATCCAAAAGATAATCAATCTAGAGCTCCATAGTGTTTAAAGGCTTATTATTAAAATATGTTGTGTTAGAGAGTAATGTAAAACATTTGTCTTGTATATATATACTTATGATAGTAAGTAAGAATATATGGATAGTATTTATTAACACTTATGAATGATGTTATATTCATGGTCATGAAATGTCACTAAAGTATAATGACTATAAATGAATGGTTAAAGCAATAATGGAAAAGGATAAAGAATGAATAGGGTTTCAATCTTGGGATAGATTGCAAAATGGAATATGCTAAATGATAATAAGATCAATGGTGTTTTATGGTTTTAGGTGACCTTATGTCTTCCTAAGCTATAAGGGTGTCACAACCTAGAAATTGGGTCATGACAAAGTTAGTATTAGAGCGAAAGGTTTAAGTCTTACTTAGGCTTAATAACTATATGAACTATAGGTTAAACTATTAAGCATAGAAATTCTTATTGTTGTCAAATTGTATTGCTAAGTTAGATTTGCATTAATGATATATGTTAAGTTACTCCCTCATCTTTGTGATTTATGTGTGCATTATTGTGTTATTGTATTGTTGTATTATATTGCTTGACTATGGATGTAGATGCCACAAATCCATAATCTTGTTAGAGAAAAGGAAGTATCGGATGCCACTTTGGCTGCTTCGCCTGAACTTAATGAGATAGATCCATAAGGGGATCTTGACCTTATTTGGTTGATAAGGATGAAAGCACAATATGAGGAAGCGATAATGGAACTTCATATGTTAAGGGAGGAAGTGCAGAGTTTGAGAAGGATGATGAGAAATATAAAATAGGAGCTAGACTGAATTAGGCATATCCACCAAAACCCAGGAGCATAACCAATCCCACCTCTTCGATTTGTTATGCTGAGATTCCCTAAGCATCAATATGTAGCTTGTGCTAGACTGGATCACTCAGAAGAAAGATGTTTTGTTAGGAGGCGTTCATTATCCCCTTCATTATTGTCCACAGGCCGTAGACATGTAGACCCTAGGAAAGTGAAGCCAAGAATAGTGAAAGGGATTTGAGTAATTAAGAAAGACAAAAAGAAGAATGGATGAATTTTGGTTAGGTTGTTGGCGAAATATTTGGCATATAATGGATAATCTAATATGAAAGATAACCTATGGAATGTATATAAATCTTTTTGTATACATATGATGTGTAATTGTTAAATGAAAGATGGAAAATTGAATTTCATTGACCAAAACTTCATTGCTCTTTACATATGATTGGTTGAGTTTATATAGGGAAGTTCAACCTCAATTTCGAATAGATTAGGGAATTTTCTTGGATAAGGATTGGAGTTTCCTAATTAGAAATTGGTTCCTAAACAAATAATAAGTCATAATTGAGTTGGGATACTAAATATGATATGTTTAAGGCCCAAAAACATTAAAAGTAATGAGAATAGGAAAATAAAAATGAATTTCACAAATGCCAACATGCCCATAGGCATGTTCCTGGCCATGTTGGAGCTTGCATTCAGCTTTCAGCTCTTGTGAAATTTCTTCTTGTGGCCATGTTTGACTCACTATGTTTTAGCCTTCCTCCATTTGGATTATTGTCATCAAACATTAATGTGCATCTTGGATCCCTATTTTAATGAATGATTTATTCTTGCATTATAGAAATTGTAGTAAGATCATTCCATTTAGCACTTCATTGAATTTCTTCATTCATGCTCTTGTAATGGGACCATTAAGAAGGTGAATTGGATCCTTGTATTGTATACTTCCTTGAGTGTATTATGAAAGGTATCCATGAGATAATGAATTGGTTTATTATATGTGTAAACAAATGGTTAAATGATATGTGACATTGTTGAATGATATGTTTATATGGAATTGTTAAAGGTTATGAACAAATAATGTCATAAAATGAAAGATAATACTAAATAATAGTCAGTGTGACTGCAAATGATTCATATATATTTTACATATTGAGATATATATGAAATGAACTAAAAGAAGGTATTATCAAATTTGTGGTATAGATGCTACCTCATAGAATAGAACAAGAGAGACAAAAATCTCAAGAAGTCAAAAGTATTGCCCCAGATGCAGCATCTAATGTTGCATCAATAAGGGATAATGATAGGGAGTCATCTCGATCAAGACAAAGCACAATAGATACAAGAGAACAAGGACTACCAGGAGATATAGATGCATTGATGCAAGAGAACCAAGAGCTAAGGCGACAACTTGAAGAATTGAGACGAAGGTAGGAAATGCCTCAATTGCCTCTACCACCTGTGGCACCACCCATTTCTAGAGTTAAGAATATTCCTCCTCTTCTGCCAAGGGTGCCACGTTGTGTATGAAGAAGAATGTTGCCAGAGGAAGGAGTTACAGTGAATGACTTTAAAAAGATGAAACCTCTTGAATTTAAAGGAGAAGAAGGGGAAGATCCCCAAGAGTTTTTAGAGGAATTGGATACGATAACTTACAGACTGTCACACTCTGATGAAAAGCTAATTTAACTAGTAGGGCTACAACTCAAGAAGGATCATGGGAATGGTTTTAGAGGGAGATTGAGGATCAGCTATATGGAGATGACCCTCCTATATGGGCTGAATTTAAGCAAAGACTAATGGATGAGTTCTTACCTGAAAGGGAAAAGCAAAACTGTGCCCTTCAATTTGAGTAATTGAAGTAAAAGCCTAGAATTTTTATGTCTAAGTATGCTTAAGAATTCAAACATCTAAGCAAATATGCCTCTCACATAGTACCTACAAAAGCAAGTAGGGTCGATCGATTCCAATGAGGATTGATCACTCCACTTTATAATGTCTTGGTAGCCACCAATTTCCCCACCGTGGCCAATCTTATTGATAAAGATAAGCTTATGGAGGTATGGCACAAGACCAAAAGAGCTAAACTAGTGGAAAGTGAGCAAAAACACAAGGGAAAAAGTAAAGGACAAAGCAACCATCAATGGGGAGGCCCTACCCAAAGTAAGGGTCTTGAACGTGCTTCCATAATATCCACTCCATACCAGTAGAGAATGGGAGGACAAAATCAAGTATGGGCTAGAAGTGTTTTGGTTGCCTCAGCCTAAGGTAACATTAACACATATCAAACAAGATAACAAGGTCAGTCCATACCTACTTGCACTACGTGTGGATGACAGCATTGAGGAACTTGTCGGAAAGCCACGGGAGCATGCCTATGCTATGGATAGATGGGACATTTTATTAAGGATTTTCCGATGATTGACAATCAAAGGATGACTATGGAGGCTTCACAACCCACTATGCAAATGAATTGAATGGAAAGTCATGGACTGGGTGGATGAGGCCATGGTGCTGAACAATCCTTAGGTAATGTGCAAGCTATGGAGGGTAGAGGAAAAGGGAAAGTCTATGCACTTAATCAACAAGATGCCCGCACATCCCACAATGTTGTTACAGGTACCATCTTTATCCAATCTAGTAATGCTCAATGTTTGTTTGATTCTAGTGTAAAGTATTCATTTATTTCACTATGTTTTGCTAAGAAATTAAATAAGAATAAGGAGGTGATGAATGAACCTTTGATTATAACCACACCCTTAGGAGAAATTGTAAAGTTAGAACAAGTATATAAGAATTTCATGGTAAAAATTAAAAATAGGAGATTTCTTACAAATTTGATTGAACTAGAGGCCTTGGAATTTGATGTTATATTAGGAATGGATTGGTTATTTATGCATAATGCTCATATAGATTGTAAAGGAAAAATGATTAATTTCAAAGAGGAGAATGGATTTGAATTCACTTTTCAAGGTGATAGGAGTACCTTTACTATGAATTTTGTTTCGATGGTTAGAGCAAAAAGATTGTTAAGGAAGAGTTGTTAAGCATATTTGGCACATGCAGTAGATATCGAGAAAGTAGGTAAATTTGTTAAGAGGACCCACCTGCAGTAGATGAGTTTCTTAATGTGTTTCCTAAGGATCTAATAAGAATACCACCAGATAGGGAGATTGAGCTCACCATTGAGCTTTACTTAGAACTAAGCCAATATCAGTACTAACTTATTAGTTGGCACCTTCAGAGTTAAAAGAATTGAAAGTTCAATTACAGGGCCTGCTTGATAAGGGTTTTATTAGGTGGAGCAGCTCCCTTTAGGGTGCTCTAATTTTGTTTATAAAGAAGAAAGACATGTCCTTAAGATTGAATATTGATTATAGACATTTGAATAAGGTGACTATGAAAAATAAGTATCCTTTACGGAGGATTGACGATTTATTTGATTAGTTGCAAGGAGCCAGTTATTTCTCTAAAATAGACTTGCAATCAGGTTATCATCAACATAAAATCCGATGAGAGGATATTTGTAAGACTGCATTTAGAATGAGATATGGGCATTATGAATTTACAACACTGCCATTTGGTTTAACAAATGCACCAGCGGCTTTTATGGATTTGATTAATCGAATGTTTAAGCCTTTTCTAGATAAATTTGTGATTGTATTTATTGATGATATTCTTTTTTATTCGAGGAGCAAAGAAGAAAATGAGGAACACTTGAGAATAGTTTTACAAACTTTGAAGGAGCATAAGCTTTATGCTAAATTGTCTAAATGTGATTTTTGGATGGAATAAGTCTATTTCCTTGGACATATAGTTAGCAAAGAAGGAATCAAGGTAGATCCTAAGAAAGTAGAAGCAGTAGCGAATTAGCCTCGACCTACAACTATTATTGAAGTGAGGAGTTTCGTATGTATAGTGGGTTACTATTATCATTTTATAAAGGATTTCTCAAGAATAGCAGTGCCACTAATGAGATTAATGAGAAAACAAGTTAAATTTAAGTGGGATGAGACTTATGAGGAGAGCTTCCAAAAACTTAAAGATTGCTTAATCACAGCTCCTGTATTAGCGTTACTTGATGGGAATGAAGGTTTTGTCATATACTATGATGCTTCTAAAATTGGGTTACGATGCATGTTAATGCAAAATGGAAGAGTTATTGCTTATGCATCCAGGCAATTAAAGGGACATGAAATGAATTATCCCACTCATGATTTATAAATGGTGGCAGCTATCTTTGCTTTAAAGATATTGAGGCACTATTTGTATGGGGAGAAATGTGAGGCCTATACGAATCATAAAAGTCTTTAATATATCTTAAAGCAAAGAGATTTAAATTTGAGGCAACAAAAGTGGGTAGAATTGTTAAAGGATTATGATTGCTGAATACTTTACCATCCTGGTAAAGCTAATGTTGTAGCAGATACATTGAGCAGGGAGTCAATGGGTAGCCTCTTGTATATCATTATGCAAAAGAGACCAATAATAAGTGTCACATTCCAATTTTAGAGACGTAGGGGGATATTAGGTCACTCACACCCATAGAATCCACTTACACATATACAAATATTGCTTAGGATCATACCAAAATCTCATAGATTAACTTAAATAAACCATTTTTAAGAAAACCTTAAGTTACGAAAGTTAAAAATATACTTTAATACAATCCATAAAAAGTTAATAATAATACTCCAAATAAAGTGACCAACATAATATTCCATAATAAAGTTCCCATAATGACTCCTGGAGCATCTAAAAACTTAACATAGTATGGTACTATTATAACTTTGACAAGGGATTTCCCAAATAGAGTAGGTAGCTTAAGCGATCACCTTGCCTCTTCATAATGCTCACCTGGAACCACACAAGGAAGAGGGGTGAGAAAAATGATCTCAATTAGTAAACAATAGGACTTGAACAATAACACATATCCCTTTATAAGGGTTCATAAATCATGGTTCTTAGTTTTGCAAATTAACAAGGTTCACAGATATCAAACTTATAACTTATAACATATAGAGTGAAGGCTGCTACCTTATCTACTCGTAACATAAACATAGAGTGAAAGCTGATGCCTTGTCCACTCATAACATAATATAGAGTGAAGGTCACTGCCTTTTCCACTCGTAACATAATATAGAGTGAAGGCCACTGCCTTGTCAACTCGTAACACAATATAGAGTGAAGGTCACTACCTTGTCCACTCGTAACATAATATAAAGTGAAGGCTGCTACCTTGCCCACTCGTAACATAAAGGAGAGGTAACAGTAGCATTGAAGAATGCAATCATAAGTAATACAATAACAATAGATGTTTAGCTTATTGAATAAAAGATAAACAATAATGTGGCTCTAGAAAGAAAGTAAGGCATGGTAACAATCACAAAGGTTCTTTCTTATCATAGAATAAATAATATGGTTTCAGATTGATTGTCCTTTGGCAACCTAAGCTTAGCAATGAAATCATATAATCATAACTTAAGATAGAAAAGAACTTGGGTTTCAAAGATCTCAAAGGCTCACATAATATGATATCACATACTTATAACATAACATAATGTTTACTCACCTTGTGATTCCTTTGCTCCTAGTACTCATAGCCTTTGAACCTTTAATACTTCTCAAGCTCTAACATGATAATTAATTCACTTCTTAGTATTTATTTAGTCATCATGTTATCCTATCCCATAACTACCCCATGCACATATGACATTTATATACACTCAAAGTTGCACATAGAAGTGCACTCCTCACTGCACATAACATGTTGACTTTAAAAGTCTTGCACACTCAGCCTTTATAGGCTCATATGAAATCACATTATAACTCATACTATGACTTTTCTAAAGTCAAACAAAATATGTCATGATCTCAATATCAATTTACTTAACACTTCCATATATATCAACTTAACAATAGCCCTTTAAGTGTCATGCCTATCTCTTATGATCAATTCATAAAATCAATCCCTTCATCCATTCAAGATCATTAATTCATTATTAACTCATCATAAAACCTATTTCCATATTACTTAATCACATTTACATATTAATCACAACATAGAGTTAAGATACCCTAAGTATACCAAATTGCTTTTAGGCTTATCTAGGGTCATTCCTTCAATCAATATGCAATTTAATCATTTATCATTCCTATATACATGTCAGTAATCATTAAAATACATTACATAAAAATTATAGACATTAAGATTGAATTTCCAATGTAGGCTGAATTGCATAATCAAGAATAAATATGATTTTTTTCACTTTTTGCACTTTCTATTTATTACAGTAATATGCAAAAACATGATTTGTACCAAGATTTTCCATGTAAACATAACAAAAATCATTTTAGAACATTAAAACATATGGACCAACACCCATTGGTATAACATATGCATGAAAATTCTAATTTTAGGTTTTAGGATGAAAAACCATGAGTTTTCTTATTTCCTGTACTTTTTGGTCATTACAGTAATATGTAAACACGTGATTTGAAACATTGTTTTTCATTCAATCATAACAAAAATTAGTTTAGAATACCAATACACACCAATCGGTTAGCCATAGACAATCCTCATGCATGAAAATCCCAAGTTTAGGGTTTAGAGTGAAAATCATGAGTTTTTTAGCTTTCTGTGCTTTTTGTTCGTTATAGTAATATGTAAACACATGATTTAAATCATTATTTTCTATCCAAACATAACAAAAATCAATTTAGAATTCCATCATACACAAATCAATCAGTAGCCATACCAATATAAAATCATAGAAATTTTCAACTTTTAAGTTCTAGGACGAAAACCAAGAATTTGCTTGTTTTTCCAAAACTTTTCGGTCATTACAGTAATATGTGGAAATATGATTTAATTTGATATTTTTCATCTAAGCATATCAAAAATCCATTTAGAAAACAAACATGTAAAATAATAAATTGAAAATTCAATTTATGTGAAATAAATTATTTTATGCTTATGCATTTCATATAAATCACTAATTTCATCATAATAATTCATATTATGCATATTAGAACTCATCTAACATGCCATATACTCATCAATCACATAGCACATGAATTTCCATAATAGCACACACTTAGTCTTAATAATTCTAAATTCAAGCAAATTGTCATAGAAATTCCTAGGGTGGGTGTGGGTTGTTACAATAAGAGAGTTAAAAGAGATGTTTAATAAAGGTTTACAATTGGAAGTAGAAGAATCATAAGCGCTATTTGCTTACATCCAAAGAAGGCCCAAACTCCTTGATGAGATAAAAATGTTGCAAAATCAAGACCTTCAGTTAATGAAAATCTTTGAGGATGTGGAAAAGGGACAAGCCTCAGAGTTTTGCATAGAAGATGGTGTTTTGAAGTGTGGAGATTGATTATACGTGCCTAATGTAAAAGAGTTGATGAAGATGATTTTGAAAGAAGCACATCAAACCTTATATAACATACATCCAGGTGCTACCAAAATGTACCATGATATAAATAGTACTTATTGGTGGTCTGGAATGAAGAAAGATATGGAAAATTTTGTAGCTTCATGTCTCACTTATCAGCAAGTGAAATTTAAACACTGAAGGCCATTAGATTACTTAAGGAAATAAGATTACTGGAGTGGAACTGGGAATAGATCACCATAGATTTCAAAGTAGGTCTACCCAAGACTGCAAAATGGTATGACTCAATACTGGTTATTATGGATCGGTTGACAAAATCTGCACACTTCATTAAGGTAAAGACCACATATTGGCAGCCCAATATGCATAGATATATGTTAATGAAATTGTAAGATTACATAGGGTTCCACTTTCTATTATTTTGGATAAAGGGACTCAATTTACATATAGTTCTGACAAAAATTGCAAGAAGCATTGGGTACGTATCTTGACTTTAGCACAGCCTTTTACCCACAAATGGATGGGCAATCTGAGAGAACAATACAAACATTGGAGGATTCAGAGGAAGTTAGGATAAACATCTCCCACTTATTGAATTTGCACATAACAATAGTTACCATTCCTTTATAAGAATGGCACCATACAAGGCATTATATGGCAAAAAATGCCAATCTCTAATTTGTTAGATGGAAGTAGGTGAAAAGTATCTTGAAGCTCCATATATGATTAAAAAAGCCACTAAGAAAGTAAAGATTATTTAGGAAAGACTGAAGACTGCTTTTAGTTACCATAAGAGTTATGTTGATCCCAAGAGGAAGGATGTCCATTTCATGGTCGGTGACTGACAAGCACTTAATTGACTACACTTTACCCCTTATTTTTAATATATTTTATCCTTAAATTGAATTTGATTTGTTTTTTTAGTGCTTTTTTAGAGTTCTTTTAGTTAACCCAGTGCCAAATGATGCCATGAAGTAAATGTGACTTAAGATGGTGAAAGATCCAAGCCAAAATGCTGACTTTTGGAAGAAGATGGGTAGACACCACTGAAATCCCAACTGAGATTCCACCCATATGGGCAGACACCACTGAAATCCCAGCTGAGATTCCATAGTGTGGGCAAACACCACTGAAATCCTAGCTAGAATTCCACCCGTGTGATAAGCGCAAAATTAGAAATACATCCAGTAGCCTCACATAGGTGGAGTCACTACTGAGATTTCACCCATGGGCCCCTGACATAGTAGACAACATTGGAATCCCAACAGTGGATTTTGTGGTGTGAGGTTAAATTTCAACAATATAAATAAGATCAAACAGCATTTTAAGGGGGAGCCACCACAGAGCAAAAATAGAGATTTAAGAGGGTTGGCTAAGCTTTAGAGTCATAGGAAAGGCTTAAAGGCTAGAGATATTGAGGGCTTAATTGAATCAAAGATCAAGATCCAAGTGGAAGTGGAAGATTGAAGAGAAGATTTCAAAGAACATATTCAAGATCTGTTTGAGATTTCTTCCTCTTTTATTTCTGCATCTTTGTTCTTTAATTTTAATATGAACTAATTATATTTGTAATGAATCCTAGTTTTGATTGTATAGATTGAAGGATTTAAACTTTAATTAATTCATCTTTGGTTGTTTTATTTTCATGACAAATCTTATTATTCTAATTAGCAATTGCTAGCTTGTTGATTGGATATTGTTTCTATATTGGACGAGTAGAGATACCCTGATATAGATAGATCACTTATGGGAATAGAGAGTTGATTGGGGTGCTAGAGAAAGACCTACAAGACTTCTTTAGATGTTAATCTCTTGAACTTAATGCTGCTCCTATTTGATTATAGGTTGAGAAGAGATTCCCCTATAATACTTAGGAAGTTAGGGATTTAATCACTCGAGAAAGATTTTTATCTAATTTGGTGAGAGTCCAATTCAATCCGTTGTTTGATGTACATGAGAAACTAGGGGATTTACATCTAGATTAGCTTTGCCTAGATTATTTCCATCAATACCATTTACTTGCTTTCTTTTACTAGCTTGGTTAATTTAGCTTATTTTAATCAATCTACATCTTGATCAATTAGACAATAATCAAAATTTGTGCTAGTCCTTATACACTATCCTCATGGAGACAATACTCATATACTCACTACTTTATTACGTGATAATGACTTGTACACTTGCAGTTTGTTAGTGTGCGTTTCAGCACATCAAGTTTTTGGCACCATTGCTAGGGATAGTTTTATAATATTAGCAATATTAATAAAGATTATTGATCTAGTTTTTGTTTTTATATTTTTTTTATTTGTTTTTATTTTTGCTTTCATTGTTTTATTTTTACTGTTTTATTTATTTTTTCTATTTTATGTTTTTGTTTTGTTTTAAGTTTGTGTTTCCATAAAGGAAAAAGAAAAAGAAAAAGTTCTCTATGGCTGATCGAAACTATCAGGACTAGAATTTTTACCCGAAGACAGAATGAGGATAATAGGGAAATCAGTATCATGATCATGGATACACCTATCACCCTGATTTTCTAGAGGAATATGGATGGGAAGCACTAATAGAGAAGTCATCCCTTGAGCTTGCATTAGAAAGATTCATGACGTCTATGGAGAATTAGGGTGGGGAATTGGACAAAAGAAACGAGGAATTAGCAGTTGGCTTCCTGACTCAATTTGAAATGGACACTATATTATAGAATGACGAGCATGCACAAGAGGAGCAAAGGTTGAAAGACATGTTTGTGACTTTAATGGGAGCTATAGAGAAAAGATTTCAGAGCATCGACACAGCTTTGGAATACCAACATAATTCTCTCCACAACTTAGAAAATTTTATTGGGCAGATTTTGGAATTGCTAAGTGAGAGATTTGAAGACAATCTACCTAATGATACCAAAGCCATTCCGAAAGAGCAACAAAAGACCACTGCCATCAATTGGTTTTAGGATGATGAAAATGAAAAAGACGAGAATGGTGAGGCAAATTTGGGAATGCTAGACAAATAAGTTAATGAGGATGATTGCTTAAGTGAGTAACCCCAATTCTAGCAATGAGGCATGAATGGAGTGGAATCCAGTGTTGAAGAACTCTCTTATGATGACAGTGAGTTATGGGAAAGCATGGAGGGGGAAGCTATGTATGCTGAAAATCACACCTCCCCTATTTTCCAACCCTCCCAACTTTTGAAAAGAATAGAAATAAACCACTCACAACCCCAATAACCACCCTTCCTATACCCCAAATTCCATCAAATGAACACTTAGCCATAACTAATCTTAGACCCTTGCTAACTTTCTCTAAGTGCATATTTGTTAGAGAATTAAGTATGTGGCCAATACTTGTAGTCTCTAAATTTTCTTTGGAAAGGGAAATTTGTTTTGTGGAGGTGTTAAAGCAAAAGGTTAGTGAATTTGGGTGGAGCATCTTGGAATTGCAAGAGGTGGCTGCCATTGGTAATGTACATGCTTTCTTTGGTGCCCAAGCTGAAATCCCTGCATTTAGTCTGTGGGTAACACTGTTCGACGATGGTTCTAAACCTGGCGAGCTCAAGCTTGCACACAATGGAGAATCAAAAATAATTTTTGTTACTGAAAGAAGGCTATGCAAAGGCTACAACCTTTGTATACTCTTCTTTATCTTGGTTTATGGAGGTAGACAGCAAAAGGAAACCTTCAAGCCATTGGTGGAAGATGAATATTGATAATGTCCAGCTAATACGATATTAAAGAAGCACTGAATGGGAGGCAACCCATTGATGGTTTTTGTTTTTATGTTTATTATTTCTCTTTTCTTTTTATTTCTTTTCTATTTTATTTTGTTTTTATTTTTGTTTTAAATTGAATGGATCTTATCTTGGTTCTAGTTCAATATTTCTACGTGTAGAAACAATGATCATGGCAAACTTTAACTAAAAGGAGCACCAGCACGATTCATATGGTATATCATTCAGGGCAGTTAATTCTCTATTTTTTTTTACTTTTTCATTTTCCTTGTTTATAACACATTGGGGACAATGTGTTACTTAAGTGTGGGAGAGAGGTATATTATTGTGCCCTATCTGTTATTGAATCTTGTGATTAAGTGAATTGAGTTGTGGTAATAGTTTGATTTGAAATTGACTCTCTCTAGTGATAAATTGGCCTAATTTTACTATGACAATGACTTGTTGTAGTATGGATTGAATATGATGGTCACGATTAGGGAATTAAATTTTTGCAAATTTTTTTGCCTGAAATTTGAATCTTTAGTTACACTTTTTGAGCCTATTTTATTCTACTGTTACTTTTGTTTTAGTTTAGTAGAAATGCTTAATAACTTAGATGGCTTGGCTATTTTTCTTAAAAAAAAAAAGAAATAAGTATGTATATTAAAAAAATTGATTATGCAAAGGAGCCTTGAAAATGTTTACATATTCTGCTATTCTTAACTCTTTAAACACAAGGGGTTGAGATTATGAATAGTTCTAGTAGCCATTTGAATGTGTGATTCTAGTTGATTAACCAAGGGCCGGCACCACAAGTATTTGCATTTGCATAAAAAGGCTAGGATGACAATTCAAACAAGTCGAGCTCCTTAGTTAATTAAAAAGAAAAAATGAATTGAAATGCATAATCAATGAAAAGTCGAGTGAGTAGTCAAGCACCTATGGGAAAAATCCTTATAAATCTACTTTGCTTGAACTTTTGTTTCTGTGAAATTATTTGCTCAAACTTGTAACTTTAGAATTTAGGTTTCAGATTTTTGAGATTTTTTTAGAGATTTCTTGATTTGGCTACCGTGTTTGAGCCTTGCTGATTTCAAGTTGTTATAAATCTTTTTAAATTTCTTTGACTAGAAAGGGTAGGTTTTATCTCTTACTGTTGTTATGATTTAATTTGCTTGAGGACAAGTAAATAGTTAAGCGTGGGGGAATTTGATAAGAACTAAATTGACTACACTTTACCCCTTGTTTTTAATATATTTTATCCTTAAATTGAGTTTGATTTGTTTCTTTAGTGCTTTGCCAGAGTTCTTTTAGTTAACCCGATGCCAAATGATGCCATGAACCAAATGTGACTCAAAATGGTGAAAGATCCAAGCCAAAATGCTAACTTTTGGAAGAAGATGGGCAGACACCACTGAAATCCTAGCTGAGATTCCACCCATGTGGGCAGACACCACTGAAATCCCAGTTGATATTCCACCCATGTGGGTAGAAACAACTGAAATCCCAATTGGGATTCCACCCATATGATAAGAGTAAAATTAGAAATACATCTAGTAGCCTCACATGGGTGGAGCAACCACTGAGATTTCACCCATGGACCCTTGGCGTCACAAACACCACTAGAATCCTAGGGTGGCTTCAGTGGTGTGAGGTTAAATTTCAACAATGTAAATCAGATCAACCAACATTTTAAGAGGGAGCCACCATAGAGCAAAAATAGAGATTTAAGAGGGTTGGCTAAGCCCTAGAGCCATGGGAAAGGCTTGACGGCTAGAGATATTGAGGGCTTAATCGAATCAAAGATCAAGATCCAAGTAGAAGTGGAAGATTGAAGAGAAGATTTCAAAGAACATCTTCAAGATCTATTTGAGATTTCTTCCTCTTTTATTTTTTGCATCTTTATTCTTCAATTTTAATATGAACTAATTATATTTGTAATGAATCATAGTTTTGATTGTATAGATTAAAGGATTTAAACTTTAATTAATTCATCTTTGGTTGTTTTATTTTCATGATAAATCTTATTATTCTAATTTGTAATTGCTAGCTTGTTGATTGGATATTGTTTCTATATTGGACGAGTAGAGATACCCTAATATAGATAGATCACTCATGGGAATAGAGAGTTGATTAGGGTGCTAGAGATAGACCTATAAGACTTCTTTGGATGTTAATATCTTGAACTTAATGCTACTCCTATTTGAGTATAGGTTGAGAAGAGATTCCCCTATAATACTTAGGAAGTTAGGGATTTAATCACTTGAAAAAGGTTTTTATCTAATTTAGTGAGAGTCCAATTCAATCCATTATTTGGTGTACATGAGAAATTAGGGGGATTTGTATCTAGATTAGCTTTGCCTAGATTGTTTCCATTAATATCATTTACTTGCTTTCTTTTATTAGCTTAGTTAATTTAGCTTATTTTGATCAATCTACATCTTAATCAGCTAGACAATAATCAAAGTTTGTGCTAGTACTTATACACTATCCTCATGGAGACGATACTCATATACTCACTACTTTATTACTTAATAATGACCTATGCACTTGCAGTTTGTTAGTGTACATTTTGGCACATCAGTGACCATGTTTTTTTGAAAATTTCCCCTAAGAAATGAGTGATGAGATTTGGCAAAAAGAGAAAATTATCATTGGACCTTTTGAGATTCTTTATAAGGTTAAAGAAGTTTCATATTGATTAGCATTACCTCCATCATTGGAACATGTGCATCCGATTTTTCATCTATCAATGTTAAGGAAGTACATTCCTAAACCCTCACACTCATTGCAACCACAATTGATCGAGATTGATCAAGACCTTTCCTTTGAAGAGGTTCAAATTACAATACTAGATTGACAAGTGAAGAAGCTTTAAAACAAGGAGATACCAATGGTCAAAGTTCAATGGCAAAACCATAATGTGGAGGAATGTACATGGGAAAGAGAAGATGATATGCTTTGGAAGTATCCACAATTGTCTAATCGGTAACAGGTAAGTTCTTTTAAAAATTCAAGGACTAATTTTTTTTTTATGGGGGGGAAATGTAATACCCAAGGATTTTATAGCCTATTTTAATTACTAAAAATACTAGAGAATTATATTTTTTGAATGTTAGTATAGTATAGAAATGATAAGAAATCGGGTAAGAATCTTGTGACGTAATATGCAATATTTTCCTAGTTCATGATTTTATCATGACTAATTGTACTCTAATGAATTAAATAGAGTTCATATGATAACTAATGTTGTATGTAAGGAAGTTAGAGAATAGAAACTTGAGATAAAGTTAAAAGAAAAATTTCTAAGTTTGTTATGGGACTTGTTGATGGACTATGGGTTTGTTGATGGGTTGTGGGCTTGTAATTAGGCTTTTAGTCATCAAAGGCCCAAGACCAACAATAATGGGTCAGCCTATGGGCCCATAATTGGTGAAACCTCAAGCTTATATGTTAGAATAGTTTGCCCAAAACCAAACAAAATGATGTTGTAGAGAGAGTCACAAAATTTAACCAAGCTAGCCATAAAAATTGACCAAGTCAAAATCCTAAACCAAATTGAACTCTAATCTTCTCTACACATGAGTTGAGGTTCATTTTGAGCACTCCAACAATGTATGATGAACATCACAATTATAGAAAGAATCCTTGTCACATCCTAGTTTCAGAGATATGATGGTCCTAGAATATAGGGAGACATAAGGTCACTCATGCCCATAAAACCCACTTACACATATACAATTCACGCCTAGGATCATACCAAACCCTATGCACTAACTTAAATGTCTAATAATATAGGAAAATTCAATATGTAGAAGAATGGTTTAGCAAAATACTTTGAAACATCTTATAAAGAAAATAAAATTTAAGTTTGAATAAAATAAATCATCAATGATAAATATCCCAAAATAAACTCCTGGAGTGTCTACAAATATCTCTTCATATCATAGTATTATTAAAGATTTTGACAAGGAATTCCCAAGCGAAGTAGAATGCTTGAGCCATCACCTTACCACCTCACATTTGCTAACCTGGAACCACACAAAGAAAATGGGGTAAGATAGATGATCTCAATGAGTAAACATTATAGCACATACATTATCATATATTCCTTTAGAAAGGAAACTCATAGCAAGTTTGCAGAAATCACACTAATAACACATAGAGAGTAAAGGCTATTGCCCTTATTACTCGAACACATAGAGGAGAGGTGGCATTAAACCAAATTCCAACTTCTATCACATAGAAAGTTATGAAGCTGATCAAGCCCCATGGCTAGAATCGCCCCTTCTAGCTAAGGTGGATACATTACCCCTATCCATTAGGTTAAGACCATGTGCACAGGTTTCGATGATTACCCATATCGGCACAAGGACTTCTGCATAAAGGGTTAAAGGTACCATAGCTAGACCCAATGGTATCATATATAATAATAACATTTAAGACAATAATAAGCTGTATCATAATAGCAATAGGAGTTTAAATTTTTGAACAAAAGATACAAGAATAGTGTTGTTCCATAAAGAATACAAGTTAGGGCAATAATCACAAAGGAATTATCATTAGATAAAAAAAAATTGGTTTTTAGACCAATTATCCTTTGGCAACCTAAGCTTAACAAAGAAATCATAGAGTTTCATTTTAAAAGCAGAGAAGAACTTGGATTTTAAGAATATCAAGGTACACATATCATGATAGCTTATATTTGTGATAATATCATAATGTTTACTCACCTTGTGGTTCATTCGCTCTTAGTACACGTAGCCCTTTTAAACCTCTAAAACTCTTCAAGCTCTAACATAATATTTAATTCAATACTTAGTATTTATTTAATCATGATGATGTCCTATCCCATAACTACCCCATGCATATAACATTCACAAACACTTGGAGTTGCACATATAAATGCATTTCATCACTTGCACATATCATCTTGACTTTAAAAGTGTTGTACACATTACAAATCATGTCATACCTTTCTAAGGTCAACACAATATCCTTATCTTAATATCAATTCACTTTAACAATCATCTTAGTATACTTAACACTTCTATATATGTCAACTTAACAAATAACCTTTTAAGTACCATGCTTATCTCTTATGACCAATCCATTCAATCAATCTCTTCATAAATTCAAAATCATTAATTCATTATCATTTCATCATACAACCTACTTCCATATTATCTAATCACATTCACATATTAATCACAATATTAGGTTAAGATACCTTAAATATACCAAATTGCCTCTAGCCTTGTCTAGAGTCATTCCATCATCCAACATGCAATTTAACCATTTATCATTCATTCATACATATCAATAATCATTAAAATATATTGCATAAAAATTATAGGCATTAGGATAAAAATTTCAACAATGGCCAAATGCTTTAGTCAATGGAGAACATGCATTTTTCTTACTTTCCGCACTTTCCGTTTATTATAATAATATGTAAAAACATGGTTTGAACTAAGATTTTTCATATAAACATAATAAAAATCATTTTAGAACATAAATATGTAGGAATCAGCACATATATAGATCCATATGCATGAAAGTTTCCAACTTTAGGTTTTAGGATGAAAAACCATGAGTTTTCTTGTTTCCGATATTTTTCGGTCATTACAGCAACATGTAAACATGTGGTTTAAACCATTATTTTTCATTTAATCACAAAAAATATCAGTTTAGAACATCAACACACACAAATCAGCAGCCATAGGTATTTCTCATGCATTAAAATTCCAAGTTAGGGTTTAGAATGAAAATCATGAGTTTTCTCGCTTTCCAGTGTTTTTTGATCATTACAGTAATATGTAAACACATAATTTAAATCATTATTTTCCATCTAAACATAACAAATATCAATTTAGAATATAAATCCATGAAATTTGGCAGCCTTTATGGTTCATACACATGAGAATTTCCAATTTTTAAGTTCTAGGACGAAAACCATGAATTTTCTTATTTTCTGAAAATTTTTTGTCATTACAGTAATATGCAGAAATATGATTTAATTCAATATTTTTCATCTAAACATATCAAAAATCCATTTATAACATAATGATACAAAAATTTCCCCCCTTGTAATGTTTATGCATGAAAAATTTTAATTTTGAGTTATAGGATTCACCTTTGGAGAAATCACATTGAGAGGTTGGTGTTTTCAGTAGAGAAATCAATTTCTCTTATAAGAAATCACCTAGGTCAAATTTAATAAGTAAAAATGAGTAAATACTCAGTTTCAAATAATTTTTTCATGGTTAGTTTCATAGAAATCAAATAACAAATTGAAAAGAGCGATTAACTTATGAATACAGCCAAGAAATTATAAAGTTGAAGGTGTTTTGAGAATTTCGATAGAGAGAATTATTTTGAGAGAATTTTTCTATCAAGATAATGAAATAACAGAATGGTGGCAACTATAATGCTAGGCCTGGCCATATTTTATATTATATTTTTAGGGTTTTGGGTGATTTCCAAGATTACCCTTAAGGAGTAAGATTAGGAGTGTTTTAGTGTAGTGGGCTTTTAGGTGTTTGGGATTTTTATTTAATTTAGGGGTTGATTATAAGTAATTAAAAATAAAATATTTTTCTTATATTTTCTATAAAATTTTCCCCTCAAAACATTTATTTAAAAATTATTTTAAAATACTTATAAAATTATTTTATGCTTAAAAATTGCCTTTTCTCAAAATTTCATTTTATGAAAAATAAATTATTTTATGTTAATGCACTTCATGTAAATCATTTATTTTACAATAATAACTCATATTATGCATATTAAAATTAATTTAATATGTCACATACTCATTAATCACATAGCACATAAATTCCAATAAAAGCACACACTTAGCCTTAATGGTTCTAAGTCAAACAAATTGCCACAAAAATTTCTAAGGTAGGTATGGGTTGTTACAATCCTAGCCATCCAACTTGATCAAATCATAGCCATTCATTAAGATTAAATCTTAACAATTGGATTTAGCTTGATCAAATCCTTACCATCCAACCTATTATATATATATATATATATATATATATATATATATATATATATATATATATATATATATATATATATATATATATATATATATATATATATATATATATATATATATGCAAATTTATGTTATGGAAGAACATTTTGCCTATCTCTACACTAAAGTTTCATAATAAGAAAAGAGATTTTCTCTACACCAATTGCAATAAGAACTTTAACAAATCAAATCTAACCAAGGTAAGAAATTATGTTCATCTTCTCTTTTTTATGTTCTAATGTTAACTTTAGTATTTTGGTTATATAAAATCTCTCCCACACCACAAGAAAAATCGGCCAACTTAGGGTGAGTATACATAAGATGCAGTTTTGGATGATTTTAGATAAAATATGGAGATTTGGCTAGAAAATTAAAGGATTAATAGGAAAATAGGAAAAGAAAACATGAAAATACCTAAGTATCACTAAAGGGAGAATTCGGCCAACATTAGTGAATAATCAAGGAAGTATTTTAAATTCTAATTGAATACATCTATGGTTATTTTAGATGAAGAAAAATGATTTAGAACTGTTAAAATGAATTTTGGAAACTTGATTCAAGACTTAGAAATCATAGAGGCATAAACATAGTTAAAAGGGGAACTTAGTGTTCTAATGCTAGATTTTAATAATTGAAGGATTGTATATGTTTTATGTTATGTTAATTTCACATTTCTACAAATTATTTGAAGATTGATGAGGAATTATAAGCTTTCCCCAAATTTGACCTAAGTGGGATAAGTTAAGGTTCATATGAATAAGAGTGAATTAACTCAAAATAATTGGTGGGAATTGATTGCCTAGATGTTAATTTGATGAATCTATGGTTAATTTGAGGTTTGAAAAGGAAATTGATGATAGCAGCATGTGTCCTAGGAGCCATATAATAGTTATGTAATAGTAGATATTATTTTCCAATGGCATATCAAATATATTCATAATGTGAAAAGGGTTTCATATTATTGAATATACTTCTTAAGTATTTGTAAGAGGATCTATTCTCAAGTGTTGAGAATATGGGAGGTAGATCGCTCATATACAAATATTTTAAATATGTTTATGGTCATAGGATTAATGACTAGGCATCATTAATTCTGGAAGGCCGTCACCTCTGTTTGTTTTTTATAATCAGTATGTGATACGGATGATTATAGAGGCACTGAGTCTCACGCTACTTGACATATGATGTCGATACAAACACATGGATATTCATAGAATAAATAGTCAAACTGTGACATTAAATGATAATAATATAGGGTTTTACTACTTGTCAATTATTTATCATCTAGGTCATAATAGTGCATATAATCATTTGACCTGAGGGATACTATATCTCATACATAGGTAGTTAGGATTTATTACTACTATCCTTTGACTTGAGCGATATATGGCATGTGATAGTTCTAATTTGTTATGTATGGAGGTGATCGCCAAGATAGAATTCATTATCTCAAGTAAATGAGGTTAAGATCCTATTCTAACTAGTTATTCTTGATAATTAAAGCTCCTGGCTAGGATAGACATATTCACTAGAAAGAGTTTCTAGATAGACTCTAATCTCATCAAGAATTAGAATTGAGATAAGGACATAGAATTAAGGTACATTAGGGTTTGACATAAACCATTACCTTAGCCGATATTGGGATCTTTAATGAAGGGATTCTAGTGCATGATAATTTATGATCGATGGTCCATGTGATGTTAAAGTTATCAACTACAAACATTCATTTCTAATTAGGTAGTCATGATATGGAATGCTAGCTGTCACTCATAACTTATGAGACTAAGTGTGAAGTGGTGATTTCACATTAGTAGAGAAAAATATTTTCTCATTCCTATTGCTAATTAAACATGAAGCTATAAAGTCACACACCTAATAGTGATCACCTTCCAAGTGTAAAAGGTTTACCATAATAATTAATTAAAGTGTTTAATTAGTTGATTAGTGGTAAAATGATTAAAAATGCAATTAAATTTGCAAGGACCCTAGTATGTCCGGATGTTTAATCTATAAAGGTTTCTATTCAATTAAATCTTAATTTGTATATGATGCAAATGAGAAAGATTAAATTGCAAATTGATTTGGACTAAATCAAAGACTTAATTTTAAGTTTAGTGAAACCCCTATGGACATGAGATGTGGCCTAAGCCAATATGTGATATGGAAAAGAGGCAATTTAGGAGTCAGAGAAAATTCACTATTCATAAGCCTATGTGATGGGTTTAGGGGTCAAAGAATTTTCTACTAAAGTTAAAATTGTAATTACATCTTTTAGCTAATGGAAATGTCCATTTTGCCCCTAAAGGATAAAATGGTTATTTCACCATTTGAAGAAGCAAAGTCCACCTTTGGGCCTTCATCAAATGATAAGCTAAAAGGGTGTTATGGTCATTGTGAAGACTTAAGGGTTAAGTCTTAAAGAAAAGAAGTATATAAATGTTATGTTCATCTTTTCTTCACTAGGAGTTGAACATAATTTTTAGTTGAAGCATTTTGAAGAGAAAGAAGTTGAGAGAAAAAGGAAAGAAGAAATAGTTTCTTCAAGTTTTCTTTTAATCTCCAATTCTTTTCTTAATTCTTTATGAAAGAACAAAATTGCTTATAATTTGAAAATGAGTTTAGTCCAAAACAAATCAAAGAGAAACCTTAACTTCCTAGAGGTTTTTAAGGGAAAATCTTGAATCAATTTTGGCAACGAAGAGAGATATTCAAGAGCACCAAAAAAACCAAAAGGAAACTTGAAGGTGAGCTAGGTGTGGATGATCTAGAGGCTTCACACTTGGGAAGCTCTTTGTTAAAGAAAAAAGGAATCTTCAAGAGGCAATATGATTACTCTTCCTTCTTCTTTCTATGCATATGTGTTTTACATACAAATTAATTAATTGCTTGAGTGGAAGTTTGGACCAAAAATGGGTGAAACCTCCCTGTACCCAAATTGGTATGCCATTACCATAAAACCTTTTTCATTCATGCATACATGCATACATGCAAGAATCCTAATGAAATGGAAAATCTAAAAACTGCCCAAACACTACTAGTCGTTATTCCAACCCATGTCAAATTTATAAACCCCATGTCTACCCATGGTACCCTCATCTTTATACTATTGCTATGATTTGGATTTCATGATCTCATCTTTATCTTTATCCTTACCAAAGCTAAAAATTGACCTAGCTTCATCTTTTTCATCCAAAGGTTCAAAGGATGTCGATCGGATTAGGAAAAGAAGTTACTACTACCAATGGAGCTAATGGCTTAATTAATGAGATTTTTGTTAGGTTTACCGAACAATAATAAGAAATATTTAAAAGGTAAGAGGATCATTTCCAAGACTTACTTCAAGACCAAAGCAGGACTATTATAGAAGATATCTAAGAAATGATGGGCCAGACCATTATATATCAGGGTTCAACTGATCTAAACCTAGTGGATCCAAAATCCACCTCCTATCCTAGTTTTGGATCTGCCTCTAAATTTGACCCAAAAGACAAGGGAAAGGCTATAGCTATAACCATTCCACCACCACCCATCCCATCACATGGTATTTTTAAAGCTAACCCACTTTTCTAACCTATGACCATTAACCCACCTATCCATACCACCGCATCAATTTCTCCCCTAACTGAACCTTTTTAAGGGAGAAAAATTAACCCCAAGCTAAAGGCATTCATGGAAAAAGTTGAAGCTATAGAAAAGATGCTTAGGAATTTAAAGAAAAGAGAGAACATGGTTGACATAACCTCTCTCAATCTATTTCCTAATGCAAGACTACCTCCGAAATTTGAGATCCCAAACTTGGATAAGTTTAATGGGACCTCCTACCCCAAAACACATCTTAAAATTTATATAGGGGCCATGCATCCTTTAGGAGTGGACAATGAGCTTCTTGCCTAATTGTTCCAATCATCTTTGACTAGAGTGGCCCTAATATGGTTTGTACACTTGGATGATTCCTAAAAGCGAGCCTTGGATGACATTTGCAACATCTTTGTTAAACAATATCACTATAACATCGAGGTTGATGTGGCAAGGAGAGATCTCTGACCACCAAACAACACCCAAAAGAGTCCTTCTCTTCATTCCTTATGAGGTGGAGGAAGAAGGCTTCCCAAATGGTAAACTGACCTCTTAAGAATGAACAAATTGATATTATTATCAAGAATCTCCTTTCGATTTATTAAGATAGGTTGCTCACCCAATACTTACCTGACTTCAAAGCCCTGATTTTCACTGCTTCTAAAATTAAAGATTCAATCCAAAATGGGCAAATAAAAGAAGAATTTGCATTTGGGTCAAGATACCAAAAAATGGCCCACTAAGGAAATGTAACTTCCTCAACGAATCAAAAAGAGGGGAAATGAATGCTATGGCAATTAAGAAGTCACACAAGATTGAAAGGCACCAATTCTATGACCTGGGGGATGTACTTATGAGCATCATTTATAAGAAACTGCTTTAGACAAGAATGGTGCAACCTCTCCAACCAAGACCTGTTCTTAACCCATTACCTAAAAATCACAACCCAAATGAGAAATGCGACTACCACTAAGGACGTAGGCATAAAACTGACTCATACAAAGCCTTAAGACACAAGATCCAAAATCTAATTAATTCAAATGACCTCCTACCACTTAAAGCTAGACCTAACATTGCCACTAACCCATTACCCAACCACACAGTAAATGCAATTACTTTTTAAGGAGTTGATCCTGTCTCATTGATAAAATCAACTTTTAACTACTGTTGTATGTTAGACCTTACCATCTTAGTTGAGGAGATTGATGCCATTACCCGAAGTGGCAAAATTGTCCAAGGATTAAACCCACCAATTTAGAACACTCAACCTGCTCAACCCATCCCTGCACCATTTGAAAAGATAAAAAGGAGTGTTGAACCTATCGAAGACCCTATACTTAAGCAGTTAAAAAGACTCAAGCAAATATTTCAATATGGAGTTTGATTCAATCCTCATATCCACACCATCAAGCTCTTTGCAAGGCACTAAATCAATATCAAACTCCTATTAATATCACCCTCGAGAATCTTATGGCTTTAATCACCAGTGTTGCTAAGGGAGTTCGATATAATTTAGGGATAATGATTTACCAAAATAGGACTCTGACCATAATAATGCCCTCTACATAACAATAATGACTCGAGGGAAAACTGTGCCCATGGTTTTAATTAACAATGGCTCAGCTCTAAATGTGTGTACCTTAAAAGTAGCTAGTTGCGTAGGCTTGGAAGTAATAGATTTCACCCATTTTGATCAAACAGTTAGGGCCTATGACAATACCAAAAGAGAAACACTTAGGGTAGCTACTATCATGACCCACTTATTAAGCTGTAATGGTCCTAGGGCATAGGGAGACATAAAATCACCTATACCATATAATCCTGTTTAACTTATAATTCTTTACTATTTACCATGTTGAACCTTATCCTAAGATTGGAATATTATTACCTTTCCTTATTGCCCATTACTAGTTTATCATTTTACATATTACCAAATACTTACTTATTAATACCATTTACGTGCTCCACTCGTAAAATTTTCAAATTTGTATTTCATGTCATTATCCAACTGTTCATTACTTAATACACTATTATAATAGTAATTAAAATACAATTTACAATACATAAAAACCTAATAACGTTTTAGCACTAAACCTTTAGTAACCATAGAGCTCTAAAATAATGGTCTTCATAGTCATATAACCAAGATTCACAACACTTGAAATTAGCAGAGCAACTTCCAAATGGAAGAATAAGGCTTGGAATTTACCTTTCTAACTTGTCAACCATACCTGAAAAATTCAAGCAACTAAAGAATGAGACAAAACTCAGTGAGCACATAATAATACAATATGAGGTGAGTATGTTCTTATCAGGATAGGCTCATTATGACAATGGAGCGATGTTAATCAAAATTTTCAGTATGAATCAATTTCTCATTTAAGATAGAAATAATATCTTTAGTAGAAATAGTAATTTCTTGGAAGCGGAATACTTCCCACACATATAAATTAAAGAGTGGCAGCCTAAGCCTTTCTCACTCAAATGCATCGCATTACGCAAGACTGATTAGGTCTCACAGTTAGGCGTTCCCCCTAATAGAGGTTGGGTACTCTCACCCTACCCGCAGGCTTATACCAAATGCACAAGGTTCAATGTATTACCCCACATTAGAAGGTATTTCTGCTTATCAATAGGCATCAATAGAAAGGTTCATATAAAATTCACAATAGGGAATTCAATAAAGGATATGCGAAGACAAGATTAATTCTCATCAAATATCACATTATGAAATCAACATGGAAGGGCTCATAATGGCTAAATGCCATGAAGGTATATCATATCCAAACATAACATTCAATAGGCAATTCATGCTCAATAAGAAATTGGGATATTCAAATAAGGATAGTTTAATCAACAATAGTTCATAGAATATGGCACATCTCATATTATTTTATTAAGTACTCATATTGGACTCCTTTACTCCTATTTATGTTTAATTTTAATGCTAGTAGTACTGCTCACACTCTTTGACAATGTCCTTATCCTTGTCTTTATATTCTACATATTTACATTTTAATTAGACACTAATCACTTCCTTGTTGTGCCATTAGTTTAGATTTAGCTTAACATATTAACACTTTTATCTTGTTCATTATATTACCAACTTATTACTTTTAAGGTCAAGATGCACTATTCATATACTAGTTATTAATTTTAACACTTTCCTTAGTTTTTTTTCCAAATGCCAAAATATATTCTCTTAAGGAAAGATAAATCCTTTCCTCCTAATTTCACATTTCAATTCCATATTATTCAATTAGAATCAATTTAAACAATTTTCATTATTCAATGGAACTAATTCCACTTTCAACTTCCAATTCCATAAATGAACCTAATTCATTAAATATTGGAAAAATCATTTCTATCAATTGGATTTTGAAATTAACATCATGCAAATCATGTTTCACCATTTTTAAGTTTAATTACCCCTCCAATTTCATGAATTCAAGTTCAATTCTCAAAATTTCCAATTTGTCCATAAACCCTAGAATTTGGGAAAAACCATCAATTTCCTATAAAAACCTCAAATTGGTGATAGATTCATCAAATTAATACTTAAACAATTAATTCCCATCAATTAATTGAAAGTGAATCACTTTAATTCATAAAACCCCAATTTTTCCAACTTTGGGTAATTTCAGGAAAAACCTATAATTCATTATGAAATCTTCAAGTTAATCATTGAAATATGAAATTGGCATAATAAAGAACTCATATGATCAATTAAACATCAAAAGCAAGCATTAGAACATAAGGCCTCTCTTTTAGCTAAGTTTATGCCTTCAAAATTCTCAAGTCTTAAACCAAGTTTCCATAATTCATTTTAACACTTCCAAACCATTTTCTTCTACCCAAAATGACCTTAAATACCTTAAATAGAATTTATAACACTTTCTTCATAATTTCATTATAGTGGTCAAACTATGCTTTCTAGTGCACTTAAATGAGTTTCATGCTTTCCTTATTTATATTCTCATGTTACACCCTTAGTTCTCAAGCCCAAATCTCATATTTCATTAACTAAATATAAGACAAACATTTCAAAAATTTTCTTTACTTTGGTTGAGCCATATAAATGAAGGAAATGGAAAGTTTTACAACTATTACACTAAAGTCATGCTTAGAACACATAAAGGGAGATATGAGCATAATTTCTTACATTGGAAAGCCTTAATTTGGTGTTCCTAAGTGATGGCTATGTTGAGAGATTTTTCCTTTGGAGAGAGTTGTATTTTTGGTGAGAGTTTACATAAAATTGTGAGAAATGAACATTTTTTCTATTTATATATGAAAGAATGGATGATGGTGATTTAATCACACCATTTCAATGGCTAAGATTTAATTACAGTGGATGGCTATGATTTAATCAAATTGGATGGCTAGGATCTTACCTAAGTTGATGATATTTATTATATGGTGTGGAAAGAGCAAAAATTAATGTAGACTTTGGTGTAGGAAAAGTGAGAATTCAAGTTGAAAAAAGATTTATCTTAGTAAAAAATGGTGGCTTCCAAGTCAAATTTGGTGGCTAGCTTTTCCTACATTAATTTTGTCTTGGCTAACCATTTCTAACTCTAGAAAAATTTTATCTTTACTCATCCATAGGCCTTGTGAGCCAGCTATCTATTGGGCTTATGCCTTAGAGTCCAAAAGCCCATTAACAAATCCTTATATGCACATTTCTTACTTATAACTTAATAGATTTTTCATTTGTTTACTTTCACTTTGGTACATATACTTTTACTTTATAATTTAACTACACACTCTAAACATTACTAGATAAATTTTATTCACTTTATAATGGACATTTACTTGCATTTTAATAGCATTGTTCCAATAAATAGATCATGTAAGCTCATTAGGTCAAACTAAGTTTGACTTCCATTTTGCCATTATAATTTTGATTAAAATCAACTTCTCATATCACTATTACTATCTCCAATGATTTAGAAGATGTTTAGGTATTATATTCATACCCATTCACTAGCACTGTAGAGTCACATTTCAAATAAATAATTAACGTAGTCACATTAAGTCAAACTCAGTTCGACTTCCGTTTTACTATTAAGATGCTTATCAAAATTAATTTCATTTTTTCATTCATTGTCACATCATTTATTAAAATCACTTCTTATGATTTCTTATGGTTCTTGATGTGCTAGGAAAACCTTGAATGGTACAGTACATGAACATTATTGTATCTCCATTGCTAACTCTAGTAGCTAGTAGGTTAGGAAAACCTTAGGTATTACAGCTACACTACATGTCACTATTGGACCCATAACCTTTCCCATTCCCTTCCAAGTAATTAATGTTCCTGCTTGTTTTAACATACTATTTGGATGACCCTAGATCCATCAAGCTAAGGTGATCCTTTCATCAATTCACCAAAAAGTCAAATTTCCTTAAAGGAAAGGGACTGTTACTATAAAAGGGGACATGCATGGTATATTTGACTTCCAAACCCTATGCCTATTTTAGAAATTCAACCTAAACTATCTACCTACCCTCTCTTTGGCTTCTCTTTCGTTCAATTCATTGAAGGTAAAGAATTTGTTTCATTTGACTTTGATCCTTTTGGAAACATTGTTGTGGCTAATATATTATGAAAAATAAACTATTTTCCTAGCCTAGGTCTTGGAAGAAGTCAATAAGGCTTAAAGTCCTTTATGGACTATCCAATTGCAATGCCACCATTTGGGCTAGGATATGAGCCTACTAATGTGGATCTGATTGAAATGGAGGAACAGGCCAAGGAAAGAGTAGCTACCTTTAAACAATGTGAGACTTATGACTGGCCTATGTGCCTTTATTTTAAAACCCTGAATGGATATTTTATAAAAGAAGGTGACACAGTCTCTTATTGTGGCTTTCCTGAACCCTAGAGTTGTCCCATTATTGGAAAATTAATTCCTAGTTTTGAAATCTTTTCTGATGTCCGGCTTTCACTAGAGGATTGCAAGCCCATATTCATACTAAGTCAAGATTAGCAGGAGAGCATGAAGGCAAGTGTCACAACCCATATTCTAGGTTGTGACAATCCTAGAGCTTAGGGAGACATAAAGTCACCTAAACTTGTAGAACCCCATTGAACTTATTATCACTTAGTATATTCCATTTTATAACTTATCTCAATATCGAAACCCCATTCACCCTTTACCATTTCCATTGTTACTTTAACCATTCATTTATAGTCAATACACTTTAACACCATTTCATAACCATCGATTAGCATATCATTCTTAAGTATGAATAAATACTATCCATACATTCTTATCATAAATATGTATATATAACAACTACTATCATTTGTTTACAATACTTTCAAACCCATATATTTTAATACTAAGCCTTCAAATACCATGGAGCTTTAGATTAATGATCGTCAGGATGACACAAGCAAACACAAAACATCGCAATTTAGCAAAGCAAGTCCCAAGTAGAGAAGCATAGCTCAGAATTTACCTTGCTAACGAATCACCCTTACTTGAAAAATTTTGAACAACTATGGAATGAGACAAGCTCAATGAGTACGTAATAATATAACATAATATGGAGGTAATATAAGATATCACTTGGATTGGTTCAAGATGATAGTGGAATGATGTTAATCAAAATTGGTCATTTCAAACTTTAGAACATGTTTTATTAGAAATAATAATGTCTTAGAAACAGAAAGCTTCCCATACATGAATATTAAACAGTAGCGGCCTAAGCCTTGCTCACTCATATGCATCACACTATGCAAGATTGATTGGGCCTTGTGGTTAGGCATTCCCCTCTAATAGAGATTAGGTACTCTCGCCCTACCCATGGGTTTATACCAAGTGCATAAGGTTTGATGTATTTCCTCACATTATAGAGGATTTTTGCTTAATAATGGGTATCAATGAAAGACATATCTAAGGTCTACAATAGGAATTTAATGGAAAATAGCTTGGCATATTAACCATTCTCATCATTAAGCACAAAATAGGACCAATATAAGAGGCTCATCATGGTCAAGTATCATATAAGAAGGATATGGCTTTCCAAAGGCTCAATAATTAATAGGCAATCACATATTCAATAACACTTCAAATACAAGTCAAGGGATGGTAATTCAAGCAATGGTTGTAAGCAATAAGGCATAATTACATCATATTATTAAGTACTCATCTTAAACTCCTTTACTCCTATTAATGTTTACTCTTGGTTAACTTAGTGTTCTTCACGATATTGAGCAACTCCCTTACCCTTACTTTGACATTCTACACTCATATCATTTTAATTACATACTAATTAGTAACTACTGATGTCACTAATTATAACTTATCTATCTTACATTTATTTTATTATTTTAACTTATAATAGGTGTGTATCAATAGTGTCATATTCATACTTATTCTTAGTTCTAATTATTTCCAAGCTAAATTCCTTATTCAATTTCATGAATTCAAGTTTAAATCTTATAATACCCAAATTGTTCCATAAACCATAGAATTTGGGGAAAACTATCAATTTCCCTTTCAAACTTCAAATTAGCCATAGATTCATCAAATTAACACCTAGGTAATCAATTCCCACCAATTATTTTGAGTTAATTCACTCTTATTCATATGAATCCTAACTGGTCCCACTAAGGTCAAATTTGGGGAAAACTTATAATTCCTCATCAAATCTTCAAATTAGTTGTAGAAATGTGAAATTAATATAACAAAAAACATATATGATCACTCAATTATCACAATCCAGTATTAGAACACCAAGTTCCTCTTTTAACTAAGTTTATGCCACTAAAATTTTCAAGTCTTGAATCAAGTTCCCAAAATTCATTTTAACACTTCTAAATCATTTTTCTTCATCTAAAATAATTGTAGATGTATTCTATTAGAATTTAGAACACTTCCTTGATCATTTACTAATGTTGGCCAAATTCCCCCTTTAGTGATACTTAGGTATTTTCATGTTTTCTTTATCTATCTTCACATTAATCCTTTAATTCTCTTGCCAAATCTCCATATTTCATCTAAGAACATCCAAAACTATATCTTATGTATGCACACCCCTTATGGATGAACTTACATATATGGTGTAGAAGAAATTTTATGCAACTAAAATGCTAAAATTATACTTAAAACATAGAAGGGGAAAGATGTACAAGATTTCTAACCTTGGATAACTTTGGTTTGCTAAGGTTCTTGTTGCTATTGGTGTTAAGAGAGGTTTTTTTTTTTTTTTTTTTTTTTATATTGTGAAACTTTGGAAGGGGAAAGATGTACAAGATTTCTTACCTTGGATAACTTTAGTTTGCTAAGGTTTTTGTTGCTATTGGTGTTAAAAGAGTTTTTTTTTTTTTTTATTTTATTGTGAAACTTTGGTGTAGAGATAGGCAAAATGATGTTCATAATATAAATTTACTTTTATATATATATATATATATATATATATATATATATATATATATATTTGGATGGTGAGGATTTGATCAAGCTTTATTCAATGATCAAGATTTAATCACAATGGATGGCTATGATTTGATCAAGTTGGATAGCTAGAATTTTCTCTATAATTGTGATGTTCATCATGATGGTATAGGAATGCTAAAATTGCACCTAGACTCATATGTAGAAAAGATGAGAGTTCAACTTGGTGTAACATTTTGTCCTGTTCAATTTTTGTGGCTAGCTTGGTAAAATTTTGTGACTCTCTCTACTACATCATTTTCTATTATCTTGGATTAACTATTATAGCTCATAATCTTTGGTGTTCACTCACTCTTGGACCCATGGGCTAGCCACCTCCTATTGGGCTTGGGCCTTTGATTTTCCAAGGCCCATTAACAAGCCCATTAACATACTTATAAATTTTCCTTTTAACTTCCTTTCATTCCTTTCACTATAACTTTGAAATTTATCTTCTCTAACTTCTTTATATATGTCACATCCCAACCTTATGAGATACGACGGTCTTAGAACATGGGGAGATATAAGGTCACCCATGCCCGTAGAACCCATTAACATATAACAATCATGCCTAGGATCTTACCGAACCTTAACTCGTTTAAAACATTTAGATAAATACCATACCTTGCAGAAGACTTAAAGTAAATCGTTACATTATAAAATCCAAAGGAAAAATAATATAAATCTCTATAAGTATCAATTAACATTCCCGGAGTATCTAAAGACAGGACTTCATTAACATAGTATTATTGATAACTTGGACAAGAAATTCCCCAAGCGAAGTAGAATGCTTGAGCCATCACCTTGCCTCCTCACATTTGCTCACCTAGAACCACACAAGGAAAAAGGGTGAGATAGATGATCCCAATGAGTAAACAAAAAGGCACATACATTATCACATATTCCTTTGAAAGGAAACACATAGCTTATACATATAGTTCATGGTTTATAACTCATGAATCAGGTTGCAATTTAAGCAAGGGTTCAATTTAGCAAGTTTGCAGAAATCACACTTATAACACTTATAGAGTGAAGACTGTACTCAATTCACTCTAACACATCAAGGAGAGGTGGCCTTTGCCAAATTCCAACTCCCATCACTTAGAAAGCATGAAGCTTATCAGGCTCCATGGCTAGAACCACCCCTTCTAGCTGAGGTGGATACATTACCCCTATCCATCGGGTTAAGACCATGTGCACAGGTTCCGATGATTACCCGCATCGGCACGAGGATTCTGCATAAAGGGTAAAGGTACCATAGCTAGAGCTATTGGTAAACACAATTAACAATATCATATATGGCAACAATAACATGTAATTCAATATCAACAGTAGTTTCGCTTTCAACAATAAGACAATGAAAGTGTAGTTCCAGAAAGAATACAAGTTAGGGTGTCATTCACAAAAAGTTCTCATTGGATAGATAAAATAGTTTTGGACCGAATATCCCTTGGCAACCCAAGCTTAACAAAGAAATCATGTAATAAAATAAAAATGGAAAGAACTTGGGTTTTAATGATCACAAAGGTTCACATAGCAATATATCACATTCTTGTAACACAACAAAATGTTTTTTACACTTATAACATGAATACGATGTTTACTCACACTTGTAACAAAAGCATTGCGTTTACTCACCTTGGGTTCCTTTGCTCCTAGTACTCGTAGTCCCCTTTGCACTTCTAAGGCACCTCAAACTCTGACATAATATTTGATTTAATACTTAGTATTTATTTACTCATGATGTTCCTATCCCATAACTACCCATGTATATATATCATACACACACCTTTAGAGTCCACACATAAGTGTACTCATCACTTACACATATCATGTTGACTTAAAAGTCTTGCATATCTAGGCCTTATAGGCTCACATAAAAACACATTGCAATCATATCAATACCTTTTTAAGGTCATCACATTATCATTTACCACAATATCAATTCATTTGTCAATTATCTTAGTTCACTTTACACTTCCATATATGTCAACTTAACAATTAATCCTTCAAACATCATACTTAACTCTTATGATCCCTTTTACTTCATTAACTCATAACCATATATTCATCATCAAGTCATCATAACATCTAGTTCCATATTTGCCAATCACATTTGCATTCTAGTCACAATATAATATTAAGATACCTTAAGTATACCTTAAGTATACCAAAACGCATTTAAGCTTATCTAGGATCATACCTTCAACTAGCATGAAATTTCATCATCTACTATACATACATACATGTCAACAATCACCAAGACACATCACATAAAATTTATCAACATTTGGACACAATGGTTCATGTAGGCCGAATGCATCATTAAGGTGAAAACCAAATTCTTCTTCTTTTTGTGTTTTCCGTCTATTTCAGAAACATGTAAAAACATGGTTTGAACCAAGATTTTTCATGTAAACATAACAAAAATCATTTTAGGACTTAAATCCATAAGAATCAGCCACTATTGGTGCCATTAATATATAAAAATTCAATCTTTTGCATTATAGTGCACAAAACATGAGTTTTCTTGTTTTCGATATTTTTCGGTCATTTTAGAAATATGCAAACAGGTTGTTTAAATTATTATTTTTCATTCAATCATTGAAAATATCAGTTTAGAACACATTCCTTCACAAATTAACAGCCATAGGTAAGGTTTATACAAAAAAATTCCAAGTTCAAAGGCTTAGGTGAAAAATCATGAGTTTCTGCACTTTCCACGCATTTCGTTTATTTCAGCGATAAACAGACACATGATTCAAGTCATTATTTTTCATCTAAACAAAACAAATATCATATTAGAACATCAATCAACACAAATTGGCAGCCATGTATTCATGAAAGTATAGAATTTTCCAATTTCCAAATCCTAATACGAAAACTTTGAATTCCTTTGTTTTTCAAAACTTTTCGGTCATCACATAAATATGCAGAAATATTATTTCATGCAATATTTTTAATCAAAACAAACCAAAATCAGTTTAGAATGTAAACAAGTACAAATTGTCCCCCCTTATGATGTTTATGCAATAAAATTGTGATTTTAAGTTATAGAATTCACCTTTGGAGAAATCTTGCAAAAAGAATCGTGTTTTCGGTAGAAAATAAATTTTCTCTCCCAAAAATTCACTCAAACAGAATTGAATCTGTAGAAATCAATAATCAAACAGTTCCAAATAATTTTTCCATAATTTATTTCATATAAAACAGTTTAGAAATCAAAAGAGAATAAAAACTTACGATTATAGTCACAAAATCGCGAAACGGTAAAGTGTTTTTGATATTTTGGTAAAGAGAATTATTTTGAGAGGCTTTTTTGCTAGAATACAAAAAGAATAAGGGAATGGCTGCTGGAAACCCTTCTTTGGCCAAAAATTAGAATATATATTAGGGTTGGAGTGGAATTTCCACTATTACCCTTAATGAAATAGGTTAGGAGCATTTTTGTGTAGTGGGCTTTTGGGTATTTGGGCTTTTTCTTTAAAAATTTCAGCTGAAGGATTTAAAAATGAAAATAATATTTTTCTTTTTAATTCTGAAATATTTCCTTGAAAAATGTTTATTTAAAAATATTTTAAAAATACCCATAAAATTTATGCTTAAAAATTGTTTTATGCATGAAAATTCATTTTATTTAAAATAAATTCTTTTATGCAAATGTACTTTATGTAAATCATTTATTTCACAATAGCAATGTATATTATGCATATTAAAATTAATTTAATATACCACACACTCATCAATCACTTAGATCACAAATTTTCACACAAGCACACACTTAACCTTATTAGTTCTAAATCAAACAATTTATCACGAAAATTCCTAGGGTGGGTGTGAGTTGTTATAATATACATCATTAGTTATCATATGAACTTTATTTAATTCATTAGAGCACAATTAGTCATAATAAAATCATAAACTAGGCAAACATTACATATTAAATCATAAGATTTCTACCCAATTCCTTATCATTTATATACTATACTAACATTCAACATTAATTCTCTAATATTATTAGTAATTAGAATGGACAATAAAATCCTTGGGTATTACAGCAAATCTCTTTGATGAAGTATTCATACTTACTTTAGAGGAGGAGAAACCTGACCCATCTATCTTAATCCAACCAACCAAGACCAAGCTGAACAATTGGTATTTCAATGAGAGCCCATTCCATCAATTTGAGACAAAGTTCTAACTCGAGTTTGAGTCCCAGTATGAGTTTGAGTCCCCTCTAGACATACCTTCTGAGTCTACGTCTTTAGTTTCTTCTATTTTTTGTGATAATGATAATGTAATTGACCTTAAGGGTCTAGTTTTTAAGTTTGATGTAAACTGGGACTTATCCCCATTCGAATTGAATAAAAAGTTTGCCTTTTCCTCTTACTGCCCCATGTCTTAATTTTTCTTTAATGTTCCAAATTTTAAATCTGACTTAAATGAGACATCAGATAAAAAAATGAAATAAAAGATGATGCAATCAAAGAGCAAATAAAAGCTGGCACACATGATACACCCAAAACTACATTTATTGCATCTGTATGCATAAACAAGGGTAAAAAAAAGGAAATGATTAAAGAATTTCAAGACTGCTTTGCATGGAACCCTAAAGTCATGATAGGTTTAGATACGAGCATAGCTATTAACAAAATTCCAATCTATCCCGATTCCAAGCCAGTCAGACAGAAGTTATAAAGACTCAAAGTCGAATGGTCCATACTTTTAAAGAAGAAATTACGAAGCCATTGTACTATAACTTCATCTAGCCCATCAACTACCCATCTTGGCTTGCCAATATTGTGCCAGTTCTAAGAAAAATGGCAAACTTAGAATGTGTGTGGATTACAGAGATCTAAACAAGGCCTATCTAAAAGATGATTTCCCTTTGCCTCACATAGACCTTCTAGTAGACCGTATGGCAGGATATGAAATGGTTTCTTTAATCGACCTACCTGCAGGATACAATCAGATAGTGGTTCACCCTCTAAAAAAGAGAAAACAACCTTCATCACTGAGTGGGGTACCTATTGCTACAAGGTTATGCCATTTGGACTCAAGAATGCTAGGGCAACATAACAAAGGATGGGAACCACAATCTTCCATGACATGATGTATAAAGTGATTAAAGTATATATGGATGATATGGTGGTAAAGGGCACTACTACCAAAGAACACTTAGAAGCTTTAAGGCAATTCTTCTTCAGACTTTGCCAATACATTCTCAAACTCAATCCTACCAATTGTATCTTTAGTGCTTCATCCGGGGTATTCCTAGGCTATGTGGTCAGCAAGAAAGGTATAGAGGTTGACCCAGCAAAATCAAAGGCAATTTTAAAAATGCCACCTCCTAAAATAGAAAAGAATGTTAGAGATTTCCTTAGATGGCTCCATGTAACAACCCACATCTACCCTAGGAGTTTTAGTAACAAATTGTTTGGATTTAGGGTTATTGTGACAAACTATTTGACTTTATGAAAATTCATGTGTGATGTGATTTATGGGTATGTGGCATGTTAAATTAATTTTAGTATGCCTAATATTATTATAAAACAAATGATTTATTTGAGGTGCATTAGTATAAAATAATTTATTTTATATAAAATGAATTCTTATGCAAAAAGGCAACTTTTATGCATAAAATAATTTTATGAGTATTTTAAAATAATTTTTAAATAAATGTTTTGGGGAAAATTTTATACAAAATAATAAGAAAAAATATTTTATTTTTAATTACCTATAATCAACCCCTAAATTAATTAAAAAGCCCAAATATTCAAAAGCCCACTACACTAAAACACTTATAACCTAGCTCATTAAGGGTATTAGTGAAAATTGCACCTCAAACCCTAGTATTTAATGTAACATTTGGCCAGCACCATATTTCCAGCAGCCACCACTCTATTTTTCTATATTTTGATAGAAAAATTCTCTCAAAATAATTCTCTCAACCAAAATTAAGAAAATACCTTTCAACTTTGCGATTTCTCACCTATATTCGTAAGTTTTACTTTCTTTTCAATTTCCCATATGATTTCTATGAAATAAATTATGAGAAAATTATTTTGAACTGGTTATTTACTGATTTTTATAGATTTAATTTATTTTGGATGAGTATTTGAAAGAGAAATTAATTTCTCTACTAAAAACATCAACCTTCCTGTGCGATTCCGCAAAAGGTGAATCCTATAACTCAAAAATTGAAATTTTCAAAAATAAATTTATTAAGGGAAGGGGAGGGGGGTGAGTGCTAGATTCTAAAATGATCTTTGATGTGTTTAGATGAAAAATATTGAATTAAAACATATTTTTGCATATTACTGTAGTGATCGAAAAGTTTCAGAAAATAAGGAAATTCAAGGTTTTCATGCTAGAACTTCAAAGTTAGAAAATTTTATAATTTCATATGTATATGGCTGCCAAATTGAGTATGATGGAGTTCTAAACTGATATTTTTTTCTTTGAATGAAAAATAATGATTTAAATCATGTGTTTATATATTACTGTAATGAATGAAAAGTGCGAAAACTCATGATTTTTACCCTAAACCTTAAAACTTGGAATTTTGATGCATAATTATATCTATGGCTACCGATTCATACATATGGATGTGTTAAACTAATACTTGCTATGATTGAATGAAAAATAGTGGTTTAAAACAACAATCTATATATTGCTGTAATGACCAAAAAGTACCGAAAACAAGAAAACTCATGGTTGCTCGTCCTAAAACTTAAAGTTGAAAATTTTCATGCATAAGAATGCATATATGGGCCAATTCCTACATGTCTATATTCTAAAATGATTTTTGTTATGATTACATGAAAATTTTGGTTCAAACCATGTTTGTACATATTATTGTAATAGACGAAAAGTATGAAAAGTAAGAAAATTCATATTTTCTCTTTAATGGAGTATTCAACCATTGTTGGGATTTTTATCTCAATGTCTATAATTTTTATGTAGTGTATTTTAATGATTATTGACATGTATGAATGAATGATAAATGGTTAAATTGCATGTTGGTTGAAGGAATGACTCTAGACAAGGTTAGAGATAATTTGGTATACTTAAGGTATCTTAACCTTATGTAATGTGATTCGATAATATGGAAGTAGGTTGTATGATGAGTTAACAATGAATTAATGATCTTGAATTTATGAAGAGATTAATTGAAGGAATTGGTCATAAGAGATAAGCATGATGCTTGAAAGGTTATTTGTTAAGTTGACATAAATGGAAGTGTTAAGTGTACTAAGATGATTGTTAAAGTGAATTGATATTAAGGTAATGATATTGTGTTGACCTTAGAAAGACATTGACATGAATTATAATGTGTTTTCATATGGGTCTATAAGGGCTAAGTGTGCAAGACTTTTAGAGTGAACATGTTATGTGCAAATGATGAAATGCACTTACACGTGCAACTCTAAGCGTATGTGAATGTTATATATGCATGGGGTAGTTATGGGATAGAATAACATCATGACTAAATAAATACTAAGTATTGAATTAAATATTATGTTAGAGTTTTAGGAGTTTTAGAGGTTCAAGGGCTACGTGTACTAGGAGTGAAGGAACTACAAGGTGAGTAAACATTATGTTAAAGTTACAAGTACAGGTTATCATGTTATGTGAACCTTTGATATCTTGAAATCCAAGTTTTTTCCTATTTTTAATTATGACTAAATGATTTCTTTGTAAGCTTAGGTTGCCAAGGGACATTTGGTCCAAATCTATTTTGATTATTCAATGAAAATAAAGTAGCTTTGTGATTTGTTGCGTTACCTTACTGTCTTTCTGGAACCACACTATTATTTATCTTTTGTTCAATAAGCTAAACTACTATTGCTATTGTGATACATGTTATTTCTTTCTTAAGTGCTATTGTTATAAGTGATTACCATAAATACGAGTGAATTGAGCAAGAATCTTCACTCACTTATGTAAATTCAAGTGAATTGAGAAGTGTCTTCACTCATGAGAGAATTGAGCAAGAGTCTTCACTCACTTATGTAAATTTGAGTGAATTGAGCAGTGTCTTCACTCACATGTGAATTGAGCAAGAGTCTTCACTCACTTATATGAATTCGAGTGAATTGAGCAATGTCTTCACTCAAGAGTGAATTAAGCAAGAGTCTTCACTCACAAGTAATAAGTGTGATTTTTTGCAAACCTTGTTAAATTGCAAACTTTGATTCATGAATTATAAAATATGAACTATGTGTTATAAGCTATGGGTTTCCTTTTTAAAAAGAGATATATGTTATCATATGTGCCATATTGTTTACTCATTGAGATCATATATCTCACCCCTTTTTCTTTGTGTGGTTCTAGGTGAGTAGCATGAAGAGGCAAGACGATGGCTCAAGCATCCTACTTCGCTTGGGGAATTCATTATCCAAGATAATTAGTTTGATATGTTATGAAGAGTTATCCTTAGACGCTTCGGGAATACTTATTTTTGGATGTTTATTTTGAAATGTTATCTTTAGAGGTTTTAATTGGATTCTAAATATTATTTCCTTATTGATTATGTTTAAAGTATATTTTAACTATGCTTCTGCAACTTAAGGTTTTCAAAAAAAGGGGTTTATTTAAGTTAATGTAAGAGGTTTTGGTATAATCCTAGGTAGTATTTGTATAAGTGGGTTCAACAGGAGTGGGTGACTTTATGTCTCTCCATGTTCTAAGGCCATCATATCTCTAAAAATGGGATGTGACACTTTAATACATTAGTCGGTTCATCAATTAATTGGTTGATGTATGTGGGCCCATCTTCAACTTGCTTAGAAAAGGAGCCTCAAATAATGGAATAAAGACTACTAAAAAGCTTTTGATCGAATCAAACAATATTTGTTGAACCAACTAGTACAACCTTCAAGGCCTAGGAAATCGCTATTACTCTACCTATCAATGATTAATGAAGTAATAGGGGCAATGCTAAACAAAAATGCCACTGACTCTGACAAGGAAAATGCCATCTACTAATTGAGCAAAAGAATGTTGTCCCATGAGCTCAAGTATGGCTATATAAAAAAATTATGCCTTTCTTTGGTTTGGGTTTGCCATAAACAACAACACTACCTTAGTTCCTACACAACTCATATCATTACTGATAAAAGCCCTTTTTGAAATTCCTTATAAAGAGGCTAGTTTTTGACAATAAGATGGCAGTGTTGGCAAAATATGATCTCAAATATGTATAATGGAAAGCAATCAAAAGAAGCATAGTGGCATACAAATTAGTTGCAGCCCCAGTAGATGACAAATGGGTTGAGCTTGAATTCCCTAATGAGGATATCCGAATGACTGGTAATAAAGTTTGGAAGCTATCCTAATGATTGGTAATAAAGTTTGGAAGCTATACTTTGATGGAGCATCAAATATCACAGGATATGGTTCTAGCATTGGGTTCATTACACCAAACGGGGAAAGCTTACTGTAACAACCCACATCTACCCTAGGAGTTTTTGTGACAAATTGCTTGAATTTAGAGTTTTTGTGACAAAATATTTGATTTTATGAAAATTCATGTGTGACATGATTTATGAGTTTGGGGCATGTTAAATTAATTTTAATATGCCTAATATGAATTATTATTATGAAATAAATGATTTGAATAAAATGTATTAGCATGAAATAATTTATTTTTCGTAAAATGAATTTTTATGTAAAAAGACGATTTTTAAGCATAAAATAATTTTATGAGTATTTTTAAAATATTTTTAAATAAATTTTTTTGGGGAAATTTTAATGAAAAAAATAAGAAAAATATTGTATTTTTAATTACCCATAATCAGCCCCTAAATTAAATAAAAAGCCCAAACACCCAAAAGCCCACTACACTAAAACACTCCTAACCTAGCTCATTAAGGGTAAACTTGGAAATTTCACCCAAAACCCTAATATATAAGCAAAATTTCAGCCCCTATCAGTTTAGATAGTAGCCACACTCAGTTATTCTAGTATTTTCACAGAAAAATTCTCCTAAAATAATTCTCTATACCAAAATTAAGAAAACTCCTTTCAATTTTGTGATTTCTCGTCTGTAATCGTAAGTTTTTCTTCTCTTTCAATTTCTAAACTGATTTCTATGAAATAAATTATGGAAATATTATTTTGAACTGGTTGATTACTAATTTTTACAGATTTAATTCTGTTTGGGTGAATTTTTGGGAGAGAAAATCAATTTTCTACTGAAAACACAAATCTTTCCGCGAGATTTCTCCAAAGGTGAATTTTATAACTTAAAATCACAATTTTTATCCATAAACATCACTAGAGGAGGGTGATTTGTGCATTATTGTTTTCTAAAGTGATTTTTGATTTTTTTGGATGAAATTATTGGATTAAATAATATTTTTGCATATTTTTGTGATGACCGAAAAGTTTCGGAAAACAAAGAAATTCAAGATTTTTGTGCTAGAAATTAGAAGTTGGAAAATTCTATTATTAAATTAATATGTGGCTGCAAATTTGTGGGAGAAAGCATTCTAATATGATATTTGTTTTGTTTAGATGAAAAATAATAATTTGCATCATGTGTCTGTATATTGCTATAATGAACAAAAAGCGCGGAAAGCGCGAAAACTCATGATTTTTCACCTAAGCCTTAAAACTTGAAATTTTTCTGTATAAATATTATCTATGGCTGCCAAATCATAAATGGACATGTTCTAAACTGATATTTGCTAAGATTGAATGAAAAATAATGCATATTTCTAAAATGACCGAAAAATATTGAAAACAAAAAAACTCATGGTTTTGTACCCTATAAATCAAAAGTTGAATTTTTACGTATGAAGAATACTAAGTGTGGCCGATTCACATGAATTAACACTTTAAAATGATTTTTGTTGTGTTTACATGAAAAATATTGCTTCAAACCATATTTTTACATATTTGAAAAATAGACGGAAAGTGCAAAAAAAAAGAAAATTTAATTTTTCCTTTGGTAATGCATTCGGCCTACCTTAATATTTTTGTCCCAATGTTTATAATTTTTATGTGATGCGTATTGATGATTACTAACATATATGTATGAATAATAAATAATGAAATTGCATGTTAGTTGAAGGTATGACCCTAGATAAGCTTAAAGGCACTTTGGTATGCTTAAGGTATCTTAACATTATATTGTGATTAGAATGCAAATGTGATTGGGAAATATGGAACTAGATGTTATGATGACTTGATAATAAATACATGGTTTTGAGTTGATGAAGTGACAATTTTATAAAAAGGATCATAAGAGTTAAGCATGACACTTGAAAGGTTAATTGTTAAGTTGACATGTATGAAAGTGTAAAGTGTATTAAGATAATTGTTAAAATGAGATGATATTGAGGTAATAATATTGTGATGACCTTAGAAAGGTATTGATATCATTGTAATGTGTTCTCATGTGATCGCATATGGCCTAAGTATGCAAGACTTTTAAAGTCAACGTGTTATGTCTAGGTGATGAGTACGCCCATATGTGAACTCTAAGTGTATGTGTATGCTATATGTGCATGGGTAGTAATGGGATAGGAGCATCATGAGTTAATAAATACTAGGTATTAAACTAAATATTATGTTAGAGTTTGAGGAGCTTTAGAAGTGCAAAGGGACTACGTATACTAAGAGCAAAGGAACCCCAAGGTGAGTAAACACTATGTTCATATTATAAGTGTGAGTAAACATTATGTTCATGTTACAAGTGTGAGTAAACATTGTATTCATTCTATAAGTGCAAGTAACATTTTGTTATGTTACAAATATGTGATATCATATTATGTGAGCCTTTGTGATATTTGAAACCCAAGTTCTTTCTATTCTAAAATATTATTATATGATTTCTTTGACAAGCTTCGGTTGCCAAAGGACATTTGGTCCAAAACTATTTTGTTTATCCAATGAGAATTTCTTGTCATTATCACCCTAACTCATGTTCTTTCTGGAACTACACTATCATTGTCTTTTGTTCAAAAGTTAAACCACTGTTGTTATTGGGATACGTGTTATTATTGCCTTATATGATATTGATAATTGTGATTACCATTAGCTATAGCTATGGTACCCTTTACCCTTTATGCAGAATCCTCGTGCCGATGCGGGTAATCATTGAAACTTGTGCATATGATCTTAACCCGATGGATAGGGGTAGTGTATCCACCTCAGCTAGAAAGGGGCGGTTCTAGCCGTGGAGCCTGATCAGCTTCATACCTTATAAATGATAGGAGTTGGAATTTGGTATAAGGCCACCTCTCCGTTATAAGTTCGAGTGATAGAGCAATAGCCTCCACTCTTTACAAGTTATAAGTGTGATTTTTGCAAACTTGCCAAATTAAATCCTTGCTAAATTGTAACTGAGATTCATGAATTATAAATCATGAACTATGTATATAAGCTATGTGTTTCCTTTTCAAAGGAATATGTGATAATGTATGTGCCTTATCATTTACTCATTAAGATCATCTATCTCACCGCTTTTCCTTGTATGGTTCCAAGTGAACAAATGTGAGGAGGCAAGGTGATGGCTCAAACATTCTACTTCACTTGGGGGATTCCTTGTCCAAGTTTTAATAAGACTATTTTATGAAGTCTTGTCATTAGATGCTTCGGGAATGTTGATTGATACTCACTTGAGATATATTATTTTCCTTATGGATTTTATGTGTAATGTTTAATTATAGACTTCTGCAATTAAATGTATTCATCTAAAGGTTTTAAATGAGTTATTATAAGAGGTTTGGTATGATCCTAGGCATGATTTGTTTATGAGTAAGTGAGTTCTACGGGCATGGGTGACCTTATGTCTCCCTATGTTCTAGGACCGTCATATCTCTATGGTTGGGATGTGACAAAGGTGGTATCAGAGCTGTAGTTTTTTTAAAAAGTCTAATTAGACTTGTCTATATATTGGGTTAAATAAGTATAATCCTGGAGCATAGGAATTTTTCTTTCATGCCATTTGCAGTCTATCACTATCATAGTTTTGCAAAATCCTAGTAGCTTTTAGTAATCCTTGTTATTATTTGCTTGCCTTACGATTCTTCTGACAGATGACCAAAAAGATTACACCTACTTGAGGACCACGACCCAGAGCACCTCGTATGACCTATAAGAGGACTTGGCTAGAGATGTTTGAGAAAGTTGTATTTGTGATTCGGCCTATGAAGGAGGAGACCCCTGACAAAGGGGAGGACCCTGAGGAGCATTTAGATCCTGATTGGATTTATAGTAAGATCCAAAAATTGGAGGATAACTACTCATATTTGAAGGGGGGAAAACTGACGTGTTAAGGTTATGATTCATGCCCTAAGGGAGGATATGGAGCAACTCAAGTTAGGGATTATTGCGCATAGAGGAGACTACTCGCTAGTGAGGTCTGCGTCTCCAATTAATCACCATCAAGATAGAGATCTTCTTTGCTACTAATGTGGCAGCAGTGGCCATGTCGCTCTTCATTACTCTGGAGGTGGACACAAGAGTTAGGTTGAGTAGATGGTGATGACTGATGTAACGACATAGCACTTTATATGATATGAATGATTTTTCCTTGATTGCGTAGTTACCTAGTATGAGATGATTTCTTTTATCATTATGACATACTGTTATATTATAAGATATATACTAGGTGATATGTGTCCTGTGATGTGATATTATATGATGGATGCTCATGTTAAGTGCATGCTAGGTATGAAAATTTGATAGTGGGGTTGAGTGGATTAGAAAGAGAAGTTAACTAAGTTTTGATCCAATTTAGATTAATGATTGATAGGTATAATGTTGTGAAGTATGAAATGCTTACATGTTACAATGGTTTGATATATGAATAAATGGAGTTGTTACTGTGAGGCCTCGCCCGAGCACCGGTCCGGTCCGCCGAGGGATCGAAATGCTTTTCGGGAGAAACTCCACGATTGAAACTTGCTGTGAGTTCAGAAAATTGATTTTTATATTTTGAAGGTTGAAAAGTGAGTCGCCACTTTAATTTATTTATTTTAATTGGGAAAATTAAAGAAAACCCAACACGGTTGACTCCAAAATTTGATTTTTATCCCAATTGAAAAGTGCACCAATCCACGAGTTACCAAGGAGGGCTCGGGGATCAAGTTTTGGTAATTACACAGTAAAGAAAATGTTATTTTCCTTTGTTTGGCTTGAAATGCAAAATAACTCTTAAAATTGAATTTTTGTGTATGCATGAACAAAAATATAATGATGAATGAACATATATATGTATATGATGTGATGGAATGATAATAATAAATAGGCAAGATAAATCCTACTTAGTTATTACAATATTAAAACAAATGAAATAAAGGGGATCTTTCCTCTAGCCCTTATGGGTACTAGGAAAAGCACACATTCCCCAAAATAAACCAAAAATAAAATCACAAGTAAAATATTAATATGAATAAATCAAAATAAAAAGGAAAACAATATTAATAGAAAGATTTTTGGAGTTGATGCCTTTCAGAATGGCAGCCTGCGTATCCTATTGAATAGGAATCAAACCCCATGCAGTTCTCCCTTCTTGTGAAGGAGGGGTTTTAAAAATGTGTTGGTTTGCTTATTAACTTAATTTTGATCCTTAAATTAATAAGTTTTTTAGATCTTTTTAGTTTTAGACCTAAAGAAAATTTTAGATCTGAATTTAGAATTTTAAAATGGGAAAGGGATTATACCTTTGCTTTTCTCGGCTTTCATACAAATGGAACTAGTTTTGCTCCGGATCTCAACTCCACCTTGAATTCAAAGGAAGCTTGGAATCTGGATCCAGAAGCAGCAAATGTGTGAGTATAAGAACGAAAATATGCTTTGAAGTATGCCTGAAATGCTGTGGAATGCTATAAAATGCTTTAGACTTCGTTGGGAATCGTTGGAAGTCGTAGGAAATCCTCCCAAATGAGGCTGGAGGAGGCTCCTATTTATAGAGCTGACAGAGGAGAAGCCGGCAGTACAAACGGCGGCGTTGTCTCGGCGACATGATTTTGATGCCACGCCGGCGGCACGGCCTTTTTTTGGTGGCACGGGATGCGTGCCTCCCAGCGCCACTCACGCGGCTCAATCCATTTCTGTCCGTTTTGGGCCCGTTTCAGCTCTGATTTGAGCTATACTTGATTCCGTGGGTTCATAACTGAAAATGGTCGACTGGAGGTGAAAAGATTCAGGAAATTTATTTTTCTACAGAGCGTTGCCCTACACCCCACAAGGGGCGCTGCCCCCTTGACCCCTGCCCGCTAACCGGCTAGCGGGACTGCCGTATGCATAGCACCCTATTCCTAGTAGGTGTTAAGCTGCAGTCGAATCAGTAGGTGCAAATTTGAGGGTTCACAACTACCCCCTCATCAGAATTGGGTTTAAAGAAAAGGCGATTCTGATGATAGTGAACCCTGTGAAGAGATGCCATGTCAGGCTTTGGGCTTGTGCTCTTGCAACAGCTTGTATGTTCTTCTGCCATATCAAATTCTAGGCTATACCATGTCAGATTTTGGGTTATACCATGTCAGACTCTGGGCTTATGATACCTGCTTGTGCTTATCATGCATGAGGACATTCATGCTTTATGCAAACTGAACCTTATGAAGGACAAACAAGGTCTAAATATATGAACCTGTTGGGAGAGGGCCCATAGGATAAATGAGGTTTTGTCAATGGCTATTGGTTTGACCTTGTTGTCGGATGTGAGAGTGGTGATCTTCAAGGCTATCTATTCTGCCTAGACTTTGTAAAATTTAGAGATTTGGTCCACCTAGGGAATTCAAATTGGTTTAGTAAGGCCATTTGTTCGTCCCTACTATTGGGGAGATTATGATCAAAGTTATCTGTTTGACTTTGATGTTTGGGAGGATTAGGATCAAAGCTATCTGTTTGGCTTTGGTGGTTGGGAGGATTGAGGTCAAAAGCTATCTATTCGGCTTTGGTGGTTAGGAGAGTTGGGATCAAAGCTATCTATTTGGCCTTGATGGTTGGGAGGAATAGAATCAAAGCTATCTGTTCGGCTTTGATATTAGAAAAGCAAAGATCAAAGCTATCTGTTCAGCTTTGGTGTTAGAATGATTGGGATCAAAGCTATCTATTCATCTTTGCTGTTAGATTTAGAAAAGGTTATGTCTCTAAAAGACAAGGGATGTGGGAATTCTGATATGGGTGGCTTGACCCGGTTTGCCCATTGAAAGTTAGTCCTTATAGGGAAAGGTATTGGCTAAGGAGGGAAGGTCTAGTGAAGGAAATCCATTTGAAAGGCTTAATTTGATTTTGCCTTAAAGGAGATTATAGGCTTCGCAAATGAAGGCCTTTTGGGAGTGGGCTTTATGGTGAAGGCTTTTTAGGAGTGGGCTTCATGGTGAAGGCTTTTGGATCTAAGCTTCATGGCGAAGGCTTTTTGGGAGGAGGGAAGGTCTGGTGAAGGAAATCCATTTGAAAGGCTTAATTCTGATTTTTCCTTAAAGGAGATCATAGGCTTCACAAATGAAGGCCTTTTGGGAGTGGGCTTCATGGTGAAGGCTTTTTGGGAGTGGGCTTTATGCTGAAGGCTTTTGGATCTAAGGTTCATGGCGAAGGCTTTTTGGGAGTGGGCTTCATAGGGAAGGCTTTTGGTTTAGGCTTCTTGATGAAGGCTTTCAGATTTGGGCTTCTTGATGAAGGCTTTTGGTTTAGGCTTCTTGATGATGGCTTTTGGGATTTGAGCTTCTTGATGAAGGCTTTTTTGGGAGATATGCCTCGACTTCTGGTTTTGCCAAGGAAACTAAATTTAAGGATGATAAGTCCTGATAGACTTGGGAATTTTGGTTCTACTCATTTTGAGATTATGCCAAGGAATGGGTGGCATGTGGTATGATTTGCCAATGAGACTTGGGATGGAACAATATGATCTCATAAAGTTCGAGAATGATTTTGAAGGTAGGCTGAAACTTCTAAAAAGAATCATGGAGGTTGTATGATTTTGCTTTTTATAGCATGAATCATGGAAAAGAACAAATCAAGCTTTTCTTGTTGTTTGAGATTGAAGAGACTCTTAGAGTGACACTTAATTATATATTGCACTAGTTGATACAAAGAGCCCTTAGGAATGGCTAAAGGGCTAGTGGAAGAAGATAAATTGGAGATCATACTTCCAAATGAGGGATAAGGATGTGATAGACTAAAGATTGTGTAAGGGATTGTGCCAAAGCTCTTTGAGCCAAGCGATAAGACAGATTGATAGATGATGACATTCTTGGGAAGACATGCCCCTATTGAAGGATAAGAGCATAAAAGACTGTATATCCATTAGAGAATAAACCTCTGGTTAGGAAGGATGACAGATTGATTGAAGATGTTTTGACAACTTTGGACATGAGGAAATATGACTTAGATGAGCTTTTTCTCTCTCTCTCTCTCTCTTTCTCAACTCTAATTTTTGCCTAAGCTGCCCTTTTTGGGTTTTAAGAGAAAACATTCCACCATGATTAGGGTTGTTGCTTTGAGGGGCCCTGGCTTTTGAATTCAAGATTTGACAAAGGTCTTTTCTGAACTTGTAGACCTTGTTGAGGTGCATTGTTTGATTACCTAATGTGGAATAGGTAATTCCATTTGATTCACTCTTTCTACTTCAATTGTTTGATCAGAGGTCCATTACTTGACCTTCTTTGATTAGGAGCCGATGAAGTAATAGTTGATTTATGAGCACCTCAAATTCTGATTTGTACTAATTATGGTGGGTTTAATTGATTGTTCGTTCATCTTTTTTCCTCTTTTTCTTTTTCTCTCTCTCTTTGTGTTTTTTTTTTTTTTTGGTAAGCTCATCCATGTTGGATTAAAAAAAGAAAATGAAAAGAAAATGTATGTGCATTACTATAAAGAAAACTTTATTGCCAGATGATAAAAGAAACCGCTATGGTCTACGTGAATAAAGAAAAAATAAGATGACAGACTCAGTCTCATACTTGGATTCAGACATAGACTTAGGTTTAGACTTGGAATTCAATCTCAGACAGGTCATATTAGCTGAACTTGAACTTACTCCATGACATGCCTTCTAGGGCTGAGGTAAGGTGGGGTTGAGTTAGGACTAGATTCCTCATCACTATTCAGGTTGGTGGTGGGGAATTCGGCTTGAAATAATGTACTTAGGATGCAATCTTCAACTTTTGAAGTAGTTGCAACTAAAGCTCTGAAGGTGGGTAGGTATTGTGTTAACAAATGGGCTCTGTAGGCAGGAAGTAGATTCTTGACAGTGATATCTACTTGTTCTTGCTCGGTTGGCCTGTTTACCATTTGAGTAGTTTTAGCCCTCCACCTTGTAAGGAATATGGAAAAGGACTCGTCTAGAAGTTGCTTTGTGGTTTCCAAATCCCTTCTTGTAATGTCCTCTTTACTATTGTAGTGGTACTGTTTGACAAATGCCTTGCAAATGTCCTCCCAAGTCTGTTTTTAGGTATCATCCAAGTTAATAAACCATCTTAAGGCAGGATCAGTAAGAGTTTGATGAAAGAGTTGAGCAAGGAGCTCATTATTGATACCAAAGGGATGCATTGCCCCCACATACATCTTTAAATGGATCTTGGGGCAAGTAGTACCATCAAATTTGTCCAAATTCGGCATCTTGAACTTTGGTGGAACTCTTGCGTTGGCAAAATAAGCTCAGGGAGCCTGTATCAACCAGGCCCTCTTTTTTCTTAAAACTTTTTATCATTTTTTCCATGTGCTTCACTTTTTCCATGATGGCTTTGATTTCAGGATTGACTTCCTTCCCTTGGAAAGGATCCGCAGGTCGAGAAATCAGAGTAGGGGTGAAATTTGATGGTTGAACCATCATGGGTTAATAGAGTGAGTTGTTTCTGAGGAATTCAGGTGATGAAATAGGTAATGGTGGAATGATGTCAGTGTTTGCAGGTTCTTTGTCTTTGGATTCAACTCTGTAAAGGCGGGTTTTGGGTCTGTTTTAAATGGTTTTGGGTCAGTTGGGTTTTGAGCCAGGGAGGCCTGTTACAGCATGGTACGGACATCCTCCATGATAGCCCTCCTTTGGGTCTTGAGCATGTCTCGAAAAAGAGCTTATTGCCTCTTCACCATAGAATCTTGGTGTTCAGAGAGCTTAGCAAGAAGCTCGTCAAAGATTTCATTAGCTCTGGTAGCAGTGACTTCATCTCCGGCAACAGACATTTTGTCAACCTTTGAAAGGGAAAAGGAACTAGGTTAGTATCTAGCTTTGGAAAAAAAAAGGTTATGGGGAGGTGTGACAAACCAAAAGATCTTAGGTTTAATGATAGTGGATGACAATGTCTTGTGGTTAGGTTGACTGTGTATGGGTAAAGATGAGGGTAGAGGAGTATGATATTAGCTAGGTAGGTATTTAGCTAAGGGAGCTAGGTCAGATTTTAGCTTTGGGTGACTGGATCAGAATTTAGCTTTGAGTGGCTAGGTCAGAATTTAGCTTAGGGTGGCTAGGTCAGATTTTAGCTTTGAGGTGGCTAGGTCAGATTTTAGCTTTGGATGATTGGGATTGTGATTTATAAATGGTTTACCATGGGCTTAAAGGTAGAGTGACCATCAGTTTTGCAATTGGGTTATGGATGTATCATGGATTTAGATGTTGGGTGGACCATGGGTTTGGTGATAGTTGGATAATGGGTTAGACTAGATCATAGGCTTAGATGGGCCATGGGTTTGGATAATGATGTAGGAGATGAAACCTAGTCAGCATTTCATTTGGGTAAGGATAAAAGTGACGCTAAGTCAGTATTTAGCTTTGGTAAGGACGGTTAAGGATAATGTTATATCAGTGTTTAGCTTGGGTAAGGACTATGAAAGATGAAAGCTAGATTAGTGTTTAGCTTGGGTAAGAGTTGTGAAAGATGAAAGCTAGGTTAGTATTTAGCTTCAGTAAGAATTATGAAAGATGAAGCTATGTCAGTGTTTAGCTTGGGCTAGGTTAGTGTTTAGCTTGGATAAGAATTATGGAAAAAAGATGAGGGTACCACAGATGGGTTTATTTTTTACCATGAGTTTGACATGGGGTTTGGATAGGACTGGACCATGGGTTTTGGGTGAACCGTGAGTTTTGGGCTTTGACCATGGGTTTAGGTGGACTATGGCCTTTGGGTATTAACCATGGGTTCAGGTGAACCATGGGTTTTGGGTTTTGACCATGGGTTTAGGTGAACCATGGGTTTTAGGTGTTGACCATGGGTTTAGGTGGACCATGGGCTTTGGGAATTGACCATGGGTTTAGGTGAACCATGGATTTTGGGTGTTGACCATGGGTTTAGGTGGACCATGGGCTTTGGTAATTGACCATGGGTTTAGGTGAACCATGGGTTTTAGGGTTTTGACCATGGGTTTAGGTGGACCATGGGTTTTGGGTGTGAAGGTGTTTAGATGGGTTTTTGACTCTTCATAAGGTTCAAGCTATGCATGCATGTATGCATGAATGAAAAGGTTTCATGAGAATGATATACGAAGTTCAGTATTATGGTACATAAAATCCTAAAGGAAGGTTCTATGAGTCATTACATGAATGAGTTAGGGTGGTTTTGAAGGGAACCCATCACACTAAAGATGCGATATACCTAACCACATGTGAGACAAGGAGCCTCGCGTAGGTCCAATGGTACGTGCATACTCGTTACACTTCTAAAAGGATTAGAGGATACGTCGTGGGCTGGATGATTTCACTATCGGCAAGCAGACCTAAGGAAGGTTGCCCACTCGATGTTACTTTCTATCCTTTGTTTTCCTAGGAAACTAGGGTTTTGTGGATAAGAAGTCCGATGTAATGATGCATGCAAGAGTTATTTTGCTTTTGAAGCCAAACTTGGTATTTTACCAAAAGTAATCCACTTTATCTTTTATTTGAAAAAGATTTTTAGTCCCCAGTGGAGTCGCCAACTGTGAGGCCTCACCCAAGCACCGGTCCGGTCCGCCGAGGGATCGAAATGCTTTTCGGGAGAAACTCCACGATTGGAACTCGCTGTGAGTTCAGAAAATTGATTTTTATATTTTGAAGGTTGAAAAGTGAGTCGCCACTTTAATTTATTTATTTTAATTGGGAAAATTAAAGAAAACCCAACACGGTTGACTCCAAAATTTAATTTTTATCCCAATTGAAAAGTGCACCAATCCACGAGTTACCAAGGAGGGCTCGGGGATCAGGTTTTGGTAATTACACAGTAAAGAAAATGTTATTTTCTTTAGTTTGGCTTGAAATGCAAAATAACTCTTAAAATTGAATTTTTGTGTATGCATGAACAAAAATATAATGATGAATGAACATATATATGTATATGATGTGATGGAATGATAATAATAAGTAGGCAAGATAAATCCTACTTAGTTATTACAATATCAAAACAAATGAAATAAAGGGGATCTTTCCTCTAGCCGTTATGGGTACTAGGAAAAGCACACATTCCCCAAAATAAACCAAAAATAAAATCACAAGTAAAATATTAATATGAATAAATCAAAATAAAAAGGAAAATAATATTAATAGAAAGATTTTTGGAGTTGATGCCTTTCAGAATGGCAGTCTGCGTATCCTATTGAATAGGAATCAAACCCCACGCAGTTCTCCCTTCTTGCGAAGGAGGGGTTTTAAAAATGTGTCGGTTTGCTTATTAACTTAATTCTGATCCTTAAATTAATAAGTTTTTTAGATCTTTTCAGTTTTAGACCTAAAGAAAATTCTAGATCTGAATTTAGAATTTTAAAATGGGAAAGGGATTATACCTTTGCTTTTCTCGGCTTTCGTACAAATGGAACTAGTTTTGCTCCGGATCTCAACTCCATCTTGAATTCAAAGGAAGCTTGGAATTTGGATCTAGAAGCAGCAAATGTGTGAGTATAAGAACGAAAATATGCTTTGAAGTATGCCTGAATTGCTGTGGAATGCTATAAAATGCTTTAGACTTCGTTGGGAATCGTTGGAAGTCATAGGAAATCCTCCCAAATGAGGCTGGAGGAAGCTCCTATTTATAGAGCTAACAGAGGAGAAGCTGGCGGTACGGATGGCAGCGTCGGCGTGGCACCAGCAGGGGCGGCACGGCCGACACGCCGGCCGTCCGAGCAGTACGCCAGACGTGCCGCCATACCGGCGGCATGATTTTGATACCACGCCAGCGGCATGGCCTTTTTTCGGTGGCACAGAATGCGTGCCGCCTCCTGGGCGGCACGGGATGAGTGCCTCCCAACACCACTCATGTGGCTTAATCCGTTTCTGTCCGTTTGGGGCCCGTTTCAGCTCTAATTTGAGCTCTACTTGATTCTGTGGGTTCATAACTGAAAGATGGTCGACTGGGTGAAAAGATTCAGGAAATTTATTTTTCTATGGGGCGCTGCCCCCTTGAACCCTACCCGCTAACTGGCTAGCGGAACTGCCGTATGCATAGCGCCTTATTCCTAGTAGGTGTCAAGCTGCAGTCGAATCAGGAGGTGCAAATTTGAGGGTTCACAGTTACATAGTAATTTTGATTGATGCCAAAATAAGTGGAAGGATACTTAATAATCAGTAGGAGAATGAAATGAATCAGTTACATTATATATAAGTATACAATATGAAGTAAGTGAAGTACATTAAGGAATTTGTGGCATAGATGCTACCTTATAGACAAGAACAACAAGAAAGCTAGGGATTTCTTTATCACTTACATAGATATTGATTATAGTCAAAGGAAGAATTTTTATCTAGTGTGATTTAAAAAGAAAAAGGTATTATTCCCATTTAAAGTTCTGGTAGAAGATGCTTGATTGGTTCTAATGCTACAAATTTGTTTGTGTCTTATATTTTACTAAGAGTCTCAACAAAGATAAGGAATAAATTAATGAACCCATAGTAGTGTTGATGCTTTGGGGAGAAATGATGGAAGTAAGGTATTGTTTAAGGATTGTGAGGTAGATATTGATGGATGAAAACTTCTTGTATTGACTATAGAGGAAAGCAATTAAAATTTTGAACTAAGGATGGGAGATATTGATGTATCAAAGAGATATTTATGATTAAGGTTTACTAGCATAATCATGGAATGGATTAGCATACTTAGGATGCCGAGAAAGGGATACGGTAGAAGCATCCCTAGTTTTTTGAGAATATGTGAGTATGTATTGAAATTCGAGGATGAATTTCTTTTAAGAAGGAGAGATATAAAAGTATAAGTATTGTCAAACTTGTAGTGTTGATAAAAGGATAAGTATGATGCTAGTGGAGATTTATTTAGTGATGAGATTCCTTTGAGTATATAGGGTGCAATTTGAGTATGAGGATTTGAACTTTTATAAGATGATAGATGTAAAGGCCATACGAATTGTAAATTTGAGGATCCATAAAGACTTGATCTATAAGGGTATAACATGATTTTAAGATAAAATGTTCTAGATTTGATTTAATTATGTACTTGCTTTACAAAATCATACGTCATTAATCATACATCATGAACTGCATCAAGCATTGCATTAAGGCTGCATGTTACATGTAAGGATGAAAATGTTTTAGTTCTTATAAATGATTCTATGTAGTTTTGAAAATTTAAATAGTTTTGAACATACATGAAAGGGATTGGAGTCCTCTGGATGAGAAATGTTCTGAGGCATTAGATGCAATAATGTTCAATTGAGGTTATTGGAAAATTTGGTAGTGATCTTTAGTACAGGGAGAATTTTTATTAAGATAACCTAGAATGGCATAGATTTGGAAAGATATAAGAGTTGCATAAAGATTTCATTGTATAGCAATGGTATTAGAAGGTTTATTATTTTAATATGGATAAGTTAAATTATTAGGAATGTGACGTATTATAAGATGCAAGTGGAAAACCTAAAGTGAGATGATATTACGAGCTAAAGGTATGAAAATTACAAAGCATTAGGTAATTAGGTCAAAATAACAATGTATATATTATGGAGTAAGTCTAAAATAGTTATGAGAAGTTTATTTGGGATTGTAAATTAAAAGAATTCAAGTTCGTTTGGGATATGATATATATAGGAATATTTGTTAAGTTTAAATATGTTTTAATTAATGAATGGTGGTAGTGTAGAAATTGTAATGTTAGTAAGGTATTAAACATGAAAATATTTATTGAGGATATAATAGATTAAGTAATAATTATTAAGGTGGAAAGAGAATTATTGAATATCAATTGGAGTTATTAATTTGGAGTTATTTGCTAGACTCTTATAGGACTAATGTGATAAATGATGAATGGAAGTAGTGAGTACGATGTTATTATATATGTTAACATTAGTAGAGATATAAGGAAAAGAAATGATAGGGATTATATGTGATTAAAGGTGAAATTAAAGGTTTTGTTACTTTTGTTTAAGGGCAACGGATACAAATTATTAAGGATTAGTTTTAAGATTTGTTTGAACAAAAGATTAACATAGGTGTAGATTAAGCTAAAAGTTTATTGATTTGATTATTTTTGACAGATTGTGAGTATGTGCCTTACTGTATTTGATAAGTTAATTGTAGTTAGATATTGAGGTTGAGTGGCACAGTAGAAGCGTGGCAGAGAAGTTAAGAAAAGTGTGTTGTGCTGCTAGATTTAGAAATTCGAGGATGAATTTCTTTTAAGGGTGGAGAATGTAATAACCCACATCTACCCTAGGAGTTTTCGTGATAAATTGCTTGAATTTAGAGTTATTGTGACAAAATATTTGATTTTACGAAAATTCATGTGTGACGTGATTTATGAGTTTGGGACATGTTAACTTAATTTTAACATATCTAATATGAATTATTATTGTGAAATAAATGATTTGAATCAAATCCATTAGCATGAAATAATTTATTTTTCGTAAAATGAATTCTCATGTAAAAAGGCGATTTTTAAGTATAAAATAATTTTATGAGTATTTTTAAAATATTTTTAAATAAATATTTTTGGGGAAATTTTAGTGAAAATAATAAGAAAAATATTGTATTTTTAATTACCCATAATCAGCTCCTAAATTAAATAAAAAGCCCAAATACCTAAAAGCCCACTACACTAAAACACTCCTAACCTAGCTCATTAAGGGTAAACTTGGAAATTTCGCCCAAAACCCTAATATATAAGCAAAATTTCGGCCCTATCAGTTTAGACAGTAGCCACACTCTGTTATTCCAGCATTTTCATAAAAAAATTCTGCCAAAATAATTATCTCTACTGAAATTAAGAAAACTCCTTTCAATTTTGCAATTTCTCGTCCGTAATCATAAGTTTTTCTTATCTTTCAATTTCTAAACTGATTTCAATGAAATAAATTATAGGAAAATTATTTTGAACTAGTTGATTACTGATTTTTATAGATTTAATTTTATCTGGGTGAATTTTTGGGAGAGAAAATCTATTTTCTACCGAAAGCACAAATCTTTCCGCGAGATTTCTCCAAAGGTGAATTCTATAACTTAAAATCACAATTTTTATGCATAAACATCACTAGAGGGCAGCGATCTATGCATTATTATTTTCTAAAGTGATTTTTGATTTGTTTGGATGAAAATATTGGATTAATTAATATTTCTACATATTTCTATGATGACCAGAAAGTTTCAGAAAATGAAGAAATTCAAGATTTTTGTACTAGAACTTAGAAGTTAGAAAATTCTATTATTAAATTAATAGGTGCCTGCTGATTTGTGTGAGAAAGAATTCTAATATGATATTTGTTTTCTTTAGATGAAAAATAATAATTTACATCATGTGTCTGTATATTGCAGTAATGAATGAAAAGCGTAGAAAGCGCGAAAACTCATGATTTTTCACCTAAGCCTTAAAACTTGGAATTTTTTTGTATAAATATTATCTATAGCTGCTGAATCATGCATGGACATGTTCTAAACTGATATTTGCTAAGATTGAATGAAAAATAATAGTTTAAACAACCTATTTACATATTTCCAAAATGACCTAAAAAAAAAGAAAACTCATGATTTTGTACCCTATAACCCAAAAGTTGAATTTTTATGTATGAACAATACTAAGTGTGGCTGATTCACATGAATTAACACTTTAAATTGATTTTTGTTGTGTTTACATGAAAAATCTTGGTTCAAACCATGTTTTTACATAATTCTGAAATAGACGGAAAGTGCGAGAAGAAAGAAAATTTAATTTTTCCTTTGGTAATGCATTCGGCCTACCTTAATATTTTTGTCCCAATGTTTATAATTTTTATGTGATGCATATTGATGATTATTGACATGTATATATATATGAATAATAAATGATAAAATTGCATGTTAGTTGAAGGTATGACCCTAGATAAGCTTAAAGGCATTTTGGTATACTTAAGGTATCATAACTTTATATTGTGATTAGAATGCAAATGTGATTGGGAAATATGGAACTAGATGTTATGATGACTTTATAATAAAAACATGGTTTTGAGTTGATGAAGTGACAATTGTATAAAAAGGATCATAAGAGTTAAGCATGACACTTGAAAGGTTAATTGTTAAGTTGACATGCATGGAAGTGTAAAGTGTATTAAGATAATTGTTAAAGTGAGATGATATTGAGGTAGTAATATTGTGATGACCTTAGAAAGGCATTGATATGACTATAATGTGTTCTTATGTGAGCCCATAAGGCCTAAGTATCCAAGACTTTTAAAGTCAATGTGTTATATGCAAGTGATGAGTACATCTATATGTGAACTCTAAGTGTATGTGTATGCTATATGTGCATTGGTAGTAATGGGATAGAAGCATCATGAGTTAATAAATACTAAGTATTAAACTAAATATTATGTTAGAGTTTGAGGAGCTTTAGAAGTGCAAAGGAACTACATATACTAAGAGCAAAGGAACCCCAAGGTGAGTAAACACTATGTTCATGTTACAAGTGTGAGTAAACATTGTATTCATTCTACAAGTGCAAGTAACATGTTGTTATGTTACAAATATGTGATATCATGTTATGTGAGCCTTTGTGATCTTTGAAACCCAAGTTCTTTCTATTCTAAAATATTATTATATGATTTCTTTGACAAGCTTGGGTTGCCAAAGGACATTTGGTCCAAAACTGTTTTGTTTATCCAATGAGAATTTCTTGTCATTATCACCCTAACTCATTCTTTCTGAAACTACACTATCATTGTCTTTTATTCAAAAGTTAAACCACTATTGTTATTGAGATACATATTATTGTTGCCTTATGTGATTTTAATAATTGTGATTACCGTTAGCTCTAGCTATGGTACCTTTTACCCTTTATGCAGAATCCTCGTGCCGATGTGGATAATCATCAGAACATATGTACACGGTCTTAACCCGATGGATAGGGGTAGTGTATCCACCTTAGCTAGAAAGAGGTGGTTTTAGCCGTGGAGCCTGATTAGCTTCATGCCTTATAAGTGATAGGAGTTGGAATTTAGTATAAGGCCACCTCTCCTTTATAAGTTTGATTGATAGAGCAATAGCCTTCACTCTTTATAAGTTATAAGTGTGATTTCTGCAAACTTGCCAAATTGAATCCTTGCTAAATTGTAACTTGATTCATGAATTATAAATCATGAACTATGTATATAAGTTATGTGTTTCCTTTTCAAAGGAATATGTGATAATGAATGTGCCTTATTATTTACTCATTAAGATCATCTATCTCACCCCTTTTCCTTGTATGGTTCTAGGTGAGCAAGTGTGAGGAGGCAAGGTGATGGCTCAAGCATTCTACTTCGCTTGGGGGATTCCTTGTCCAAGTTTTAATAATACTCTTTTATGAAGTCTTGTCATTAGATGCTTTGGGAATGTTGAATGTTACTCAATTGAGATATATTATTTTCCTTATGGATTTTATGTGTAATGTTTAATTATAGACTTTCACAGTTAAAGGTATTCATCTAAAGGTTTTAAATGAGTTATTGTAAGAGGTTTAGTACGATCCTAGGCATGATTTGTTTATAAGTATGTGAGTTCTATGGGCGTGGGTGACCTTATGTCTCCCCATGTTCTAGGACCGTCATATCTTTAAGGTTTGGATGTGACACCTACCTATAGCCATTAAACAAAACATTAAAGTAACGAATAAAAAGGCAGGGTATGAAGCATGTATTTGTGGCCTTGAAGCAACAATAAGGCTCATAATCAAACACCTCGAGATTTATGGGGACTCGAATTTGATAATGTCCCAAGGTTTGGGAAAACGAAAAATAAGAGGAGAACATTTGCTTTCTTACCACAAATGCCTAAATGAATTGGTGACCAACTTCTATGAATTGTCTTTCCATTATCTCCTAAGAATAAAGAACGGATTCACTGATGCTTTGCCAACACTCACCTTAATGCTTGACATATGAAGTGAAATATGAATTGGGATGCATAACTCATTACATGAATATGCAAGTAGTTAATAGTAAATAATGATTTACTATGTCCCTAAATTTATTCTCTCCACTTTAGTGAGATTCTTGCACCATAGGAACATTGCATGACTAAAATAGGGCTTCATTGTGAAAAGAATTGCAAGAAAATAGAAAAAAATTGATGAAAAAAGCAAGAAAAGATGCTTGAAAAATATTAAAAAGGGCTCAAAAGTCAATGGAGTGAAGTTATAAAAGTTGAAAAAGGTTATAAATAGCAGAAATTTGAGAAAAATAATAATCAGAGATAGATTTGCTATAGTTGCCGCATCCTGAGTGCGGTTGCCACACCACTTCCTGCGGTTGCCGTAGCCTCTCTACAGTTGACATTTTACCTACTATAAGGATGCTTGCAATTGCCGCAAGTCCTCTGTAGCTACCACAGACACAACCAAATTACTGCAATATTTTTTCATCTTCATTTTGCAAATTCAAGACTACTACAAGACCTCTTGGCTTTCAAAAACAATGAATTTGAGCAAAAGAAGCAGAAAAGTGTTTAAAAGTGAAAATGAAAGTGTAAAGTCCTATTTTAGTTGCATTTAGGAAACACATTCATACATACCACACATACATGATTAAGGATAGAAGTGCATCTCATAATAAGTAAAATTGTTCATAACATCATATAAGAAAAGCATGCATGCATATCATCCATAAAAAATTTAAAGAAAAAGAAAAACAACCTGTAGTTAGTCAAGTTAATAAGAAGTGTAAGACATAAAGAAAAAATGAGAAACATAAGAACATATGCTTACCTCCCAAATAATATTGGTACCACTTAGGCTAAAGAAAGGGTTTTGGGAGAGATCAAACTATACATTACACATAAAGTGGCACCTCCCTAATCATACTCAGAGACCTAGGTCAAGTCCTCCAATGAAGCCAAGATGTTGAAGTCAATAGTACCCCTCCTCCCTATAAGAGATGGAGCAACCCAAAATCATTATAAGGCACAAATGGGCCACCTGCTCAGTGGTGTAGCCCTTATATTGATCTAAATCTCCAATATGATTCTGAAGCCAAACTCTCGACGCATAAATATCAGTGCGAGGGGGGTCAAAATCCAATAGCTCAGTCATTATCTAACTATCAAATGTGATCCAGGAACCATAAAAGTCCAAGGCTCGACATCAAAAAGGTAGGCCAATGAGCAAATAGAGATCTATAGGGGTCACCGACAACTCCCTATATGAGAAATGAAAAGTATTGGTGGTATCCTACCACCTCTCTACCAAAGCCCTTAATAGGGCATGGTCTCCCTCACAAGAACAGTCTAAATCTAGTAGACTGAGCAAACTAAAAGGCTTGATCATAGCTTATATAGCAGAATGGCGATTTAGAAAAGTAGCAACTCTCACCAAGTTGCTTCTACCTCTCCTTAGTCTCAAGTCACAAGTCTTTATGTGAAATATATTGAAAATAAATTTTTGCATTCATTACTAACTATGATTTTCTACATTTTTTCTATTTTTTTCTTCTTTAATTCTTAATCATCATTAATTGTCATCATAACTAAAAAAAAATCACACTGCATAACAAATTAGATTGCATAATGAACCAAGCTACATCATATTATTTCTTATCTCTATTTCTTGTATATAACTAACCCAAGTGCAAGAAAGAGAATAAATACCACCATACTGTTAGTAAAGCTCATATGATCCTTGGGCACCAACAGTAGAACCTCAGGATTCACATTGCCTTGGGATGCCGAGTAGCTTCTCACGTGCCTTGAAGTTAAAAAGCCATCTTGGCGAAGGAATTTTAAAGAGAGAGTGTGTGTGTAAGTAAAGGGAGAGAGAGAGGAAGATGAAAATGGTGAGAATAAATGAAGAGGGAAGGGGTATTGATAGAAAGAATTATAGGCACCACTTTATCATTTCCTTTTGGTTCACATAGCTAAGTCACCATATTTCACCATAATAGATCCATTTCATCCAAAAAAATAAGTCCCTAGGATTTTTATCTGCTTCTCAAAACAAACAACATCTCAATCGAAGTCTAGAATCTTCTGTAATCATAAAAACTTCAAAAATTCAACATGTCTAGAAAACTTAGAATACAGTCCAAATGAATTTAGAAAATTCCAAAAACAGACATGGTACGTCAACGTAAATCCTATAGCTAACTAGGATCTTCAATTTTTTGAAAATTATTAGAATTTCCCTAGTTCACACTTATCCGACTCGGTTTCCTATCTAGTTATGTCTGATAAGGGAGTAGTTGTGAATGCTCAAATTCACACTTTTAGGCATATGATACTCAATTACAAACTCATAAAATCAAAATGGACCTAAATTATATCATAAAATGGATGAGAACTGGCTGAAAAATGAGGTTTAGCAACCTGTGGGCTGGCTACGGTAACCAGAGCTGCAGCTACGATTACTATAGGCATTTTTGTGGCAGCCTATTGGCTACCGTAATAGGCCCTACAGTTGCTGCAGTAAGCTCTACGACTGTCATAGTCTCTGATTAGTTGTTGCAGTGCAATTTTTATAGAATCCCACACTAAAAATTATGTATTTTTAACCTTAGACTCCCCCTATAAATACCTTGCGCCTCCTAACAGTTCCCACACATGATTGAATACCTCTATACTCCCTCTAAAGATTTCTAAGCCTCTCAATCATCAAAAGCCCTCTCTCTAAACCTCTTAATCTCTAAAAAAAAATCCCCATTCCAAAACTTCTTACATCACATAAAATCCTATCTCTAAGCCTCCTCATCAGGAAAAGGTGTGGTTTAAGTTCTTCCTTTCAAAAGGAATTCATGGTACTTAAGCAAAGGTGTGATCCAAGTCTTGCCAATAAGAGTTTGGGCTATTCAAGAGTCTTTCTTTCAAAAAGAGTGCTCATGTCATCCCCAAACCAAGGTGGAACTTAGATCTAGTGCCAAACTCGTTTCCTATATTCCTTGCTACCAAAAGCCTAAAGTAAAAGTTATTTCCTTTTCCTTTTCAATTCCAATTTCAAGATCTACATTTGAAAAGATTCCCAAATCCTTTAAAATCAATCAAAACATGAAAACAAAGGCAACAACTTAAAGACCTCTCTTTCACAAGAAGGAAGAACTACGCAGGGTTTGATTCCAATTCAAAGGGATATACAGGCACGCCATCTCTAAGGCATCAACTCTGCTAATATTAACAACTTCTTCTCTCTATTATGTTCTTCACATAGTTTAGGGTCAAAATTGCTTTTCTTAAACGAAAGTCTAAACTTCAGTTCTCTTATAATTGTTTTATCACTTTTTCTACTTTAGTTCTTTAGATTATATTTAGGAAACATGTTCTTTTCCTAAAACTCATATGAGCTAAAGGAAAGATCCCCTGATTTTGATATTTCAACTTGTAATAATTTTAAGTAGTTTTCCTTTATTTTTTCACATTTTTGTAATTGTCATTATCTTATATTTGCCATGCATTGCATGAGTAGTATTTGTTTCATGCATCATGTTATATCTGTTCATGCATACATAAGAACTTCTTTTTACAAAAGCTATTTTGTGTTTAAGCCAAACTAATTACTCACATTGTTTTAACTAAAAGCTAGTCCTTGAGCCCTTTTTGGTCATTTGAGGACTAGTTTTTTCCTTGGGATAAATGGTATAATTTTGGAGTCAATCAAATTGGATTTCTCCCTTAATTTTCCTAACTAAAATAAACAAAATTAATGTGGCAACTCTTGTTTGCAAATTACAATTTTCTGAACTCACAGTGGGTTTTGATTGCGATGTTTCTCCCAAAGAGCAATTTGATTCCCTTTACTAGATCGAGCCGGTACTCAGATGAGGCCTCACACCACTAGCCTAGATATCCTTTTGGTCCCTTTCCTCACTTCCATTTATCAACGACATTTTTCACCCATTTATTCTTACCGAACTTCCTTTACCAGACAACATTTTCAAAAACTAACCAGATTTCTCCTCAAATTAACTGCTTAAGTGTTCTAAAATTAATTTTGAGCCTATCGACACTAATCAATAATTTTTTTTAATCGAAACTCCTAAATATTAACCTGAAAGTCCTAAAAACTAATCCAGAAAAATTAAAAATAAAAAAAAGATGCTGCTACCTATCACATCTTATGATCTACACCAAGCCTGTGCAGATGCACGCTAATGGTCCCTTTTTTCAACCTAAATTTCCTGAAATACCCCTTCTTTTGGCTCACTTTTCAACCCTTTTCAATTTTTTCATCCCACACCCTTCATCTATATATACCCCCCTCATTTCTACCATTTTTCCTCACTCTCTTGAGTTAGTATTGATGGCTATCTACTGACACCTCTCTTTTCCCTCCAATGACTCTCTAATTAATTAATTAACTGCCTCACCTTAACCAAAAGTTAATTAATCTTTTTAATTAACTGAAACTCTCTTTTTTTCAAAATTAACTACTCAAATTAATTAATTAATTATTTTTTAATTAATTAATTAATCACTTTTTAAAAAAATAAATCAATCTCTATTTAATTATTCTATCATTCATCTTAATTAATTAATCATTTTAATTAATTAATCCATCCATCCATTTCATCATATTAATTAATTAATTATTTGTTTTAATTAATTAATCAATCTCTTGATCAATCTAGTCATTTGATCCTGATAAAATTGAATTTCAGTATGATAAAACCCATCGCTCGAGAGAAAACAAAGTTATCATCCTCTTTCTCTCACCCACAAACCCAAATCAAACTAATCAATCTAATCAACCTCTAAACCCTCCACTTAATCATGGAACGAATTACGTAGATTTTGATCCTCATTCAATGGGGTATGTTGGTATGTTTAGAATTTAAATCCAAACCTCAAATCCAAATCCCAATCAATCTTCTTTCCCTTTTTTTTTTTTTCAATGTTGTTGACCTAAGTCATTTTAAAGCTTAGTCAATCTCTATTTTGATCTTGTTAATCAAATTAAAGCTATCTAATGTGTACTTTAAGTGTTTATTTTATAGATTATACAATATTTGATAGATTGAATTTCAAGTATGCTTGAAATCTCCCAAACACATTGGTTGGCCTCTGAGTCACGCCCAACATAGCCTAATAGCGACTGCGATCACTAAATCACTATCGTGACCATTATATCACAACCAAGATAATCAAAAGGCAATATAGTTCATTTTTCAGCTTTAGACATAGAATGAATCACTACCTTAGTCACGACCATGCCCTTGATCTGCAACTGCGAAATTCATACAAAAATCCAAGCTTCTAATGGATAGTTGAAGAACCATTGAGAAGATGCCATGTGTTATCTAGCCATTGTGGATTATGAAGATTATGATCGTGAAATATTGGTCTCAACCACGAAAATTAAGTCACAACCACGAAAAAGGCTTAGTGACTGCTACCCAGCTCTAATAGAGCATTTAATGCAATATTTTATGGCTGTTGTGAGGATCCTTTTTCGTATCTCTTTGTAATAAGAATTTAGAGGGAAGAAGCTATAAATACCCCCTCCAAAGACCGTCATAATGATCCAACAACCTTCATTTAAGCCAAACTCTTGCAATTTTAATTCTCAAAGCCTTTACCTATTAATTGTTGTTATTTGGTTGTTGTAAGAGTATTGATAGCTTAAAGGGTTGAGTGTCAATATTAAACACACAAAGTATTGGGTTGAAAATGAGCCAATAGAAAACTCTTGTATAGGTTTGCGTGTGAGCCTAAGGGAAACACTTGTAAAGGTTGTGTGTTAGCCATTAAAACACTTTGTAAGTTTGGAGTGAGCTTGAAACTCCTTTGTAAGTATCAACTAGTAGTACAATACCTAATTGAGATTAGGGAGTGGACATAGGTTCATTAATACCCAAACCATTATAAAATCGATCGTATTTATTCTTCTTCCCTATCTCTTTCTATCTAATTTTTAATTTCCCACTAATTCAACCCCCCTTATTGGTGTATAAAGGCAAACAAGTGATATCAGAGCTTTAGTCTCATTCTTCAAACATAATTATATGAGAAACGATCAAAATGGCCAATGAAGGGATGCATCACCTCAAGCCACACTTCGATGGTATTGATTATGCATATTAGAAATATAGAATGGAGGTATATATTGATAATGATCTCATTGATGCATGGGATTGCATAACCAACGAATGGACACCTCCATCAAGAATAGTTTAATGATGTTGAAGAATTGATTCCTAGAGAAGAATGGGCGGATGCACAAAGAAAAGCTAATGAGAAAAATAAGAGAGCCATGGCAATTCTTTGTCACGCCCTAAACTCGAGGGCACATGACTGGTACTAGGACACAGGAAATGCACGTGGCTACTAATGCCCATAGTAAGCCTAACAGAAAACTCAACAATAGAAACCAAACTGTCAAGGGCTATGGGCCCACATGTTAAGCAGATCCAAACCAACATCTATTTAAATCAAAACCACACTAGGGTAATAACTAAATTATCTCATAAATATCATTTATCATATAATTGGATTATGCTTAACAATACTATACCTCAACTTAAAAAATACAAATCGTCTGAATATTAAACAATATACAAGAAGAAGAAGTAACATTGTGGAGTTCTATAATTATAATACAGTTATACATATATTATTTTACACTTCTCAATACTTAATAATACAGACTATTGCTAAAAAGAAATTGGCAATTTACTCAGTTTACAATTTCTTCACTAGCTCATTCTTCGACCTAAAAATAATAAGTTGAATAGGAATGAGCGTCCGACTCAGTGAATGATACTAGCTAATATATTAAACTGGTGTCCTACAGACATATTTCTAGTGCTCATGCTATACACCATGTCATCAAAATAGACAAATCACACCATCAAGCAAAGATGAGATACGGCCTACAGTACCAGACTAATACTCAATATGGGAAGCTGATCCCTTTATCCTGGCTCTCTAAATCTAATAATTTGTCTCTTATGTCTAATGGGTCTAGCCAGCACTAGTCTATACTATGCAGCCCTGACCTGACTGATAGCGACCCTAGCGATGAGCAGGCCCAGTTAGCATCCACCAGTCATAGCTCATATTCTCAATCTCATCGGAATCATAATTATAATAGTACCCATATCCATATCCATATCAAAATGCCTAGGTAGTACTGTATCCTCCCGATCTCCATCTGTCAACCACAATCACAATATAGCATAAAATATCGATTCATCAATCACAATCAAATGTTACATGCATCTATGTAATAATAGTGCATATTATATATATATATATATATATATATATATATATATATATATATATATATATATACATACAGTAAATGCAGATGCATATGCAAATAATATAATATATTAGGGAGTACCACTCACCTAATTGATGATGCATCTCATTGACTTCCCTCAAAAGTGCAGTCTTTAGAACCAGGAAGACGCCATAAATAATGACACTAGACAATAAGGGATATTATCAGAAAAGAATGACTCACATATCCAGACACAACTTAAAGACTATTGTGACTCTTGCTGAGATTTCAGCAGAACCATATTACTCTCGGATACCATCCAAAACAAATAAAACATAATACTTCTAAAATAATCTTAACAGTCAACACAATCTCAATGACTCCTCATGGGTCCTCGCAACTCATACTCATCAACAGAACTCAACAAACTCTTAACAATTACAAACTAGACTCCGCTAAACATAATATAAATCAATTAACTAAAATAAATGAGTTTTGGGTTTACCCTCATAATTCTGATCATACAGACATCAAGAGTCCTGTCAAAATGACAAAACAGAGCTATTCGACTACCCCACGCACTGCCGCCACGCGCTGCTGCTGGAGCGTCATCGGCCGAAAAAATAATAAGTATTCTCAATACTTAATACTTATTATTAAGTATTCTCAATACTTAATAATATAGACTACTGCCGAAAAGAAATTGCCAGTTTACTAAGTTTACAATTTCTTCATCAACTCATTCTCCGACTAGAAAAATAATAAGTTGAATAGGAATGAGCATCCAACTCAATGAATGATACTAGCTAATATATTAAACTGGTGTCATACAAATAGATTTCTAGTGCTCGTGCTATACACCGTGTCATCAACATAGACAAATCACACCATCAATCAAGGATGAGATACGGTCCACAGTACCACACTAATACTCAATATGGGGAGACGATCCCCCTATGCTAGCTCTCTAAATCTAATAATCTATCTCTTATATCTAATAGGCCCGGCCAGCACTGGTCTGTACCATGCAGCCCTGACCCAACTGATAACAGCCCTGATGATGAGCAGGCTTGGCTAGCATCCACCAGTCATAGCTCATCTTCTCAATCTCATCATAATCATAATCATAATAGTACCCATATCCATATCCATATCAAAATCGTGGTTCTGTATCCTCTCGATCTCCATCCGTCAACCACAAATCACAATATAGCATATAATATCGATTCATCAATCACAATCAAATGTTATATGCATCTATGCAATAATAATGCATAATAGTGCATATATATATATATACATATAGTAAATGCATATGCATATGCAAACAGCATAACATACTAGGGAGTATCACTCACCTAATTGATGATGCACCTCATTAACTTCCCTCGAAACTGCAGCCTTTAGAACTAGGAAGATGCCAAAAACAATGACACTAGACAATAAGAGATATTATCAGAAAAGAATGACTCACATATCTAGACACAACTTAAAGACTATTGAGACTCTTGCCTAGATTTCGACAGAACCATATTTCTCTTCGATACCACCCAAAACAACAAAATGCATAATACTTTTAAAACAATCTTAACAGTCAACATAATCTCAGCGACCCCTCCTGGGTCCTTCTAACTCATACTCATTAACAGACTCAAGAAACTCTTAACAATTACAAACTAGACCCTATTAAACATAATATAAATCAATTAACTGAAATAAAGGAGTTTCAGGTTTACCCTCATAATTTCGATCATATAGACATCAAGACTCTTGCCGAAATGATGAAACAGAGCTACTGGACTGCCCCACGCGCCGCTGCTGTTGATGGTAGATATGAGCGATCTTCACACTAGTAGGTTCACCTCGATGCCAGGATCATGAAAACCACATCCATTCACTGTCAGTTGCCGCTGTCTCGCTAAAAAATGCCTCAAAAGCTTCAGCCTCTATAGCTCTGATCTTCACGTCCAGTGGTCAATCGGAGGCATGGCAGGTACCAAAAGGAAGCCTCATCACCAGGAGTCAAACGGGACTGGCCTTGCTTGATTTGGCTGCCTGAATCGACCGAAATCTGCATTTGAAGTCTCGACACCGACGGTTCTTCCTTCTATGCATCTGCCGCCATCGGTCGTCAATTGCTATCGCTCTTAGTGCCCAGATGCTCTTCAGTAAGTGGGTTGCCACTGGGAGGTGGCGGTGCAACCCATCGTCGGTCGGAAGGTAGCTTAGCCGCTTTGTCTCTCTCTCTCCCCCTCTCTTTCTCTTTCCTATCTGCTTCTTCCTGCCTGTCCCATTTTCTCTTCAACAACCAATCAAAATGCTCCCTCTCTTAATCCTTTTCCAAACTTCATTTAACATATACTTATATATATAAAACAATAATAATAATAATAATAATAATAATAACAAACCATAATTTACATAATAATAATTCAGTTAATAAAACTTATTCATAATAATAGTAATTATAATGGAAATCCAAACTTTCGATAAAATACTATAATTAATCTTATAATATTAATTTCATATCAATATTAATATTCAAATATCAAAATACAATTTCTCCAAAAACCCACATTAATATTTTCATAATAATATATATATTACTTTCTTCAATTATATATATATATATAATATTTAAATAAAGTTACCATTAATAATGCATATTCAAATAGTAAAAATATATATAATTTAATAAAATATAACTTCAATTCTTACTTCAATAAGGAAAATACTAAAATAATACATTTCCGTATAAAAATAGGATTTTAGAAAAATAATTGAAAATTCAAGGTATTACATCTTGTTAGTGCATTCTCAAGAGAAAAATGTGGTAGAGTTCAACATTGTTCAAGCGCATTTAGCATTTGGAAATCTTTAGAAAACTACCATGAAGGAACTAAGCAAGTCAAGGCTAAAAAGATTCAATTATACACAACTGAATATGAGCTCTTCAAGATGAAACCCAATGAAAGCATCACTAATATGATAAATAGGCTTCTAGCCGTTGTCACCAATATGAAGAAATTGGGCAAAATATACATCTTGAAAAATATAAACCATAAGATTCTCAAAACTCTCCCAAAAAAAAAAAAAACTATAAAGCTGGAATTGCTGGCATATAAGAAGCTAATAAGGATCTTAGAAAGTTTCCTACCAATGTCCTCATTGGAAAACTCCTTACTGAAGAAATGTCTCCATTGATAGGGAAAGAAGAGAATCAAGAGAAGGAGAAAAAGAAATCCTTAGTTCTCAAATCCTCCCTTAAAAGTAAAAAAGAATGTGAGAGTTCAAGTGATTTAGAGGAAAGTGAAGATGATGATGATGAAGAATTTGCTAGCTCTCAAAAAGGGTCAAGGACATCATCAAGAGAAGAAAGAAAGAAAATGGGCCCTTTAGGAGATCATCATCAAATTACAACTCCAACTCAAGCAAGGAAAAGAAGAATGGCATTACTTGCTATGAATGTGGCAAGCAAGGTCATATAAAAATGGAATGTCCCAACATCAAGAAGAAAAAGATGTGGGACAAGGAGAAGAAGAAGAAGAAGGGTTTCAAAGTAACATGGGATGATGACTCCTCAAGTGATGAAGAGGAGGAGGATGTTGCAAACTTATGTTTCTTAGCGTTAGAGGACTCATCAAATGAGGTAAGCTCTAACTCTCAATCTTGTGATGATATTAATGATGATGTGCATAATGAGGATGAGCTAATTAAAGCTATGAATTTAAAATGCAAAAGTATAAATCAAAAATGAATTTTTTTAAAGAAAAGCATTCTAAGTTGGAGGAGAATTTTAAAGAATTAGAAAAACTTATTTTAAGATTGAAAACCTCTAATGTTAGTTTAAAAAGCTCATTGGAGGAAATCACTTCTAAAACCTTCTCTTTTAATTCTTTATATAAAGAAAACAATGCTTTGAAACTTGAGGTTGAAGAATTAAGAAACTCAATCTCAAAATTTCACAAAGGAAAAGAAGCCTTGGATACTCTTATTATATCACAAAGGCCACCCCTTGTGAGATTAGTCTCGGCTTTGATAGCTCATCTCCATCCACATCCTCTCCCACTATGTTCATAAAGGCTACAACTCCTCAAACCTCTAGCATTGAGGTAATTAACAAAGAAGTGAAAACACACACTCAACCTTTAAGTCCCAAAAGGGCTCAAAAGGTTACACAAGACTCAAGAGCTAAACCTCAAAAAGTTAACATGCATTCATATTTCAAAGAAGGCATTTTAAAGGCACTCACAATCACAACATAACACTTGTTCATGTATGCATTCATGTTATAATGTTATGAAAAGACCAAAATATTTTGACAAAATGGCTAAGAAAACCTTCAAGTCAAAACTCAAATGCCATTATCGTATGAAAGATGGTCATATAAATGTATTTTGTTATATAAGGAAGGCTTAACTCAAGCTTGAGGACCCTTTCAAGGCTAACCCCCAAGGACCCAAGTGTATTTGGGTACCTAAAACAAGATGATTAATCTTTTCTCATAGGTGTGTCTCAAATCCACTACCAAGGAGAATAAATGGCATGTAGATAGTGGATGTTCAAGACACATGATCGAAAATGCAAGCCTCTTCACAAATTTGAAAGAAAAAAGAGGTGGAAACATCATATTTGGTAACAACACCAGAGGTAAGACAGTTGGCACTGGTACCATTTATAAGGACAATCTTTCTCTTATTGAAAATGTTCTTTTAGTTGATGGTTTAAAATTTAACTTGCTTAGTGTTAGTTAATTATGTGATAAAGGTAATAAAGTCTCCTTTGACTCTAAAGCATGCATTGTCACCACTTTAGCTAATGACAATGTAGTGTTTAAGGGTGAAAGGGAGGGCAATACCTACATGATTAACTTAGATGATTTGGCTAACCAAGATGTCAAGTGTTTCATATCTATTAGTAATGAATCTTGGCTTTGGCATAGAAGGCTTAGACATGCAAGCATGGAGCTTCTTTATAGTCTTTGCAAGGATGAGCTTATTGAAGGACTTCCAAAGATCAAATTCTTAAAGGACAAGACATGTGGACCTTGTTAAATGGGAAAGCAACACAAATCATCCTACAAATCAAAAAATATTGTAAGTACTTCTAGACCCCTTCAATTTATTCATATGGATTTGTTTGGACCTAGTAGAGTTGCTAGTTTAGGTGGAAAAATGTATGCCTATGTGCTTGTTGATGACTACTCTAGATTTACTTAGGTTAGTTTCTTGACTCATAAGAGTGATGCTTTTGATGCATTTAAAAGTTTGCAAAAAGAGTTCAAAATGAGAAAGGGTATTTCATTTCCAAAATTAGAAGTGATCATAGAAAAGAATTTGAAAATGAACTATTAGAAAATTTTTGCATTGAACATGGAATTTCACATAATTTTTCCTCTCCTAGAACACCTCAACAAAATGGTGTTGTAGAAAGGAAAACCATGCTTAACGAATATGGTTTACTAACTTATATTTGGGTGGAAACCATTAATACTTCATGTTACACTCCAAATAGAGTTTTTAAAAGACCCATTTTAAATAAAACCTTTTATGAGTTATGGAATGGAAGAAAACCCAAGATTTCATATTTAAGAGTTTTTGGTTGTAAGTGCTACATATTAAATACCAAGGATAACTTTGGAAAATTTGCTTCTAAAATTGATGAAGGCATTTTCCTAGGATATTCCACCACTAATAAAGCTTATAGAGTCTTTAACAAAAAGACTATGGTAATTGAAGAGTCTATGAATGTTGTATTTGATAAATCTAGTAAACTTGATCTTAGGAAAGGTAGTGTTCTTAATGATCTTGTAGGTGAATTTGAAAAGCTTGGATTGGATCAGGATGAGACTCCAAACGAAGTTGAAGACCAAGTGGAAAACCAACAAGTTCATGAGGATCAATCAAATTTGCAAGAGGAAGATGTTCAAGAACTTCCTAAGGAGTGGAGATACCCCAAGAATCACCCTAAGGAGCAAATCATAAGTGATCCATCTAAGAGTATAAGTACTAAATCTCATTATAAATCCTTAGATAATAATTTTGCTTTTGTTTCTCCAATTGAGCCAAGGACCATTGATGAGGCTCTTAATGGTAAGAGTTGGGTGATTGCTATGCAAGAGGAACTCAACTAATTTGAGAGAAACAAAGTTTAGGAACTTGTTCCTAGACCCAAAAATCATCCCATTATTAAATGTAAATGGATTTATAGAAAAAAGTTAGATAAGCATGGTTTCATCGCTAGGAATAAGGCTAGATTGGTTGCTAAAGGGTACAACCAAAAGGAAGGCATTGATTATGATGAAACTTATGCTCTGGTAGCAAGATTAGAGGCTACTAGGATTTTGCTTGCTTATGTATGTCATATGGATTTTAAACTTTTTCAAATGGATGTTAAAAGTGCTTTTTTAAATGGATTTATTGAGGAGGAAGTTTATGTTGAGCAACCCCCTAGTTTTGAACATCATGAACTTCCCAATCATGTTTTTAAATTAACCAAGGCCTTGTATGGTTTGAAACAAGCTCCTAGAACTTAGTATGAAAAGCTAAGTACATTTCTTTTGAAAAATGATTTTGTTAAAGGCAAGGTTGACACAACACTTTTTGTAAAATGGCACAAAAATGACACTTTAATTGTCCAAATTTATGTTGATGATATTGTATTTAGTGCTGCTAATGAACATCTTTATGAAGAATTCGCCAAGTGTATGACTAAGGAATTTGAGATGAGCATGATTGGTGAGCTCAAGTTCTTCCTAGGACTATAAATCAAGTAATGCAGAGATGCTATCTTCATCAACCAAACCAAATATACAAAAGAACTTCTCAATAAGTTTGGCATGGATGATTGCAAAAGTAGTAAGAATCCAATAAGCACGTCAACTAAGCTTGACAAAGATGAAAAGGGTAAGCCTATATATGAGAAGAAATAATGAGGTATGATTGGTTCTCTTCTCTACCTTACGGTATAATGTATAGTGTTTGTTTGTGTGCACGCTTTCAATCTTGTCCTAAAGAATCTCATTTGCATGCTATTAAAAGAATTTTGGAGTATTTACATGGCACATTGCATTTAGCACTTTTTGATAGAAAAAGCACTTCCAAAACTTGCCATTTTCTTGGTGAATGTTTATTTCATGATTTAGCAAAAAATAAGTTTCAGTAGCCTTGTCCATTACTGAAGCAAAATATGTGGCGATGGGTTATTATTGTACTCAAGTTCTTTGGATGAAACAACAACTCAAGGACTATAGTCAAGTGCTTGATCACATTCCCATCAAAAGTGATCACACAAATGCCATAAATCTTTCCAGAAATCCCATCCAACATTTTAGGAGTAAGCATATAGACATTAAGCATCATTTCTTGAGAGATCATATGCAAAATGGTGATGTTGTATTAGAATTTATTGATACAACTAACCAACTTGCTAATATTTTCACAAAACCCCTAAATGAAGAAAGATTAAATTTCATAAAAAGGGAAATTAGAATGCTTGATGGGAGCTCATTGCCTTAGATTTTCAAAATTACATGAAGTGTTTCATTTGCATCAAAATTTTATGCATGTTATGACATTTATCTTTCATATTTTACTCTATTAAAATTTTCAATTGAGGTGATTCTTAAGTCAATTAAAATTTTTTGCTTTTCAAAATTCGAGGTCGCTACGTGTGAATCGCAGTCGTGAAATTTAAATTTATGGCCATTGCTGATCAGCCTTTAGAGTCTCACCCGCAATTGCTGAATCATGGACTCGATTTTTGAATTTTTTAAAAATCACAGTTGCAACTTAATGTCTAGCAGCATTCAAAACTAGCTATTTTTCAACAGACAAATTTGCCTTTAATTGAAAAACTAGATGCTTTTCACCTATTTTTTGCCTATAAATATGCTATTATTGTAGTTTTACATTTTTTCTAACACATCAAAACTTTCCTACTTAAAATTCTACTATCTCAAACTCTCCTCTAACTTTTCTCTCTTTCATGCTTTATAATTCTTCCTCCTTTCAAATACTTCTTCATCAATGGCTTCTAGAAGACCATATAGAAAAGGTAAAGAATTGCAAACCTCCCAATTACCCTCTTCTCTTGAACTTATGAGGGGGATCACTCAGGAGGAGAAATAAAATTTCCTTATGATTCAAGAAAACCATTCTACCCACCAAAATACTAAGCCTTTTTTGTCTTAAAATCTTGGGTATTAAGGATAGCATTATTGGCTACCTCAAAAATTTAGAGTGGAGGAAATTTGTTTTTGTTGATGATGAGGAGTATGATGAATTAATTAGGGAATTTCTTGCCACCCCAGTTGTACACAAAATGCTTAATCCTACCCGTGGCCATTATGCAATCGACTTTCAATTATTTAGCAAATTCTATGAGCTTACATTGCAAGATCTTGCCAATATCTTTGGCCTTCAAACGAAGGTGCCTACCCCATAAAAGATTTCACTCTTGACCTCGACCCTTTTTGGACTAAAATTTCAATAGAGCCTAAATTTAATCCAAAATCCTCACTTGCCAAACATATCAAAACACTTTCCATTTGGGTTCTTCATAGGATTGTCACCCTCACCATAAATGCTAAAGGAGATGATAATAAGAAAATCTCCCAAAGAGATCTTTTCTTCCTTTATGGTCTTGTGAAAGGAAAAAGCATTAAAACCACTCGATTCCTTAATGATCATTTCCTATGCAATTCTTCTCTCTTCTCATATCATTATAATAGCCAAGCATATTAGGGCTCTTACTTCACCCAACAAAGCTATTCTCCAAAAACCAATTAAAAAGTCCCTTATAGATTTCCAATAGATGATCAATGCTAAGGTATTAAGAAAAAAAGAAGGGCAATATGAATATATTTTTAGAGATATTGGGATCCAAGAAAGAACAAGGAAGAGATCAAGAATAGTGAGAGGTGAACCTAGTCAAACCCAAGAAGAAGAACCCTAAGTTCCTCCCACTATCCCTCTATCTCAACCTCAAGATGAAACCAATAGATTTCTTCATAAAGTCTTTAGAAGACTTTCCCTTTTAGACCATATTCACGAAGACATATTTGATATGCAAGGTCATATGGGTCTCCCTCAATGTAACTTATAAGAATGGGGATTTAGTGAAGAAGAGGAGGAGACACATGCGGAGTCCCCTCATGAAGAAGAAGAGGCCCCTCATCAAGAAGAAAAGGAACCCAAAGATGGAGAAGATGCTTCTTAAATTTAAAAAGAAAAAATTCTTTTTTTTTTCTTTTGTTTATCAACTTCAAATTAATGCAATTATGAATTTTTCAATTTTGATCTTGTGTGCCTAAATATTGCTACTCTATTTTCTTTTTATGCAAAGTTCTTTATGCAATTCATTCTTTTTGATATTGCCAAAGGGGGAGAAATATAGAAATAGAACTTAAAATATGGAAAAAATATAAAAATTCATTGTTACATAACTTTGTGATATATTCTTTCAAATAATCATATGCTTTTCAAACTATTCTCATGCTTTATTTTTTACTATGCATTGCATATATTGAGGGGGAGCATTCTAAATTGAAAGTTACTTCATATTTAAGCTCAATTTGATTGTCAAAATAAAAAAGGGAGAGATTGTTGACCTGAGTCATTTCAAAACTTAGTCAATCTCTATTTTGATCTTGTTAATCAAATTGAAGCTATTTAGTGTGTACTTTAAGTGTTTATTTTGTAGATTATACAATATTTGATAGATTGAATTTCAATATGCTTGAAATCTCCCAACGACATTAGTTGGCTTATGAGTCACAGCCAATACAGCCTAATCACGACCACGATCACTAAATCGCTACTGCGACCATTATATCACAACCAAGATGATCAAAAGGCAATATAGTTCATTTTTTAACTTTGAGACACATAATGAATCGAGACCTCAGTCACAATCGGGAACAAGGGTGTGATCCTTGATTCGCGACCAAGAATTGTTTGTCGTGACCACAAAATTCACACAGAAATCCAAGTTTCCAATGGATAGTTAAAGAAACAATGAGAAGATGCCACGTGTTATCTAGCCATTGTGGATTATGAAGATCGCAACCGCTAAATATTAGTCTTGATCGTGAAAAAGGCTTAGTGATTGCGACCTAGCTCTAACAAAACATTTAATGCAAGATTTTGTGGCTGTTGTGAGGATCCTTTTTGGTATCTCTTTGTAACAGGAATTTGGAGGGAAGAAGCTATAAATACCCTCTCCAAAGAGCTTTATAATGATCCAACAACTTTCATTTAAGCCAAACTCTTACAATTTTAATTCTCAAAGCCTTTAGCTCTTAATTATTATTATTTGGTTGTTGTAAGAGCAATGATAGCTCAAAGGGTTGAGTATTAGCATTGAAAACACAGTATTGGGTTGAGAGTGAGCCAATAGAAAACTCTTATATAGGTTTAAGTGTGAGCCTAAGGGAAACACTTGTAAAGGTTATGTGTTAGCCATTAAAACACTTTGTAAGTTTGGAGTGAGCTTGAAACTTCCTTGTAAGTATCAACTAGTAGTAGAATACCCAATTGAGATTGGAAGTGGACATAAGGTTCGTTAATACCTGAACTATTATAAAATTGAATGTGTTTATTCTCCTTCCCTATCTCTTTCTATCTATTTTTAATTTCCCACTAATTCAACCCCCCTTCTTGGTGCATAAGGGCAAACAAATGTAATTATTGTATTCAGTTGATTTAATTGTTTTGGAATTAAGGAGTGATTATATGGTTCTCTTAGAATCCATAAGGACTAGAGGGAACACTCTCCTTAATTTATGGATATTTTACTTAATTTCTCTTTAATTTTCCTATGCATTCATGTTATACTTATGATTGTCATTTAATACTTATCATTCATGAAATTAATTTTCAAAGTCAAATTAAACTTAAGAGCTAAATTTAGATTATTTAACCAAAATCTTATTCTCCGAGCTCAACTTGCTTCGAAGACTAGTGATTTTTATTATTGGATAAATTAATTGCAAAATTAATGAATTAGAGTTACAAATTGGGTTTTTCCTTAATTTTTCCATTTAACATAAATTAGGGTATGAACTCTCAATTTTGCATCCTTTCATCCAAACGCAGCCTTAGCATTTATTGAGTTTAATGTGCTACGTGGAGATATTAGGGACTACCCAAAAAAAAAAATTTTTTTAGCCTTCAAATACATTGCTACCAGACATCTTAATATCCTAAAACAATAATCAATCTATAAAAAAAATAAAAAGAAAGATCCCGAAAAAAGTGACAGCGCCACATGGCACGCCGCACGATAGGCATGCGACACCGAGTCAAAGCTGTGTGGCACTGCATGCCCCATGTGTAGCATGCCACAGGTGCCTAAAGCTGCACCGTATAGGCTTGGTGCAGTGCCGCACAAGATGCTGCAGCCTTTTGACGCTAGTGGGCCCCCTTTTGCATAGGAAATGACCATTTTACCCCTTTTAGTCCAATTTTCAGCCCTTTCTAGCCCTACCTCTCATTGTCTTTTCACATTTTGACTACCTAAACTACCCTCACCCACTTCTCCTATAGATACCCCCCTCCACTTCTCATTTCAAGACACCGCTTTAATTTGAGTAGATTACTATCCTCAAATTCCTTTCTTATTCTCCCTCTAATCACTGTCTAATTAATTAATTAATCTTTTTAATTAATTAATTACCTCACTCTAACCAAGTTAATTAATCTTTTTAATTAACTAAAACTATTTTTTTCAATCACTCAATTAATTAATTAATTAATTAATCTTTTTAATTAATTAATTAATCACTCTTTTTTTCAAAAATCATTCTTTTTTCAAAAATCAAATTAATCCCTTTTCTTAATCCACCCTTTATCCAAATTAATTAATTAATTAATTATTTTAATTAATTAATCCATCAATCCATTCATTTTATCACATTAATTAGTTAATTAATTATTTTAATTAATTAATTAATCTTCCAATCCATCCAATCACTTGGTCCCAATAAAATGAAACTTCGATTTGATAAAACCCTCCACCCACCAAAAGTAAAGGTATCAGCTTTTTCCTCTCAAATCCAAATCAAATCAATTAATATGAACAACACATAAATCCCTCCACTTAATTGTGGAATGAACTATGTGGGTTATGATCCTATTCAATGGGGTACATAGGCATGTTTGGAATCTATATCCAAACCTCAAATCCAAATCCTAATTAATCCTCTTTTCCCTTTTTAATTAATGTAATTTGTTAATACTTCATTTTGATTTTCTCATTACACTCATACCATACTCATGCATTATAATTTTTATATAATATTTGTCATCCATGAAATTAATTTTTAAGTCAAATTAAACTTAAGAGCCAAATTTAGATTATTTAAAACCAAAAACTTAGTCTCCGAACTCAACTTGGTTCAAAGACTAGTGATTTTTACTCTTGGACAAATTAATTAAAAATTAATGAATTCGAATTAATTTGGATTTAATGTTTTCCCAACTAAATAAAATTAAGGTGACGACTTCCAAAATCATTTTCAAAATCAACCAATCTGAACTCGAGGGTTCCATCGTGAGTCTAAATCTGAATGAGCATCCTGGTTCTCTTTAGCAGATCAGGACGGTGCTCGAGTGAGGTCTCATATAGGGTGGCGACTCTCGAATTCTTTTCAAAATCAAAAATCAATTTTTTGAATGACAGCCATTCTAATTATGAACACCGAAACTCTTTTCATGACCTCCTTAAAAATCTCTCGCATTTCCTTAAGGAAAATTTCTCTAAGAGATGGAGGAGCATTCGGGTGAGGTCTTACACATAGACATACTATTCATGTATGGATATATAGCATATGATGCTCTAATTTGTTATATAAGGAGGTAAGTGATTGCCAAGAAAGAATTCATTACCTTAAGTAAATAAAGTTGAGATTCTATGCTATCTGGTTATTCTTGATAGCTAAAGTTTTTGGTTAGAATAGTAAAATTCACTATAAAGAGTTTCTAGTAGGAATCTAATCTCATCAAGAATTAGAACCAAGATAAGGACATAGAATCAAGAAGCATTAGGGTTTGACATAAACCATTACTCTAGCTAAGATTAGGATCTTTAATGAAGGGACTTTAATGCATGATAACTTTTGATTGATGGTCCATGTGATGTTTAAAGTAATCAACTATAAACATTCATTTCTAATTAGGTAGTCATGATATGGAATGTTAGCTGTCACTCACAACTTATGAGAGTAAGTGTGAAGTGGGGATTTCAAATTAATAGAGAAAAATAGTCATTCTCATTGCTAATTAGACATGAACCTAAAAGTCACACACCCAATAGTGATCACCTTTCAAGTGAAAACTTTTGCCATAATAATTAATTAAAGTGTTTAATTAATTGATTAGTGATAAAATGACTAAAGTGTAATTAATTTATATGGACCCTAATATTTCCTGATATAATCTATAAAGGTTTCAATTTAATTAAATCTTAATTCATATATGATGCAAATGAGAAAGATTAAATTGAAAAAGATTTGGATTAAATCAAGGAATTAATTTTAAACTTAGTGAAAACCCTAAACACATGAGATGTGGCCTAAACCCGTATGTGATATGGAAAGAGACAATTTAGGGGTTAAAGAAAATTCACTATTCATAAAGCCCATGTGATGAGTTTAGGGGTTAGAGAATTTTCCACTAAGAGTTAAAATTGTAATTACATCATTTAGCTAATGGAAATGTCCATTTTACCCCTAAAGGATAAAATAGTTATTTCATCATTTGAAGTAGCAAAGACAACTTTTGTCTCTTCGTCAAATGATGAGCTAAAAAGGTATTATAGTGTTTGTACAAGACATAAGGGTTAAATCTTTAGGAAAAGATGTATGTATGTGTTATGTTCATCTTTTCTTCATAAGGTTGAACACATTTTTTAATTGAAGCATGTCCAAGAAAGAAGTTGAGAAAGGAAAAGAAAGATGAAGAAAATGTTTCTTTAATTTTTCTTTTAATCTTTAATTCTTTTCTTCATTCTTTATGAAAGAAAAATTGCTTGCAATTAAAAATAGATTTAGTCCAAAACAAATCAAAGGGAAACCTTAACTTCGTAAGAGTTTTTAAGGGAGAATCTTGAATTAAGATTGGGCAACCAAGGAAGGGATTTAAGAATACCAAGAAAACTGAAGGGAAACTTAAAGGTGAATTAGGTATGGATGATCTAGAGGCTTTACACTTGTTAATGAAGGAAGGAACCTTCTAGAGGTAATATGATTACTCTTCCTTCTTCTTTCTTTCCATATGTGTTTAACATACAAATTAGTTGATCGCTTGAATGAATGTTTGGATCTAATTAGATGAACTGAAATTCTAAATTGTTTGAAATTCACCCCACCACCTTGATTTCACTGTAATTGGCACCATCATTCCCTCATATATTCTCTTATGGAACATAATATTCTCTTATGGAACATAATATTCTCTTATGGAACATACTCATCTTCTTCCATTTGTACTCTTTTTCTTACCCTCAGTCTTTCTTCATGAACAGGGGTAGCATCTGATGCTAAACTTCATCCAAAACAATGCAGTCCTCTTCTAACATTACCTGTTTGTCTTTTTTAGGCAACAATCATAAGACAAACACATATAAGGAGATTTAGTAAACAAAGATAATGCAAATCTAAGCTAAATAATGACTTCAATTAACATGAGCGGAGAATCCTATGCTCCATGGTATTATACATATCTTATAACTCATAAAGTCTATTCTAGTTTCAACTTATGCTCTAATACCAACTCTGTTATGACCCAACCTCTAAGCCATGATAGTCATAAGGCATAGGCAATCATAAGGATACCAACAACCTCGTAAAACTCATAAACAACTAACAGTCCAATATGGTATCATAACTATAAGAAAGTAGCAAAATAGTGACTATATTTAGCGTCTACCATAAAATAGTAGCTAATAGGTGACTAATTTGCGATTATAATTCAAAGATAGGCAAAATAAGTGTATTAGCAACTAAATTGTGACTGGTGCAGCCAAAAAATAGCGCTACATTTTGCTACTGATATATAGTCCCTATATAATCGCTATATAGCAATTACATGATAGGTAGTCGCTATATTGGGACTACTTGATGGAGGCAGAGTGAAAACTAATTGTGCGAATGAATTAGCGATTGAATTAACAATTGAACTTTGTAGTTGCTAATTATGGCTATTGTATGAGTTTCATTGCTAGTTGATAAATTCGCAATAAATGTTTAAAAATTAATACTCTCTCCATTTTGAAAAAGTGACCATTAAGAAAAATAACTATTTTTAAGGTAATAATAACTTTATCATAAGTTGTCAAAAAGACCTCTATTAATTGCAGTATAAATTAGAGAAACATCTCTCATATTTGGAAAATAGAAAGGCAAATTAGCCGTTTTATCATTATTTTTATTGGATTGCTAAATAGCTACTTATTTATGAGCAAAACTAACTTTTCTAATGACCACTTTTTTCAGAAATGAGGGAGTATAACGATTACAGTAGCAATTAGATGACATGGTCGCTAAATATTAATTAAGTTAAACAACATCAAGTCTTGTTGTTTTAAACCTACTCAAGCAAACTCAATTAGGTCATATGTTAGATTCAAGAAACTATCTACCAAAGAAGTCTTGTAGGCCTATCTCTAGTGCCCCAATCAACCCTCAATCTCTGTGAGTGATCAATTCACATAAAGCTATCTCTAGTCTATTATATGAAAACAATCCCCAATTAACAAACATGCAATTATCAATTAGCAATTAAGCAATAATAATCATAAAGATAAAATAACTCAAGGAATAATTTAATTGAATAAAAAGCAAATTAATCCATACAAAAAGGTTCTAAGGTTCATCAATACCCAAATTAGGAAGAATTAGTTCATGTTACACATTGAAACTAAAGGAAGAAATAAAGAAATAAGAAATCCCAAAAAATTCATAAATAAAGTGTAGAGGAATCTTGTTCTTTGATCTTCAATCTTCAACCCCCATACTATCCTCTCTCCAATCCTTAAGCAACTCCTTACAAAATGCTGTCAAATCTAGTTTCATATTCTTGAAAATTTAAACTCACACCAATGAATCCACGGTTGCGATTTCAGCTGTGACAATAGAGAACCAAGAGCGTAACTTCCCACGAGTGAAACCTTAGCCGTGCCTCTACCCATGGGAGGCTACTGGATAATTTGCTAATTTGTTCTTATCACACGGTTGGAATCCCAGCCATGACTCAACCTATGGCAGCCTATGTTCTTCCAAAAGTCAGCATTTTGGCTTGGATCTTCACCATTCCAGGTCACATTCAGATCATAGCAACATTTGACACTAGATTAACTAAAAGAACTGTGAAAACACTAAAACAAACAAGTTAAACTCAATTGGAGGCATAAAATATATTAAGAACAAGGGCCAAAATATAGTGTTTTTAGCACTTATTAGACCCATAAAAAACATCTCATCTCTATTTCCTTGAAAAAAAGGGGTTGTTTCAACCTAAAAGCATAAAAAAGCCTCACATGAACTGACACTCCAGACCATCACATCTCTCTTCTTTCTCTCATTCATTTCTAAACAGACTCTCTCTCTCTATGGTGCTAAATTTTTGCAGTTTCAAATCCAATTTTCAGTTTTAGGTAAGTTTGGTTCTCTATCTATTATATTCTATTCATGATGGTGTAAACGGGTTTTAGTCCTATTGGCATTTAATAACTTGAAATTTGGGTTAGGATTTGATTTCTTAAAGTGCCTTTTGATTTCTTAAAGTTTCAAACGAAATGGGCCTATTTGTTTTATTCTATGATATTTGGGTCTGGTTATAGAGGTTTCAAATCATTTGATTTGTCTCTATTGAAACTTCATTGAAGCTTTTGTTTTAAAGACATAAAAGAAGGGTCTGGTTCATCTAGGTTTTTGTTTGGTTTCATTTTGGATAGTGGATTAAATTAATTACATTTGAGTTTGGTCATTTGAACTCCATTTGTTTTTGTGCCTAAAACAAAAAAGCTTAGTGTACAGTTTTGGTCATCTGTGCTCCATTGGTTTCAGGTCTGGTTCATCTAGGTTTTTCTTTGGGTTCTCATTTTGAATTGAAAATAGCTTATTTTCATCTATGAATCATTATTAACTGGATTTATTAGTTTTGCTTTTTACGGCTATGGTGGATTAAGATTATGTTTGGGTCCCTATTTGTTTTTGCATTTGGTATTTGATTTCCTTGAGTTTTTTTTTTTTTTTTTAATGTTTGGGTCTATTTTGTTTGATTGGATTTACTTAATGTTTTTGGCTATGTTTATCTTAATCAATAGAAAATTGATTAAAGATCTTGTTTCAATTTTTGAAACGAGAACGAATGATATAAGGATCTGGTCATAATCTGAGGCATATTCGCTTGCATTTTGTTGCATTGTTGATCTATGATTGGGTTTTAATTATACATTAAGTTTGAGATTCAAGAATGTTAATATATTCATATGCCTTGTAATTGGATTTTAAATATGAGAGAGCTTGGGTTTTTGATTGATAATTTATTATTAATACTGGTATTTTGTTTCTTTTCTTAATGGTATTAATATGTTTTCTCTAATTGGAAAGATTGATATTGGGAGCTTTGAGATACTTTTATCTTTAATTTTCACTTTTATTGCACTTTAATTTTCATCTTTAATGCATTATAATATAACAAAAAAAAAATAATGGATTTTTAATTATATATATATATTTCGGGTGTTTGTTCTTTCTAGGTGCAGTCCTAAGACAGAAAACTCGTAAAGAGGGGCAACGAATGCTAACACAACTTTAATCAGAGTACTAGAGCATATAAGAAAACTCATACAGAGGAGGAGCATAATGCTGAAGTAACTTTTGTAAGTCCTACAATGGAGGTACACAACACCTTTTAATTTCTGCAATTTATTTTTTTGCCATTATAAAATTTACTTTTTGCAATTTACTTTTCCAATGCCATGATGAAATTTAATTTTCTCCTGCCATGACAAAATTTACTTTTCTACAATTTACTTTTACTGCCATGATGAAATTTATCTATCTGTCATGATATAAATTTACTTTTACTACCATGATAAAATTTATTTTTCTAAAATTTACTTTTCTTCTGCCATGATAAAATTTACTTTTTACTGCCATGACGAAATTTATTTTTCTGCAATTTACTTTTCTGCAAATTAATTGATCCATTTAGTTTTATGCAATTTAAATTTCTACAAAATTGATTGATTCCAATTTAATTTTCTGCTAATTGAATGATTCACATTTAAATTTCTGCGAAATTGATTGATTCAAATTTAATTTTCTGTAATTGATTGATTCAAATTTAATTTTCTGCAAATTGATTGATCCATTTAATTTTCTGCAAATTGATTGATTCACATTTAAATTTCTGCAATTGATTGATTCAAATTTAAATTTCTATAATTGATTGATCCATTTAATTTTCTGCAATTTAAATTTCAAATTAATTGATTCACATTTAATTTTCTGCAATTTATTGATTCATTTAATTTTCTGCAATTTAATTTTCTGCGATTGATTGATTCATTTAAATTTCTGCAATTGATTGATTAATTTAAATTTCTATAATTTAATTTTTTACAAATTGATTGATTCAAATATAAATTTCTACAAATTGATTGATCCATTTAACCTTTTACAAATTGATTGATCCATTTAAATTCTGCAATTTAATTTTCTGCGATTGATTGATACATTTAAATTTTTGTAATTGATTAATTCATTTAAATTTCTGTAATTTAATTATCTACAAAATTGATTGATTCAAATTTAAATTTCTGTAATTGATTAATTCATTTAAATTTCCGCAATTTAATTATTTGCAGAATTGATTTATCCAAATTTAAATTTATGTAATTGATTGATTCAAATTTAATTTTCGGCAAATTAATTGATCCATTTAATTTTCCATAAATTGATTGATTCACATTTAAATTTCTGCAATTGATTGATTCAAATTTAAATGTTTATAATTGATTGATTTATTTAATTTTCTGCAAATTGATTGATTCAAATTTAAATTTCTGTAATTGATTGATTCATTTAAATTTCTACAATTTAATTATCTGCAAAATTGATTGATTAAAATTTAAATTTCCGTAATTGATTGATCCATTTAATTTTTTGCAAATTGATTGATTCAAAATTAAATTTCTACAAATTGATTGATTTATTTAAATTTATGCAATTTAATTATCTGCAAAATTGATTGATTCAAATTTAAATTTCTGTAATTGATTGATTCAAATTTAATTTTTTGCAAATTGATTGATTCATTTAATTTTTTTGCAAAATTGATTGATTCAAATTTGATTTTCAGCGAATTGATTGATCCATTTAATTTTCTCAAATTGATTGATTCACATTTAATTTTCTGCGATTAATTGATTTAAATTTAATTTTCTGCAAAATAGATTGATCCATTTAAATTTCTATAGTTGACTGATTCAAATTTAAATTTATGTAATTAATTGATTCAAATTTAATTTTGTATAGTTTAATTTTCTGCAAATTGATTGATCCATTTAATTTTCTATAATTTAATTTTTGTATATTGTTTATTTAATTTTCTGTAGTTGAACTTTCTTCACAAGAATGATTGTAATATTAGTCACTGGCCAAAATACTTGTCTCTTTTTCTTTACTTGTTTTCTAACTTGAAAATTTTACTTTTCAATTCAGAAAGCTTGTAAAGAGGGGCAACTGTAAATACTGTATTTTGACTAGTGAATTTCTAATTTATTTAAAAAATTTTGATAAATTAAGTGATTGTTTTGATTTTCGTAAATTTATAAGATTTCTTTTTATTTTTTCTTAAAATATTAATATTTTCATATTTTCAAATTTTAGAAAGTGCAATTATATTTTTACTAACCAAAAAGGTTAAATTTTATTTTTGAAAATTTGTAGTTTAAAAGTTAATTTTTCATTAGGGAGCCCTTATTTAATATTTTTTTAATAGATAAATTGAAAATTTGAAAAAAATGAAAAGAAGAAAAGTATGAAAAAAATAAATAAAAAGAGAGAAACTACCAAAACCCAGCTTAGCATAATAGACATGCCAACTCTCTCTATCAACACACACACACATGCATACCACCTCTCAGTCTAACCCACCCTCTGCTCTTTCCATCAAAAAACACAATCCCCACCTCCATAACTGATGGACCCATTAAAAACATCTCACCTCCATTTCCCTAAAAAGAAAAAGGGTCATTTCAACCCAAAAGTATAAAAAAGCCTCATATGAATTGACTCTCCAGACCATCACATCTCCCTCCTTTCTCTCATTTGTTTCTAAATAGACTCTCTCTCTCTTGATGGTGCTAAATTTTTATAGTTTCAGATCCAATTTTCAATTTTGGGTAAGTTTGGTTCTCTATCTATTCTATTCAATTCATGATGATGTAAACGGGTTACGGTTTTATTGGTATTTGATAACTTGAAATTGGATTAGTGATGTGCCGAAATGCACACCAACAAATTGCAAGTGCACAGGTTGTTATCAAGTAATAAAGTAGTGAATATGAGTATCATCTCCATAAGGATAGTGTATAAGTACTAACGCAAACTTTGACTATTGTCTAGTTGATCAAAATGTAGATTCATTAAATTAAGCTAAATTAATTAAGCTAACCTAAGAAAGCAAGTAAATAATATTGATGAAAATAATATAGGTAAAGCTAATCTAAATATAAATCCCCCTAATTTATCATACATATCAAACAATGGATTGAGTTGAACTCTCACTAAATTAGATAAAAACCTTTCTCAAGCGATTAAATCCCTAACTTCCTAAGTATTACAGGGGAATGTCTTCTCAACCTATAATCAAATAGGAGCAGCATTAACTTTAAGAGATTAACATCCAAAGAAGTCTTGTAGGTCTATCTCTAGCACCCCAATCAACTCTCTATTCCGATGAGTGATCTATCTATACCAGGGTATCTCTACTCGCCCAATATAAAAATAATATCTAATCAACAAGCTAGCAATTGCTAATTGGAATAATAAGATTTATCGTGAAAATAAAACAACCAAAGATGAATTGATTAAAGTTTAAATCCTTCAATCTATACAATCAAAACTAAGGTTCATCACAAATAGAATTATTTCATATTAAAATTGAAGAACAAAGATGCAGAAAATAGAAGATCAAGAAATCTCAAACAGATCTTGAAGATGTTTTTTGAAATCTTCTCTTCAATCTTCCACATCCACTTGGATCTTGGTCTTTGATTTGATTAAGCCCTCAATATCTCTAGCCTTCAAGCTCTAGGGTATAGCCAACCCTCTTAAATCTCTATTTTTGCTCTTTAGCGGCCCCTCTTAAAATGCTATATGATATGATTTATATTGCTAGAATTTAACCTCACACCACTAGAACCATGGCTGGGATTTCAGTGGTGCTAACGATGCCAGGGGCTTATGAGTGAAATCTCAGTGGTGCTTCCACCTGTGGGAGGCTATTAGATGTATTTCTAATTTGTTCTTATCACACGGGTGGAATCCCAGCTGGGATTTTAGTGGTATCTGCCTATCTTCATCCAAAAGTTAGCATTTTGGCTTGGATCTTTTACCATTTTGAGTCACATTTAGTTTATGGCATAATTTGGCACTGGATTAACTAAAAGAACTTTGGAAAAGCACTAAACAAACGAATCAAACTAAATTTAAGGATAAAATATATTATAAACAAGGGGTAAAGTTTAGTCAATTAAGTACTTATCAAATTCCCCCACACTTGAGTATTTGCTTGTCCTCAAGCAAACTAAATCATAACAACAGTAAGAAATAAAATCTACCCTCTCTAGTTAAAGAAATCCAAAAAGATTTACAACAACTTGAAATCAACAAGGCTCAAACATGGTAGCCAAATTAAGAAATCTCTAAAACAAATCTCAAAAATCTGAAACCTAAATTCTAAAGTTACAAGTTTAAGCAAATAATTCCACAAAAACAAAAGTTCCAGCAAAGTAGATTTATAACGATTTTTCCTATAAGTGCTTGACTACTCACTTGACTTTTCATTGATTATACATTTCAATTCATGTTTTCTTTTTAATTAACTAAGGAGCTCGACTTATTTGAGTTGTCATCCTAGCCTTTTTATGTGAATGCAAACACTTGTGGTGCTGGCCTCCGGTTACTCAACTAGAATCACACATTCAAATGGCTACTAACACTATTCATATTCTCAATCTCTTGTGTTTAAAAGAGTCAAGAACAGCGGAATATGTAAACATTTTCAAAGGTCCTTTGCAAAATCTTTTTTTTATATACTTATTTTTTTCCAGAAAAACAGTCAAGCTACCTAAGGTATTAAGCATTTCTACTAAACTAAAACAAAAGTAAGAGTGGAATAAAATAAGTTCAAAAAGTGTAACTATAGTTTAAAATTTCAGGCAAAAAGATTTGCAAAAATTTAACTCCCTAATTATGACCACCACATTCAATCCACACTACAACAAGTCATTATCATAGCAAAATTAGGCCAATTTATCACTAGAGAGAGTTAATTTCAAATCAAACTATTGCTACAACTCAGTTCACTTAAACGCAAGATTCATAAAAGATAGGGTACAATAATATACGTCTCCCCCATACTTAAGTAAAACATTGTCCCTAATGTATTATAAACAAGGAAAATGAAAAAGTAAAAGAGAGAATTAACTATCCTGAATGATGTACCACATGAATCATATGTAATGTTCCTTCCAGTTAGAGTTTTCCATGATCATTGTTTCTGCACATAGAAATATTAAACTGCAACCAAGATAAGATCCATTTAATTTAAAACAAAAATAAAAACAAAATAAGATAGAAAGGAAATAAAAGGAAAATAGAAATAATAAACATAAAAACAAAAACCATCAATGGGTTGCCTCCCATTCAGCACTTCTTTAATGTTGTATTAGCTAGACGTTATCATTATTCATCTTCCACCAATAGTTTGGAGGTTTCCTTGTGTTGTCTACCTCCATAATTCAAGATAAAGAATGGTATGCAAAGGTTGTGGCCTTTGAAAAGCCTTCTTTCAGTAATAAAAAATATTTTTAGTTCTCCATTTCATGCAAATTGAAGCTTGCCAGGTTTAGAACCATTGTCGAATAGTCTTACCCAAAGACTAAATGCAGGGATTTCAGCTTTGGCACCAAAGAAAGCATATACATTGCCAATGGCAACCACCTTTTGCAATTCTAAGATGCTCCACCCAAATTTACTAACCTTTTGATTTAACACCTCTACAAAACAGATTTCCCTCTCCAAAGAAAATTTAGAGACTAGAAGTATTGGCCACATACTTGATTCTCTTACAAATACACACTTAAAGAAAGGTGGCAAAGGTATGGGATCATGTGTGGCTAGGTGTTCATTTGATGGAAATTGAGGTAAAGGAAGGGTGGGTATCGAGGTTGTGAGTGGGTTATTATCATTCTCTTTAAAAGTGAGAGGGATAGAAAAATAGGGAAGGTGTGATTTTCAGCATGCATAACTTCCTCCACCATGCTTTCCCATAACTCATTATCATTGGAAGAGAGTTCTTCAACACTGGATTCTACTCTATTCATGCCCCATTGCTAGAATTGGGGTTGCTCACTTAAGCAATCATTCTCGTCAACTTCTTTGTATAGCATTCCCAAATTTGCCTCACCATTCTCGTCTTCTTCATTTTCATCATCCCAAAACCAATTGATGGCAATGGTTTTTTATTGCTCTTTCAGAATGGTTTTGGTATCATTGGGTAGATTGCCTTGAAATCTCTCACTTAGTAACTCCAAAATCTGCTCAACGAAATTTTCTAAGTTGTGAAAAGAAGTGTCACATCCTAACCTTAGAGATATGACGGTCCTAAAACATAGGGAGACATAAGGTCATCCATGCCCATAGAACCCACTTACATATAAATAAATCATGCTTAGGATCTCACTAAACCTCTTACAATGACTTGTTTAAAACATTTAAATGAATACCTTAAATTGCGGAAGTCTAAATAAATCATTACATATAAAATCCATGAGGAAAATAATATATATCAATAAGTATCAATCAACATTTCCAGAGCATCTAATGACAAGATTCCATAAATTAGTATTATTGATAACTGCGACAAGAAATTCCCCAAGCGAAGTAGAATGCTTGAGCCATCACCTTGCCTCCTCACATTTGCTCACCTAGAACCACACAAGGAAAAAAAAAAAAGGGGTGAGATAGATGATCTTAATGAGTAAACGATAAGGCATATACATATCACATATTTCTTTGGAAAGGAAACACATAACTTATACACATAGTTTATGATTTATAATTCATGAATCAGGTTGCAAATTTAGTAAGGGTTCAATTTGGCAAGTTTGTAGAAATCACACTTATCACTTATAAAGAGTGAAGGCTATTGCTTTATCACTCAAACACTTTAAGGAGAGGTGGCCTTATACCAAGTTCCAACTCCTATCACTTACAAGGCATGAAACTGATCAGGCTCCATGACTATAACTATCCCTTTCTAGCTGAGGTGGATACACTACCCCTATCCAACGGGTTAAGACCATGTGCACAGGTTCCGATGATTACCCGCATTGGCACAAGGATTTTGCATAAAGGGTAAAAGGTACCATAGCTAGAGCTAATGGTAATCACAATTAACAATATCATATAAGGCAATAATAACATGTATTCCAATAACAATAGTGGTTTAGCTTTCAAACAAAAGATACAGTGATAGTGTAGTTCTAGAGAGAATATAAGTTAGGGTGTTAGTTACAAGAACTTCTCATTGGATAAACAAAATAGTTTTAGACCAAATGTCCCTTGGCAACCCAAGCTTGTCAAAGAAATCATATAATAATATTTAGAATAGAAAGAACTTGGGTTTCAAAGATCACAAAGGCTTACATAATAATATATCACATATTTATAACATAACAAAATGTTGCTTGCACTTGTAATATAAACATAGTGTTTACTCACATTTGTAGGATGAATACGATGTTTACTCACCTTGGGGTTCCTTTGCTCCTAGTATATATAGTCCCTTTGCACTTCTAAAGCTTCTCAAACTCTAACACAATATTTGATTTAATAATTAGTATTTATTTACTCATGATGCTTCTATCCCATAACTACCCCATGCATATATAGCATACATATACACTTAGAGTCCACACATAGGTGTACTCATCACTTGCACATAACACGTTGACTTTGAAAGTCTTGCATACTTAGGCCTTGTAGGCTCTCTTGATATCACATTACAATCACATTAATACCTTTTTAAGGTCATTACAATACTATTACCTCAATATCATTTCACTTTAATAGTCATCTTAATACACTTCACACTCCCATACATGTCAACTTAACCATTAACCTTTCAAGTGTCATGCTTAACTCTTATGATCCTTTTTATTCAATTGTCACTTCATCAACTCAAAACCATGTATTTATTATCAAGTCATCATAACATCTAGTTCCATATTTCTCAATCATATTTGTATTCTAACCATAATATAAGGTTAAGATACCTTAAGTATACCTTAAGTATACCATAATGCATTTAAGCTTATCTAGGATCATACCTTCCACTAACATGCAATTTTATCATTTATTATACATACATACATGTCAATAATCATCACAACACATCACATAAAAACTATAAACATTGGGACAAAAAGATTCATGTAGGCCGAATGCATTACCAAGGTAAAAATTAAATTCTTCTTCTTTTAGCACTTTCCGTCTATTTCAGAAATATGTAAAAACATGGTTTGAACCAAGATTTTTCATGTAAACACAACAAAAATCATTTTAGAATTTTAATTCATAACAATTGGCCACACATGGTGTTGTTTATACATAAAAATTCAACTTTTGAATTGTAGAGCACAAAACCATGAGTTTTCTTGTTTTTGGTATTTTTCGGTTATTTTAGAAATATGTAAACAGATTTTTTAAACTATTATTTTTCGTTCAATCATAGCAAATATTAGTTTAGAACACATACATAAATGATTCAACAGCCATAGATGAGATTTATACAAAAAAATTCCAAGTGTAAAAGATTAGGTGAAAAATCATGAGTTTTCGCGCTTTTCGTTCATTTTAGCGATAAAAAGACACATGATTCAAATCATTATTTTTCATCTAGACAAAACAAATATCATATTAGAGCACTTCCTCATACAAATTGTCAACCATATGCCCTTTCAATAATAGAATTTTCCAACTTCCAAGTTCTAACACAAAAACCATGAACTCCTTTGTTTTTCGAAACTTTTCGGTCATCATATAAATATGCAGAAATATTATTTAATCCAATATTTTCCATCAAAACAAATCAAAAATCAGTTTAGAACACAACAATACACAAATCACCCCCCCCCCCCCCGGCCTTGTGATGTTTATGCATAAAAATTGTGATTTTAAGTTATAGAATTCACCTTTGGAGAAATCTCGCGGAAAGAATCGTGTTTTCAGTAGAAAATAGATTTTCTGTCCCAAAAACTCACTCAAACAGAATTAAATCTATAAAAATCAGTAATGAACCAGTTCAAAATCATTTTTCCATAATTTATTTCATAGAAATCAGTTTAGAAATCAAAAGAGAAGAAAAACTTACGATTAAGGTCAAGAAATCGCGGAACGGAAAGGTGTTTTCTTAATTTCGGTAGAGAGAAATATTTTGAGAGAATTTTTCTGCCAAGATACAGAAAAATATGGGGATGGCTGCTGGAACTCTATTCTGGCCAAAATTTAGATTATATATTAGGGTTTGGGTGAAATTTCCACTAATACCCTTAATGAACTAGGTTAGGAGGATTTTAGTGTAGTGGGTTTTTGGGTATTTGGGCTTTTATTTAAATTTTTGGGCTGAATGGAATTAAAATAAAAATAATATTTTACTTATTAGTTCTATAACATTTCCCCCAAGATATTTATTTTAAAATATTTTAAAAATACTCATAAAATTATTTTATACTTAAAAATTGTATTATGCATGAAAATTCATTTTATTCTAAAATCAATTCTTTTATGCAAATGTACTTCATGTAAATCATTTATTTCACAATAGCAACTCATTTTATGCATATTAAAATTAATCTAATATGCCACATACTCATCAATCACTTAAATTACAAATTTCCACACAAGTATACACTTAACCTTAATAGTTCTAAATCAAGCAATTTATCACGAAAATTCCTAGAGTGGTGTGGGTTCTTCATTTTCATCATCCCAAAACCAATTGATGGCAATGGTTTTTTATTGCTCTTTCGTAATGGCTTTGGTATCATTGGGTAGATTGCCTTCAAATCTCTCACTTAGCAATTCCAAAATCTGCTCAACGAAATTTTCTAAGTTGTGAAAAGAAGTCTGTTGGTATTCTAGAGCTATCTCGATGCTCTGAAATCTTTTCTCTATAGCTCCCACTAAAGTCACAAACATCTCTTTCAACCTCTGCTCCTCTTGTGCATGCTCGTCATCCTCCAATGTAGTGTATATTTCAAATTGAGTTGGGAAGCCAATTGCTAGTGCCTCGTTTCTTTTGTCCAATTCCCCAACCTAATTCTCTGTAGACGCCGTGAGTCTTTCTAATGCAAGCTTAAGGGATGACATCTCTGTTGGTGCTGCCCGTCCATATTCCTCTGGGAAATCAGTGTGATAGATGTATCCATGATCGTGATACTGATTTCCTTAGTATCCCCACTCTGTATTCTGGTAAAAATTCCAGTCTTGATAGTTCCAATCAGCCATTGAGCAATTTTTCTTTTTCTTTTTTTTTTTAGAAACACAAACTTAAAACAAAACAAAAATGTAAAATAGAAAAAACAAATAAAATAGTAAAAATAAAACAAATAAAACTGGGAAAGCAAAAACAAAAACAAATAAGAAAATATAAAAATAAAAACTAGATCAATAATCTCTATTAATATTGCTAATATTATAAAACTAACCTTGGCAATGGCGCCAAAAACTTGATGTGCTGAAATGCACACTAATAAATTGCAAGTGCACAGGTCATTATCAAGTAATTAAGCTAACCTAAGAAAGCAAGTAAATAATATTGATGGAAATAAGCTAGGCAAAGCTAATCTAAATATAAATCCCCCTAATTTCTCATGCATGTTAAATAATGGATTGAGTTGGACTCTCACTAAATTAGATAAGTACCTTTCTCAAGCAATTAAATCCCTAACTTCCTAAGTATTACAGGGGAATCTCTTCTCAACCTATAATCAAATAGGAGCAGCATTAAGTTCAAGAGATTAACATCCAAAGAAGTCTTGTAGGTCTATCTCTGGCACCCCAATCAACTCTCTATTCTTATGAGTGATCTATCTATACCAGGGTATCTCTACTTGTCCAATATAGAAACAATATCCAATCAACAAGCTAGCAATTACTAATTGGAATAATAAGATTTATCATGAAAATAAAACAACCAAAGATGAATTGATTAAAGTTTAAATCCTTCAATCTATATAATTAAAACTAGGGTTCATCACAACTAGAATTAGTTCATACTAAAATTGAAGAACAAACATGCAGAAAATAAAAGATGAAGAAATCTCAAATAGATCTTGAAGATGTTCTTCGAAATCTTCTCTTCAATCTTCCACATCCATTTGGATATTGGTCTTTGATTAGATTAAGCCCTCAATATCTCTAGCCTTTAAGCCTTTCCCATGACTCTAGGGCTTAGCCAACCCACTTAAATCTCTATTTTTACTCTGTAGTGGTCCCTCTTTAAAATGCTATTTGATATGATTTATATTACTAGAATTTAACCTCACACCACTTGAGCCACAGCTAGGATTTCAGTGGTGCCAATGATGCCAAAGGCCCATGAGTGAAGTCTCAGTGGTGCCTTCACCCATGGGAGGCTACTAGATGTATTGTTAATTTGGTTTATGGCATCATTTGGCATCGGGTTACTAAAAGAACTCTGGAAAAGCACTAAACAAATAAATCTAACTCAATTTAAGTATAAAATATATTAAAAACAAGGGGTAAAATATAGTCAATTAAGTACTTATCAGTTAGGATTTGATTTCTTAAAGTGCCTTTTGATTTCTTAATGTTTGAAATGAAACAGGTCTATTGGTTTAATTCTATGATATTTGGGTCTAGTTATAGAGGTTTCAAATCATTTGATTTGTCTCTATTGAAACTTCATTGAAGCTTCTATTCTAAAGATATGCAAGAAGGGTCTAGTTCATCTAGGTTTTTGTTTGGTTTCATTTCGGATAGTGGATTAAATTATTTATGTTTGAGTATGGTCATTTGAACTCCATTTGGTTTTGTGCCTAAAATGGAAAAGCTTGGTGTACGATTTTGGTCATATGTGCTCCATTGGTTTTAGGTATGGTTTGTTTAGGTTTTTCTTTGAGTTCTCATTTTGAATTGAAAATAGCTTATTTTCATTAGTGAATCATTGTTAACTGGATTTATTAGTTTTGGTTTTTACTGCTATGGTAGATTAAGATTATGTCTATGTCCCTATTTGATTTTGCATTTAGTATTTGATTTCCTTAATTTTTTTTTTATGTATGGGTCTATTTTGTTTGATTGGATTTACTTCATGTTTTTGGCTATGTTTATATTAATCAATAGAAAATTGATTAAAGATCTTGTTTCAATTTTTGAAATGAGAATGAATGATATAAGGGTCTGGTCATAATCTAAGGCATGTTTGCTTGCATTTTGTTGCATTGTTGATCTATGATTGGGTTTTGATTATACATTAAGTTTGAGATTCAGGAATGTTAATATATTCATATGCCTTATAATCGGATTTTGAATTTGAGAGAGCTTGGGGTTTTTTATTGATAATTTATTATTAATACTGGTATTCTGTTTCTTTTCTTAAAGATATTAATATGTTTTCTCTAATTGGCAAGATTGATATTGGGAGTTTTGAGATACTTTTATCTTCAATTTTCGCTTTTATTGCACTTTAATTTTCATCTTTATTGCATTATAATATAACAAAAAAATAATGGATTTTTAATTATATATATATATTTCGAGTGTTTGTTCTTTTTAGGTGGAGTTTGTTCAATGGTAGGGGAAGGGAGTGCCATGTCCTATCATGAATTCCTCTCAACGGAACAAATTTCCCCTTTTTGGAATGAAGTGTCATGCAAAAAGGGGAATAGCCCCGTAAAATTATTTTTCTAAAATAAAATTGAATTCAATTTGATGTTTAATTTAATAAATTGAAATTTTCTTTTTTATTTAGGCTTGAAATTAAGTCACCATTTTATCATTCTATTTAAAATAAATACAAAATAAAGTATAAAAAGGTTGTTTTAAATAAAAGGTTATGATGATAAATATATTAAATACAAAATTTTTCTAAGTCGAAGCGATTTAAATTGTTTTATGATTTGGATGCACCAAAGGTTTAAATTGCTCCCTAAGAAATTTCTGAGAAACTTAATAACCTGAGCCCATCATGTTAAAAATATAATATTTTATATAAAATCTCATTCCTTTTAATAACTATTTTTATTTTTTTAAAAAAATTCATTTTATATTAGGAAATTTCTTTGTTAGTTTATTATTGCAGGATTTATTTTCAATTTGAAGACAATAAAGAGAAGATAAGATTCAACATCATTTTTGGAAAGTTTGTAATAAAATTTGTAGTTATCAATTTTGTATCTTTATATGTATTAATGAATTTTATGATCTTTTGTAATTACCAAATATGTAATAAATTCTTCAATACTTTGTATTCGATTAATGTTATTAAATGAGAATTAATATTATTTTTCCAATCATCTTGCATTTATTTTAATTTATTAATACAGTAAACTAATAATCACCTTGAGCCCAAATAAATCGATATTTTCTTTTGCCATTCATGTTGTGGCATCCAAAAAATGTTGTGACATGTTGGATGGGCTTTTTGAAAGATTTATGGCACCTTTGCTATCACATTTGATGGGAATGGGACAAACTACTTGACCATAGTCCTTGAATTATTGTTTCATTCAAAAGACTTATTGTATAGTCCTCGAATTATTGTTTCATCCAAAAGACTTGAGTGCAACAACAACCCTTTGTCATATATTCTGCTTCGGTAGTGGACAAGGCAATTAAAACTTGTTTCTTACTAAACCAAGAAACTAAACACTCACGACAAGTTTAAAGTTCTCTTTCTATCTAATAAACTACTAGCATAATCTGCATTTGAAAAACCAATAATGTTGAATGATGTGTTCCTAGGATACCATAATCCTAAATGTAATATGCCATATAAATACTTTAAAATTCTTTTGACAACATATAAATGATACTTTTTAGGATAAGATTGAAATCTAGCATATAAGGAAACACTATACATGATATCGAGCTTAGAAGCTGTGAGATAGAGAAGTGAATCGATCATATCCCTTATACTTCTTCTCATCTATAGGCTTACCCTTTTCATCCTTATTAATCTTAGTTGATGTGCTCATAGGAGTCTTGCTACTTTTACAACCATCCATCCCAATCTTCTTTAGAAGCTCCTTGGTGTACTTGGATTGGGTGATGAAGATTCCATCCTTGCATTGCTTGATTTGTAGAAAAAGAAAGAACTTGAGCTCACCCATCTTGCTCATATCAAATTCCCTAGTCATATATTTAGAAAAGTCCTCATAAAGATGTTAATTAGTAGCATTAAACACAAGGTTATCATCAGAAATTTGAATAGTTAGAGTGTCATTATTGTGCTTTTTAATAAAGAGTACAGTGTTAACCTTGCCTTTTGTAAAATTCTTTTTTAAAAGAAATGAACTAATCATTTTATACAAAGCTCTAGGACTTGTTTTAAACCATATAACACTTTAGTCAATTTAGAAACATGATTTAAAAGTTCATGGTACTCAAAACTGAGAGGTTGCTTAACATAAACTTCCTCTTACATAGCAATAACCCAACACTCATCATCAAGAGTCACATCAATAGTCCTTGGTTGAATTTAAGAACAAATGCAGGATTATTATCTGAAGCTTTAAATTGAGATCTAGCACTTACACCCTTTGAAGTTTCACCAACGGTAAGCTTTTTGGGGTGATTATTGGAATACCTCTATTCCTTTAGAAGTTCTTCATTATCATCCTCTTATGGTTATGGTGGAGCTTTATGATCATTTAGCTTTCTTCTTTGCTTTCATCTTCCTTTGGATTGTCATCTTAATTAACTTCAAGTTTCTCAAATTCACTTATAAGATCATAAAGAGCACTACCTTCCTAATATCAAGCTTGCTAGATTCATTAATGACAACATTCATAGACTCTTCAACCACTAAAGATTTTTTATTAAAGACTCTATAAGCTTTGCTAGTGATGGAATAGCTAAGAAAAATTCCTTCATTCATTTTGGATGCAAATTTCCCAAGGTTGTCCTTGGTGTTCAATATATAGCACTTGCAACCAAAAACTCTAAGATATGAAATCTTGGTTTTTCTTCCACTCCATAACTCATAAGTGGTTTTATTTAAAATTGATCTTTTGAAAACTCTTTTTGCCTTGTAACATGAAGTGTTGACAGCTTTCACCCAAAAGTTTATGGGAAGTTCATACTCATTAAGTATAGTTCTAGCCATCTCTATTATGGTTTTATTTTTCCTCTGCACAACACTATTTTGTTGGGGTGTTCTAGGTGCTAAAAAATTGTGTGAAATACCATATTTAAGACAAAATTTTTCAAAATGTTCATTTTTAAATTCTTTCCTATGATCACTTCTAATTTTTGAAATAAAATATCCTTTTTCAGTTTGAGCACATTTTGCAAAATTCTTAAAAGAATCAAAAGCATCACTCTTATAAGTCAAGAAATTAGCCCAAGTAAATCTAGAGTAGTCATCAACTAATATATATGCACAGTGCTTTCCATCCAAACTAGCAACTCTATCATGTCTAAATGCACAAGTTGAAGAGTTCTAGATGTACTTCAAATATTCTTTGATGTAAAGGATGATTTGTGTTGCTTTCCCATTTGACATGGTCCACATGTCTTGTCCTTTAAAAACTTTATCTTTGGTAGTTCATCTACAAGCACATCCTTGCAAAGGCTATGAAGAAGTTCCATACTTGCATGTCCAAGTCTTCTATGCCAAAGCCATGATTCATTGCTAATAGACACAATACACTTGAAGTTGTGGTCAGCTAAATTGCATAAGTAAATTATTTAGGTATTGCCATCTCTTTCTCCTTTGAATATCAATTTTGTCATCCATTAAGGTGGTCCATTAGACATTCTTTGGAGTTAATAGAAGCTAACTAGGCATTTTAACAAGAAGGTGAAGGATAGAGGTTTGTAAGAAGGGAATGTAGTTCTAAAGGAGATCCAAGAGGAAATGTGCTACCCAAGGATTTTATAGCCCATTTTAATTACTAATAATACTAAAGAATTAGATTTTTGAACGTTAGTATAATATAGAAATGATAAGGAATCGGGTAGGAATCTTATGACATAATAAGTAATATTTGCCTAGTTCATGATTTTATCATGACTAATTATGCTCTAATGAATTTAATAGAATTCATATGATAACTAATGATGTATGTAAAGAAGTTAGAGAACGCAAATTTGAAAGAGAGTTAAAAGGAAAATTTCTAAGATTGTTATGGGACTTGTTGCTGGATTATGGGTTTATTGATGGGTTATGGGCTTATTATTGGGCCTTTAGTCATCAAAGGCCTAAGCCCAACAATAGTGGGCTAGCCTATGGGCTCATAATTGGTGTAACCTTAAGCTTATATGTTAGAATAGTTAGCCCAAAACCAAACAAAATTATGTTGTAGAGAGAGTCACAAAATTTGACCAAGCTAGCCACAAAAATCGACCAAGTCAAAATCCTAAACCAAGTTAAATTCTCATCTTCTCTACACATGAGTTTAGGTTCATTTTGAGCATTCCAACACCACATGATGAATATCAAAATTGTAAAGAGAATCCTAGCCATCCAACTTGATCAAAACATAGCCATTCATTAAAATTAAATCTTAACCATTGGATTTAGCTTGATCAAATCCTCACCACCCAACCCTTTATATATATGTATGCAAATTTATGTTATGAAAGAACATTTTGCTTATCTCTATACCAAAGTTTCATAATAAGAAAAGAGATTCTCTCTACACCAATTGCAACAAGAACTTTAACAAATCAAAGCTAACCAAAGTGAGAAATTATGTTCATCTTCTCTTTTCTTCGTTCTAAGGTTGATTTTAGTATTTTGGTTGCATAAAATCTCTTCCATACCATAAGAAAAATTAGGCCAACTTAGGGTGAGCGTACATAAGATGTAGTTTTGGATGATTTTAGTTGAAATATGGAGATTTGGCTAGAGAATTATAGGATTTATGGGAAGATAGGAAAAGCAAACATGAAAATACCTAAGTATCACTAAGGCAAAATTTGGCCAACATTATTGAATGATCAAGGAAGTGTTCTAAATTCTAATTGAATATATCTATAGTTATTTTAGATGAAGAAGAACCATTTAGAAGTGTTAATATGAATTTTAGGAACTTGATTCAAGACTTAGAATTCACAAAGGCATAAACATAGTTAAAAGGGGAACTTAGTGTTCTAATGCTGGATTTTAATAATTGAAGGATCATATATGTTTTATGTTATGTTAGTTTCACATTTCTACAAATTATTTGACGATTGATGAGGAATTATAAGCTTTCCCAAAATTTGACCTAAGTGGGACAAGTTAGGTTTCATATGAATAAGAGTGAATTAACTCAAAATAATTGGTGGGGATTGATTGCCTAATGTTAATTTGATGAATCTATAGTCAATTTGAGGATTAAAATGAAAATTGATAGTTTTCTCCAAATTCCAGGGTTATGAATCATTTGGGAATTTTGTGATTTAGACTTGAAATCATGAAATTGAATGAGGAATTTAGCTTGGAAATGATTGGAAATAAGAATAAGTATGTATATGACACTATTAATACATCTCTATTATAAGTTGAAGTAATAAAACAAGTATAAGGAATAATTACTAACACTATTAGTTACTAATTCATATGTAATTGAAATGTTATGGGTGTAGAACTTCAAGGCAAGGGCAAGGAAATTGCTTAAAACCATGAAGGACATTAAATTAATTAAGAACAAATAATCAATAGGAGCAAAGGAATTAAAGTGAGGACTTACTAATATGATGTAATTCTGCCTTATTGCTTGCAACCATTGCTTCTATTACCATCCTTTGATATATACTTGAAATGACATTTAATTTGTGGTTGCCCATTGATTGTTGAGCCTTTGGAAATCCATATCTTTCTCATATGATATTTGACCATGATGAGCTTTTTACCTTAGTCCTATGTTGTGCTTAATGATGAGAATCATCAATATGCCAAACTATTTTCATTGAATTCCTATTGTAGACCTTGGATATGTCTTTTGTTGATACCTATGAATAAGCAGAAATCCTCTCTAATGTGAGGAAATACATCAAACCTTGTGCACTTGGTATAAGCTCGTGGGTAAGGTGAGAGTACCTAACCTCTATTAGGGAGGAATGCCTAACCGTAAGGCTCGATTAGTCTTGCATAGTGTGATGTATGTGAGTGAGCAAGGCTTAGGCTGCCACTCTTTAATATTCATGTGTGGGAAGTTTTTCACTTCGAAGACATTATTATTTATGCTAAAATGCATTCTAAAATTCAATATGACCAATTTTGATTAACTTTACTCCATTGCTACCTTGAATCGATCGAAGTGATGTTCTCTTATATTGCCTTTATGTTATGTTATATTATTATATACTCATTGAGCTTATCTTATTCCATAGTTGTTTAAAATTTTCCCAGTCAGGGTGATTCATTAGCAAGGTAAATTCCAAGCTATGCTTCTCTGCTTGGGACTTGCTAAAAGTGCTATATTTTGTGTTGCTTATCTCATCCTAAAGATAATCAATCTAGAGCTCTATAGTGTTTAAAGGCTTATTATTAAAATATATTGTGTTAGAGAGTAATGTAAAACATTTGTCTTGTATATATATACCTATGATAGTAAGTAAGAATATATGGATAGTATTTATTAACACTTATGAATGATGTTATATTCATGGTCATGAAATGTCACTAAAGTATAATGACTATAAATGAATGGTTAAAGCAATAATGGAAAAGGATAAAGAATGAATAGGGTTTCAATCTTGGGATAGATTGCAAAATGGAATATGCTAAATGATAATAAGATCAATGGTGTTTTATGGTTTTAGGTGACCTTATGTCTTCCTAAGCTATAAGGGTGTCACAACCTAGAAATTGGGTCATGACAAAGTTAGTATTAGAGCGAAAGGTTTAAGTCTTACTTAGGCTTAATAACCATATGAACTATAGGTTAAACTATTAAGCATAGAAATTCTTATTGTTGTCAAATTGTATTGCTAAGTTAGATTTGCATTAATGATATATGTTAAGTTACTCCCTCATCTTTGTGATTTATGTGTGCATTATTGTGTTATTGTATTGTTGTATTATATTGCTTGACTATGGATGTAGATGCCACAAATCCATAATCTTGTTAGAGAAAAGGAAGTATCGGATGCCACTTTGGCTGCTTCGCCTGAACTTAATGAGATAGATCCATAAAGGGATCTTGACCTTATTTGGTTGATAAGGATGAAAACACAATATGAGGAAGCGATAATGGAACTTCATATGTTAAGGGAGGAAGTGCAGAGTTTGAGAAGGATGATGAGAAATATAAAATAGGAGCTAGACTGAATTAGGCATATCCACCAAAACCCAGGAGCATAACCAATCCCACCTCTTCGATTTGTTATGCTGAGATTCCCTGAGCATCAATATATAGCTTGTGCTAGACTGGATCACTCAGAAGAAAGATGTTTTGTTAGGAGGCGTTCATTATCCCCTTCATTATTGTCCACAGGCCGTAGACATGTAGACCTTAGGAAAGTGAAGCCAAGAATAGTGAGAGGGATTTGAGTAATTAAGAAAGACAAAAAGAAGAATGGATGAATTTTGGTTAGGTTGTTGGCGAAATATTTGGCATATAATGGATAATCTAATATGAAAGATAACCTATGGAATGTATATAAATCTTTTTGTATACATATGATGTGTAATTGTTAAATGAAAGATAGAAAATTGAATTTCATTGACCAAAACTTCATTGCTTTTTACATATGATTGGTTGAGTTTATATAGGGAAGTTCAACCTCAATTTCGAATAGATTAGGGAATTTTCTTGGATAAGGATTGGAGTTTCCTAATTAGAAATTGGTTCCTAAACAAATAATAAGTCATAATTGAGTTGGGATACTAAATATGATAGGTTTAAGGCCCAAAAACATTAAAAGTAATGAGAATAGGAAAATAAAAATGAATTTCACAAATGCCAACACGCCTATAGGCATGTTCCTGGCCATGTTGGAGCTTGCATTCAGCTTTCAACTCTTGTGAAATTTCTTCTTGTGGCCATGTTTGACTCACCATGTTTTAGCCTTCCTCCATTTGGATTATTGTCATCAAACATTAATGTGCATCTTGGATCCCTATTTTAATGAATGATTTATTCTTGCATTATAGAAATTGTAGTAAGATCATTCCATTTAGCACTTCATTGAATTTCTTCATTCATGCTCTTGTAATGGGACCATTAAGAAGGTGAATTGGATCCTTGTATTGTATACTTCCTTGAGTGTATTATGAAAGGTATCCATGAGATAATGAATTGGTTTATTATATGTGTAAACAAATGGTTAAATGATATGTGACATTGTTGAATGATATGTTTATATGGAATTGTTAAAGGTTATGAACAAATAATGTCATAAAATGAAAGATAATACTAAATAATAGTCAGTGTGACTGCAAATGATTCATATATATTTTACATATTGAGATATATATGAAATGAACTAAAAGAAGGTATTATCAAATTTGTGGTATAGATGCTACCTCATAGAATAGAACAAGAGAGACAAAAATCTCAAAAAGTCAAAAGTATTGCCCCAGATGCAGCATCTAATGTTGCATCAATAAGGGATAATGATAGGGAGTCATCTCGATCAAGACAAAGCACAATAGATACAAGAGAACAAGGACTACCAGGAGATATAGATGCATTGATGCAAGAGAACCAAGAGCTAAGGCGACAACTTGAAGAATTGAGACGAAGGTAGGAAATGCCTCAATTGCCTCTACCACCTGTGGCACCACCCATTTCTAGAGTTAAGAATATTCCTCCTCTTCTGCCAAGGGTGCCACGTTGTGTATGAAGAAGAATGTTGCCAGAGGAAGGAGTTACAGTGAATGACTTTAAAAAGATGAAACCTCTTGAATTTAAAGGAGAAGAAGGGGAAGATCCCCAAGAGTTTTTAGAGGAATTGGATACGATAACTTACAGACTGTCACACTCTGATGAAAAGCTAATTTAACTAGTAGGGCTACAACTCAAGAAGGATGCATGGGAATGGTTTTAGAGGGAGATTGAGGATCAGCTATATGGAGATGACCCTCCTATATGGGCTGAATTTAAGCAAAGACTAATGGATGAGTTCTTACCTGAAAGGGAAAAGCAAAACTGTGCCCTTCAATTTGAGTAATTGAAGTAAAAGCCTAGAATTTTTGTGTCTAAGTATGCTTAAGAATTCAAACATCTAAGCAAATATGCCTCTCACATAGTACCTACAAAAGCAAGTAGGGTCGATCGATTCCAATGAGGATTGATCACTCCACTTTATAATGTCTTGGTAGCCACCAATTTCCCCACCGTGGCCAATCTTATTGATAAAGATAAGCTTATGGAGGTATGGCACAAGACCAAAAGAGCTAAACTAGTGGAAAGCGAGCAAAAACACAAGGGAAAAAGTAAAGGACAAAGCAACCATCAATGGGGAGGCCCTACCCAAAGTAAGGGTCTTGAACGTGCTTCCATAATATCCACTCCATACCAGTAGAGAATGGGAGGACAAAATCAAGTATGGGCTAGAAGTGTTTTGGTTGCCTCAGCCTAAGGTAACATTAACACATATCAAACAAGATAACAAGGTCAGTCCATACCTACTTGCACTACGTGTGGATGACAGCATTGAGGAACTTGTTGAAAAGCCACGGGAGCATGCCTATGCTATGGATAGATGGGACATTTTATTAAGGATTTTTCGATGATTGACAATCAAAGGATGACTATGGAGGCTTCACAGCCCACTATGCAAATGAATTGAATGGAAAGTCATGGACTGGGTGGATGAGGCCATGGTGCTGAACAATCCTTAGGTAATGTGCAAGCTATGGAGGGTAGAGGAAAAGGGAAAGTCTATGCACTTAATCAACAAGATGCCCGCACATCCCACAATGTTGTTATAGGTACCATCTTTATCCAATCTAGTAATGCTCAATGTTTGTTTGATTCTAGTGTAAAGTATTCATTTATTTCACTATGTTTTGCTAAGAAATTAAATAAGAATAAGGAGGTGATGAATGAACCTTTGATTATAACCACACCCTTAGGAGAAATTGTAAAGTTAGAACAAGTATATAAGAATTTCATGGTAAAAATTAAAAATAGGAGATTTCTTACAAATTTGATTGAACTAGAGGCCTTGGAATTTGATGTTATATTAGGAATGGATTGGTTATTTATGCATAATGCTCATATAGATTGTAAAGGAAAAATGATTAATTTCAAAGAGGAGAATGGATTTGAATTCACTTTTCAAGGTGATAGGAGTACCTTTACTATGAATTTTGTTTCGATGGTTAGAGCAAAAAGATTGTTAAGGAAGAGTTGTTAAGCATATTTGGCACATGTAGTAGATATCGAGAAAGTAGGTAAATTTGTTAAGAGGACCCACCTGCAGTAGATGAGTTTCTTAATGTGTTTCCTAAGGATCTAATAGGAATACCACCAGATAGGGAGATTGAGCTCACCATTGAGCTTTACTTAGAACTAAGCCAATATCAGTACTAACTTATTAGTTGGCACCTTCAGAGTTAAAAGAATTGAAAGTTCAATTACAGGGCCTGCTTGATAAGGGTTTTATTAGGTGGAGCAGCTCCCTTTAGGGTGCTCTAATTTTGTTTATAAAGAAGAAAGACATGTCCTTAAGATTGAATATTGATTATAGACATTTGAATAAGGTGACTATGAAAAATAAGTATCCTTTACGGAGGATTGACGATTTATTTGATTAGTTGCAAGGAGCCAGTTATTTCTCTAAAATATACTTGCAATCAGGTTATCATCAACATAAAATCCGATGAGAGGATATTTGTAAGACTGCATTTAGAATGAGATATGGGCATTATGAATTTACAACACTGCCATTTGGTTTAACAAATGCACCAGCGGCTTTTATGGATTTGATTAATCGAATGTTTAAGCCTTTTCTAGATAAATTTGTGATTGTATTTATTGATGATATTCTTTTTTATTCGAGGAGCAAAGAAGAAAATGAGGAACACTTGAGAATAGTTTTACAAACTTTGAAGGAGCATAAGCTTTATGCTAAATTGTCTAAGTGTGATTTTTGGATGGAATAAATCTATTTCCTTGGACATATAGTTAGCAAAGAAGGAATCAAGGTAGATCCTAAGAAAGTAGAAGCAGTAGCGAATTAGCCTCGACCTACAACTATTATTGAAGTGAGGAGTTTCGTATGTATAGTGGGTTACTATTATCATTTTATAAAGGATTTCTCAAGAATAGCAGTGCCACTAATGAGATTAATGAGAAAACAAGTTAAATTTAAGTGGGATGAGACTTATGAGGAGAGCTTCCAGAAACTTAAAGATTGCTTAATCACAGCTCCTATATTAGCGTTACTTGATGGGAATGAAGGTTTTGTCATATACTATGATGCTTCTAAAATTGGGTTACGATGCATGTTAATGCAAAATGGAAGAGTTATTGCTTATGCATCCAGGCAATTAAAGCGACATGAAATGAATTATCCCACTCATGATTTATAAATGGTGGCAGCTATCTTTGCTTTAAAGATATTGAGGCACTATTTGTATGGGGAGAAATGTGAGGCCTATACGAATCATAAAAGTCTTTAATATATCTTAAAGCAAAGAGATTTAAATTTGAGGCAACAAAAGTGGGTAGAATTGTTAAAGGATTATGATTGCTGAATACTTTACCATCCTGGTAAAGCTAATGTTATAGCAGATACATTGAGCAGGGAGTCAATGGGTAGCCTCTTGTATATCATTATGCAAAAGAGACCAATAATAAGTGTCACATTCCAATTTTAGAGACATAGAGAGATATTAGGTCACTCACACCCATAGAACCCACTTACACATATACAAATATTGCTTAGGATCATACCAAAATCTCATAGATTAACTTAAATAAACCATTTTTAAGAAAACCTTAAGTTACGAAAGTTAAAAATATACTTTAATACAATCCATAAAAAGTTAATAATAATACTCCAAATAAAGTGACCAACATAATATTCCATAATAAAGTTCCCATAATGACTCCTGGAGCATCTAAAAACTTAACATAGTATGGTATTATTATAACTTTGATAAGGGATTTCCCAAATAGAGTAGGTAGCTTAAGCGATCACCTTGCCTCTTCATAATGCTCACCTGGAACCACACAAGGAAGAGGGGTGAGAAAAATGATCTCAATTAGTAAACAATAGGACTTGAACAATAACACATATCCCTTTATAAGGGTTCATAAATCATGGTTCTTAGTTTTGCAAATTAACAAGGTTCACAGATATCAAACTTATAACTTATAACATATAGAGTGAAGGCTGCTGCCTTATCTACTCGTAACATAAACATAGAGTGAAAGCTGATGCCTTGTCCACTCATAACATAATATAGAGTGAAGGTCACTGCCTTTTCCACTTGTAACATAATATAGAGTGAAGGCCACTGCCTTGTCAACTCGTAACACAATATAGAGTGAAGGTCACTACCTTGTCCACTCGTAACATAATATAAAGTGAAGGCTGCTACCTTGCCCACTCGTAACATAAAGGAGAGGTAACAGTAGCATTGAAGAATGCAATCATAAGTAATACAATAACAATAGATGTTTAGCTTATTGAATAAAAGATAAACAATAATGTGGCTCTAGAAAGAAAGTAAGGCATGGTAACAATCACAAAGGTTCTTTCTTATCATAGAATAAATAATATGGTTTCAGATTGATTGTCCTTTGGCAACCTAAGCTTAGCAATGAAATCATATAATCATAACTTAAGATAGAAAAGAACTTGGGTTTCAAAGATCTCAAAGGCTCACATAATATGATATCACATAATTATAACATAACATAATGTTTACTCACCTTGTGATTCCTTTGCTCCTAGTACTCATAGCCTTTGAACCTTTAATACTTCTCAAGCTCTAACATGATAATTAATTCACTTCTTAGTATTTATTTAGTCATCATGTTATCCTATCCCATAACTACCCCATGCACATATGACATTTATATACACTCAAAGTTGCACATAGAAGTGCACTCCTCACTGCACATAACATGTTGACTTTAAAAGTCTTGCACACTTAGCCTTTATAGGCTCATATGAAATCACATTATAACTCATACTATGACTTTTCTAAAGTCAAACAAAATATGTCATGATCTCAATATCAATTTACTTAACACTTCCATATATATCAACTTAACAATAGCCCTTTAAGTGTCATGCCTATCTCTTATGATCAATTCATAAAATCAATCCCTTCATCCATTCAAGATCATTAATTCATTATTAACTCATCATAAAACCTATTTCCATATTACTTAATCACATTTACATATTAATCACAACATAGAGTTAAGATACCCTAAGTATACCAAATTGCTTTTAGGCTTATCTAGGGTCATTCTTTCAATCAATATGCAATTTAATCATTTATCATTCCTATATACATGTCAGTAATCATTAAAATACATTACATAAAAATTATAGACATTAAGATTGAATTTCTAATGTAGGCCGAATTGCATAATCAAGAATAAATATGATTTTTTTCACTTTTTGCACTTTCTATTTATTACAGTAATATGCAAAAACATGATTTGTACCAAGATTTTCCATGTAAACATAACAAAAATCATTTTAGAACATTAAAACATATGGACCAACACCCATTGGTATAACATATGCATGAAAATTCTAATTTTAGGTTTTAGGATGAAAAACCATGAGTTTTCTTATTTCCTGTACTTTTTGGTCATTACAGTAATATGTAAACACGTGATTTGAAACATTGTTTTTCATTCAATCATAACAAAAATCAGTTTAGAATACCAATACACACCAATCGGTTAGCCATAGACAATCCTCATGCATGAAAATCCCAAGTTTAGGGTTTAGAGTGAAAATCATGAGTTTTTTAGCTTTCTGTGCTTTCTGTTCGTTATAGTAATATGTAAACACATGATTTAAATCATTATTTTCTATCCAAACATAACAAAAATCAATTTAGAATTCCATCATACACAAATCAATCAGTAGCCATACCAATATAAAATCATGGAAATTTTCAACTTTTAAGTTCTAGGACGAAAACCAAGAATTTGCTTATTTTTCCAAAACTTTTCGGTCATTACAGTAATATGTGGAAATATGATTTAATTTGATATTTTTCATCTAAGCATATCAAAAATCCATTTAGAAAACAAACATGTAAAATAATAAATTGAAAATTCAATTTATGTGAAATAAATTATTTTATGCTTATGCATTTCATATAAATCACTAATTTCATCATAATAATTCATATTATGCATATTAGAACTCATCTAACATGCCATATACTCATCAATCACATAGCACATGAATTTCCATAATAGCACACACTTAGTCTTAATAATTCTAAATTCAAGCAAATTGTCATAGAAATTCCTAGGGTGGGTGTGGGTTGTTACAATAAGAGAGTTAAAAGAGATGTTTAATAAAGGTTTACAATTAGAAGTAGAAGAATCATAAGCGCTATTTGCTTACATCCAAAGAAGGCCCAAACTCCTTGATGAGATAAAAATGTTGCAAAATCAAGACCTTCAGTTAATGAAAATCTTTGAGGATGTGGAAAAGGGACAAGCCTCAGAGTTTCGCATAGAAGATGGTGTTTTGAAGTGTGGAGATTGATTATACGTGCTTAATGTAAAAGAGTTGATGAAGATGATTTTGAAAGAAGCACATCAAACCTTATATAACATACATCCAGGTGCTACCAAAATGTACCATGATATAAATAGTACTTATTGGTGGTCTGGAATGAAGAAAGATATGGCAAATTTTGTAGCTTCATGTCTCACTTATCAGCAAGTGAAATTTAAACACTGAAGGCCATCAGATTACTTAAGGAAATAAGATTACTGGAGTGGAACTGGGAATAGATCACCATAGATTTCAAAGTAGGTCTACCCAAGACTGCAAAATGGTATGACTCAATACTGGTTATTATGGATCGGTTGACAAAATCTGCACACTTCATTAAGGTAAAGACCACATATTGGCAGCCCAATATGCATAGATATATGTTAATGAAATTGTAAGATTACATAGGGTTCCACTTTCTATTATTTTGGATAAAGGGACTCAATTTACGTATAGTTCTGACAAAAATTGCAAGAAGCATTGGGTACGTATCTTGACTTTAGCACAGCCTTTTACCCACAAATGGATGGGCAATCTGAGAGAACAATACAAACATTGGAGGATTCAGAGGAAGTTAGGATAAACATCTCCCACTTATTGAATTTGCACATAACAATAGTTACCATTCCTCTATAAGAATGGCACCATACAAGGCATTATATGGCAAAAAATGCCAATCTCTAATTTGTTAGATGGAAGTAGGTGAAAAGTATCTTGAAGCTCCATATATGATTAAAAAAGCCACTAAGAAAGTAAAGATTATTTAGGAAAGACTGAAGACTGCTTTTAGTTACCATAAGAGTTATGTTGATCCCAAGAGGAAGGATGTCCATTTCATGGTCGGTGACTGACAAGCACTTAATTGACTACACTTTACCCCTTATTTTTAATATATTTTATCCTTAAATTGAATTTGATTTGTTTTCTTAGTGCTTTTTTAGAGTTCTTTTAGTTAACCCAGTGCCAAATGATGCCATGAAGTAAATGTGACTTAAGATGGTGAAAGATCCAAGCCAAAATGCTGACTTTTGGAAGAAGATGGGTAGACACCACTGAAATCCCAACTGAGATTCCACCCATATGGGCAAACACCACTGAAATCCCAGCTGAGATTCCATAGTGTGGGCAAACACCACTGAAATCCTTGCTAGAATTCCACCCGTGTGATAAGCGCAAAATTAGAAATACATCCAGTAGCCTCACACAGGTGGAGTCACTACTGAGATTTCACCCGTGGGCCCCTGACATAGTAGACAATATTGGAATCCCAACAGTGGCTTTTGTGGTGTGAGGTTAAATTTCAACAATATAAATAAGATCAAACAGCATTTTAAGGGGGAGCCACCACAGAGCAAAAATAGAGATTTAAGAGGGTTGGCTAAGCTTTAGAGTCATAGGAAAGGCTTAAAGGCTAGAGATATTGAGGGCTTAATTGAATCAATGATCAAGATCCAAGTGGAAGTGGAAGATTGAAGAGAAGATTTCAAAGAACATATTCAAGATCTGTTTGAGATTTCTTCCTCTTTTATTTCTGCATCTTTGTTCTTTAATTTTAATATGAACTAATTATATTTGTAATGAATCCTAGTTTTGATTGTATAGATTGAAGGATTTAAACTTTAATTAATTCATCTTTGGTTGTTTTATTTTCATGACAAATCTTATTATTCTAATTAGCAATTGCTAGCTTGTTGATTGGATATTGTTTCTATATTGGACGAGTAGAGATACCCTGATATAGATAGATCACTTATGGGAATAGAGAGTTGATTGGGGTGCTAGAGAAAGACCTACAAGACTTCTTTAGATGTTAATCTCTTGAACTTAATGCTGCTCCTATTTGATTATAGGTTGAGAAGAGATTCCCCTATAATACTTAGGAAGTTAGGGATTTAATCACTCGAGAAAGATTTTTATCTAATTTGGTGAGAGTCCAATTCAATCCATTGTTTGATGTACATGAGAAACTAGGGGATTTACATCTATATTAGCTTTGCCTAGATTATTTCCATCAATACCATTTACTTGCTTTCTTTTACTAGCTTGGTTAATTTAGCTTATTTTAATCAATCTACATCTTGATCAATTAGACAATAATCAAAATTTGTGCTAGTCCTTATACACTATCCTCATGGAGACAATACTCATATACTCACTACTTTATTACTTGATAATGACTTGTACACTTGCAGTTTGTTAATGTGCGTTTCAGCACATCAAGTTTTTGGCGCCATTGCTAGGGATAGTTTTATAATATTAGCAATATTAATAAAGATTATTGATCTAGTTTTTGTTTTTATATTTTTTTATTTGTTTTTATTTTTGCTTTCATTGTTTTATTTTTACTGTTTTATTTGTTTTTTCTATTTTATGTTTTTGTTTTGTTTTAAGTTTGTGTTTCCATAAAGGAAAAAGAAAAAGAAAAAGTTCTCCATGGTTGATTGAAACTATCAGGACTATAATTTTTACCCGAAGACAAAATGAGGATAATAGGGAAATCAGTATCATGATCATGGATACACCTATCACCCTGATTTTCTAGAGGAATATGGATGGGAAGCACCAATAGAGAAGTCATCCCTTGAGCTTGCATTAGAAAGATTCATGACGTCTATGGAGAATTAGGGTGGGGAATTGGACAAAAGAAATGAGGAATTAGCAGTTGGCTTCCTGACTCAATTTGAAATGGACACTATATTATAGGATGACGAGTATGCACAAAAGGAGCAAAGGTTGAAAGACATGTTTGTGACTTTAATGGGAGCTATAGAGAAAAGATTTCAGAGCATCGACACAGCTTTGGAATACCAACATAATTCTCTCCACAACTTAAAAAATTTTGTTGGGCAGATTTTGGAATTGCTAAGTGAGAGATTTGAAGACAATCTACCCAATGATACTAAAGCCATTCCGAAAGAGCAACAAAAGACCATTGCCATCATTTGGTTTTAGGATGATGAAAATGAAAAAGACGAGAATGGTGAGGCAAATTTGGGAATGCTAGACAAATAAGTTAATGAGGATGATTGCTTAAGTGAGTAACCCCAATTCTAGCAATGAGGCATGAATGGAGTGGAATCCAGTGTTGAAGAACTCTCTTATGATGACAATGAGTTATGGGAAAGCATGGAGAGGGAAGCTATGTATGCTGAAAATCACACCTCCCCTATTTTCCAACCCTCCCAACTTTTGAAAAGAATAGAAATAAACCACTCACAACCCCAATAACCACCCTTCCTATACCCCAAATTCCATCAAATGAACACTTAGCCATAACTAATCTTAGACCCTTGCTAACTTTCTCTAAGTGCATATTTGTTAGAGAATTAAGTATGTGGCCAATACTTGTAGTCTCTAAATTTTCTTTGGAAAGGGAAATTTGTTTCGTGGAGGTGTTAAAGCAAAAGGTTAGTGAATTTGGGTGGAGCATCTTGGAATTGCAAGAGGTGGCTGCCATTGGTAATGTACATGCTTTCTTTGGTGCCCAAGCTGAAATCCCTACATTTAGTCTGTGGGTAACACTGTTCAACGATGGTTCTAAACCTGGCGAGCTCAAGCTTGCACACAATGGAGAATCAAAAATAATTTTTGTTACTGAAAGAAGGCTATGCAAAGGCTACGACCTTTATATACTCTTCTTTATCTTGGTTTATGGAGGTAGACAGCAAAAGGAAACCTTCAAGCCATTGGTGGAAGATGAATATTGATAATGTCCAGCTAATACGATATTAAAGAAGCACTGAATGGGAGGCAACCCATTGATGGTTTTTGTTTTTATGTTTATTATTTCTCTTTTCTTTTTATTTCTTTTCTATTTTATTTTGTTTTTATTTTTGTTTTACATTGAATGGATCTTATCTTGGTTCTAGTTCAATATTTCTACATGTAGAAACAATGATCATGGCAAACTTTAACTAAAAGGAGCACCAGCACGATTCATATGGTATATCATTCAGGGCAGTTAATTCTCTATTTTTTTTTTACTTTTTCATTTTCCTTGTTTATAACACATTGGGGACAATGTGTTACTTAAGTGTGGGAGAGAGGTATATTATTGTGCCCTATCTTTTATTGAATCTTGTGATTAAGTGAATTGAGTTGTGGTAATAGTTTGATTTGAAATTGACTCTCTCTAGTGATAAATTGGCCTAATTTTACTATGACAATGACTTGTTGTAGTATGGATTGAATATGATGGTCACGATTAGGGAATTAAATTTTTGCAAATTTTTTTGCCTGAAATTTGAATCTTTAGTTACACTTTTTGAGCCTATTTTATTCCACTGTTACTTTTGTTTTAGTTTAGTAGAAATGCTTAATAACTTAGATGGCTTGGCTATTTTTCTTAAAAAAAAAAAGAAATAAGTATGTATATTAAAAAAAATGATTATGCAAAGGAGCCTTGAAAATGTTTACATATTCTGCTATTCTTAACTCTTTAAACACAAGGGGTTGAGATTATGAATAGTTCTAGTAGCCATTTGAATGTGTGATTCTAGTTGATTAACCAAGGGCCGGCACCACAAGTGTTTGCATTTGCATAAAAAGGCTAGGATGACAATTCAAACAAGTCGAGCTCCTTAGTTAATTAAAAAGAAAAAATGAATTGAAATGCATAATCAATGAAAAGTCGAGTGAGTAGTCAAGCACCTATGGGAAAAATCCTTATAAATCTACTTTGCTTGAACTTTTGTTTCTGTGAAATTATTTGCTCAAACTTGTAACTTTAGAATTTAGGTTTCAGATTTTTGAGATTTTTTTAGAGATTTCTTGATTTGGCTACCGTGTTTGAGCCTTGCTGATTTCAAGTTGTTGTAAATCTTTTTAAATTTCTTTGACTAGAAAGGGTAGGTTTTATCTCTTACTGTTGTTATGATTTAATTTGCTTGAGGACAAGTAAATAGTTAAGTGTGGGGGAATTTGATAAGAACTAAATTGACTACACTTTACCCCTTGTTTTTAATATATTTTATCCTTAAATTGAGTTTGATTTGTTTCTTTAGTGCTTTTCCAGAGTTCTTTTAGTTAACCCGATGCCAAATGATGCCATGAACCAAATGTGACTCAAAATGGTGAAAGATCCAAGCCAAAATGCTAACTTTTGGAAGAAGATGGGCAGACACCACTGAAATCCTAGCTGAGATTCCACCCATGTGGGTAGACACCACTAAAATCCTAGTTGATATTCCACCCATGTGGGTAGAAACCACTGAAATCCCAATTGGGATTCCACCCGTATGATAAGAGTAAAATTAGAAATACATCTAGTAGCCTCACATAGGTGGAGCAACCACTGAGATTTCACCCATGGACCCTTGGCGTCACAAACACCACTGGAATCCTAGGGTGGCTTCAGTGGTGTGAGGTTAAATTTCAACAATGTAAATCAGATCAACCAACATTTTAAGAGGGAGCCACCATAGAGCAAAAATAGAGATTTAAGAGGGTTGGCTAAGCCCTAGAGCCATGGGAAAGGCTTGACGGCTAGAGATATTGAGGGCTTAATCGAATCAAAGATCAAGATCCAAGTAGAAGTGGAAGATTGAAGAGAAGATTTCAAAGAACATCTTCAAGATCTATTTGAGATTTCTTCCTCTTTTATTTTTTGCATCTTTATTCTTCAATTTTAATATGAACTAATTATATTTGTAATGAATCATAGTTTTGATTGTATAGATTAAAGGATTTAAACTTTAATTAATTCATCTTTGGTTGTTTTATTTTCATGATAAATCTTATTATTCTAATTTGTAATTGCTAGCTTGTTGATTGGATATTGTTTCTATATTGGACGAGTAAAGATACCCTAATATAGATAGATCACTCATTGGAATAGAGAGTTGATTATGGTGCTAGAGATAGACCTATAAGACTTCTTTGGATGTTAATATCTTGAACTTAATGCTACTCCTATTTGAGTATAGGTTGAGAAGAGATTCCCCTATAATACTTAGGAAGTTAGGGATTTAATCACTTGAAAAAGGTTTTTATCTAATTTAGTGAGAGTCCAATTCAATCCATTATTTGGTGTACATGAGAAATTAGGGGGATTTGTATCTAGATTAGCTTTGCCTAGATTGTTTCCATTAATATCATTTACTTGCTTTCTTTTATTAGCTTAGTTAATTTAGCTTATTTTGATCAATCTACATCTTAATCAGCTAGACAATAATCAAAGTTTGCGCTAGTACTTATACACTATCCTCATGGAGACGATACTTATATACTCACTACTTTATTACTTAATAATGACCTATGCACTTGCAGTTTGTTAGTGTACATTTTGGCACATCAGTGACCATGTTTTTTGAAAATTTCCCCTAAGAAATGAGTGATGAGATTTGGCAAAAGAGAAAATTATCATTGGACCTTTTGAGATTCTTTATAAGGTTAAAGAAGTTTCATATTGATTAGCATTACCTCCATCATTGGAACATGTGCATCCGATTTTTCATCTATCAATGTTAAGGAAGTACATTCCTGAACCCTCATACTCATTGCAACCACAATTGATCGAGATTGATCAAGACCTTTCCTTTGAAGAGGTTCAAATTACAATACTAGATTGACAAGTGAAGAAGCTTTAAAACAAGGAGATACCAATGGTCAAAGTTCAATGGCAAAACCATAATGTGGAGGAATGTACATAGGAAAGAGAAGATGATATGCTTTGGAAGTATCCACAATTGTCTAATCGGTAACAGGTAAGTTCTTTTAAAAATTCAAGGACTAATTTTTTTTTTTAAGGGGGGGAAATGTAATACCCAAGGATTTTATAGCCTATTTTAATTACTAAAAATACTAGAGAATTATATTTTTTAAATGTTAGTATAGTATAGAAATGATAAGAAATCGGGTAAGAATCTTGTGACGTAATATGCAATATTTTCCTAGTTCATGATTTTATCATGACTAATTGTACTCTAATGAATTAAATAGAGTTCATATGATAACTAATGTTGTATGTAAAGAAGTTAGAGAATAGAAACTTGAGATAAAGTTAAAAGAAAAATTTCTAAGTTTGTTATGGGACTTGTTGATGGACTATGGGTTTGTTGATGGGTTGTGGGCTTGTAATTAGGCTTTTAGTCATCAAAGGCCCAAGACCAACAATAATGGGTCAGCCTATGGGCCCATAATTGGTGAAACCTCAAGCTTATATGTTAGAATAGTTTGCCCAAAACCAAATAAAATGATGTTGTAGAGAGAGTCACAAAATTTAACCAAGCTAGCCATAAAAATTGACCAAGTCAAAATCCTAAACCAAATTGAACTCTAATCTTCTCTACACATGAGTTGAGGTTCATTTTGAGCACTCCAACAACGTATGATGAACATCACAATTATAGAAAGAATCCTTGTCACATCCTAGTTTTAGAGATATGATGGTCCTAGAATATAGGGAGACATAAGGTCACTCATGCCCATAAAACCCACTTACACATATACAATTCATGCCTAGGATCATACCAAACCCTATGCACTAACTTAAATGTCTAATAATATAGGAAAATTCAATATGTAGAAGAATGGTTTAGCAAAATACTTTGAAACATCTTATAAAGAAAATAAAATTTAAGTTTGAATAAAATAAATCATCAATGATAAATATCCCAAAATAAACTCCTGGAGTGTCTACAAATATCTCTTCATATCATAGTATTATTAAAGATTTTGACAAGGAATTCCCAAGCGAAGTAGAATGCTTGAGCCATCACCTTGCCACCTCACATTTGCTAACCTGGAACCACACAAAGAAAATGGGGTAAGATAGATGATCTCAATGAGTAAACATTATAGCACATACATTATCATATATTCCTTTAGAAAGGAAACTCATAGCAAGTTTGCAGAAATCACACTAATAACACATAGAGAGTAAAGGCTATTGCCCTTATTACTCGAACACATAGAGGAGAGGTGGCATTAAACCAAATTCCAACTTCTATCACATAGAAAGTTATGAAGCTGATCAAGCCCCATGGCTAGAATCGCCCCTTCTAGCTAAGGTGGATACATTACCCCTATCCATCAAGTTAAGACCATGTGCATAGGTTTCGATGATTACCCATATCGGCACAAAGACTTCTGCATAAAGGGTTAAAGGTACCATAGCTAGACCCAATGGTATCATATATAATAATAACATTTAAGACAATAATAACCTGTATCATAATAGCAATAGGAGTTTAAATTTTTGAACAAAAGATACAAGAATAGTGTAGTTCCATAAAGAATACAAGTTAGGGCAATAATCACAAAGGAATTATCATTAGATAAAAAAAAATTGGTTTTTGGACCAATTATCCTTTGGCAACCTAAGCTTAACAAAGAAATCATAGAGTTTCATTTTAAAAGCAGAGAAGAACTTGGATTTTAAGAATATCAAGGTACATATATCATGATAGCTTATATTTGTGATAATATCATAATGTTTACTCACCTTGTGGTTCATTCGCTCTTAGTACACTTAGCCCTTTTAAACCTCTAAAACTCTTCAAGCTCTAACATAATATTTAATTCAATACTTAGTATTTATTTAATCATGATGATGTCCTATCCCATAACTACCCCATGCATATAACATTCACAAACACTTGGAGTTGCACATATAAATGCATTTCATCACTTGCACATATCATCTTGACTTTAAAAGTGTTGTACACATTACAAATCATGTCATACCTTTCTAAGGTCAACACAATATCCTTATCTTAATATCAATTCACTTTAACAATCATCTTAGTATACTTAACACTTCCATATATGTCAACTTAACAAATAACCTTTTAAGTACCATGCTTATCTCTTATGACCAATCCATTCAATCAATCTCTTCATAAATTCAAAATCATTAATTCATTATCATTTCATCATACAACCTACTTCCATATTATCTAATCACATTCACATATTAATCACAATATTAGGTTAAGATACCTTAAATATACCAAATTGCCTCTAGCCTTGTCTAGAGTCATTCCATCATCCAACATGCAATTTAACCATTTATCATTCATTCATACATATCAATAATCATTAAAATATATTGCATAAAAATTATAGGCATTAGGATAAAAATTTCAACAATGGCCAAATGCTCTAGTCAATGGAGAACATGCATTTTTCTTACTTTTCGCACTTTCCATTTATTATAATAATATGTAAAAACATGGTTTGAACTAAGATTTTTCATATAAACATAATAAAAATCAATTTAGAACATAAATATGTAGGAATCAGCACATATATAGATCCATATGCATGAAAGTTTTCAACTTTAGGTTTTAGGATGAAAAACCATGAGTTTTCTTGTTTCCGATATTTTTCGGTCATTACAGCAACATGTAAACATGTGGTTTAAACCATTATTTTTCATTTAATCACAAAAAATATCAGTTTAGAACATCAACACACACAAATCAGCAGCCATAGGTATTTCTCATGCATTAAAATTCCAAGTTAGGGTTTAGAATGAAAATCATGAGTTTTCTCGCTTTCCAGTGTTTTTTTATCATTACAGTAATATGTAAACACATAATTTAAATCATTATTTTCCATCTAAACATAACAAATATCAATTTAGAATATAAATCCATGAAATTTGGCAGCCTTTATGGTTTATACACATGAGAATTTCCAATTTTTAAGTTCTAGGACGAAAACCATGAATTTTCTTATTTTTTGAAAATTTTTGGTCATTACAATAATATGCAGAAATATGATTTAATTCAATATTTTTCATCTAAACATATCAAAAATCCATTTATAACATAATGATACAAAAATTTCCCCCCTTGTAATGTTTATGCATGAAAAATTTTAATTTTGAGTTATAGGATTCACCTTTGGAGAAATCACATTGAGAGGTTGGTGTTTTCAGTAGAGAAATCAATTTCTCTCATAAGAAATCACCTAGGTCAAATTTAATAAGTAAAAATGAGTAAATACTCAGTTTCAAATAATTTTTTCATGGTTAGTTTCATAGAAATCAAATAACAAATTGAAAAGAGCGATTAACTTATGAATACAGCCAAGAAATTATAAAGTTGAAGGTGTTTTGAGAATTTCGATAGAGAGAATTATTTTGAGAGAATTTTTCTATCAAGATAATGAAATAACAAAATGGTGGCAACTATAATGCTAGGCCTGGCCATATTTTATATTATATTTTTAGGATTTTGGGTGATTTCCAAGATTACCCTTAAGGAGTAAGATTAGGAGTGTTTTAGTGTAGTGGGCTTTTAGGTGTTTGGGATTTTTATTTAATTTAGGGGTTGATTATAAGTAATTAAAAATAAAATATTTTTCTTATATTTTCTATAAAATTTTCCCCTCAAAACATTTATTTAAAAATTATTTTAAAATACTTATAAAATTATTTTATGCTTAAAAATTGCCTTTTCTCAAAATTTCATTTTATGAAAAATAAATTATTTTATGTTAATGCACTTCATGTAAATCATTTATTTTACAATAATAACTCATATTATGCATATTAAAATTAATTTAATATGTCACATACTCATTAATCACATAGCACATAAATTCCAATAAAAGCACACACTTAGCCTTAATGGTTCTAAGTCAAACAAATTGCCACAAAAATTTCTAAGGTAGGTATGGGTTGTTACAATCCTAGCCATCCAACTTGATCAAATCATAGCCATTCATTAAGATTAAATCTTAACAATTGGATTTAGCTTGATCAAATCCTTACCATCCAACCTATTATATATATATATATATATATATATATATATATGCAAATTTATGTTATGGAAGAACATTTTGCCTATCTCTACACTAAAGTTTCATAATAAGAAAAGAGATTTTCTCTACACCAATTGCAATAAGAACTTTAACAAATCAAATCTAACCAAGGTGAGAAATTATGTTCATCTTCTCTTTTTTATGTTCTAATGTTAACTTTAGTATTTTGGTTATATAAAATCTCTCCCACACCACAAGAAAAATCGGCCAACTTAGGGTGAGTATACATAAGATGCAGTTTTGGATGATTTTAGATAAAATATGGAGATTTGGCTAGAAAATTAAAGGATTAATAGGAAAATAGGAAAAGAAAACATGAAAATACCTAAGTATCACTAAAGGGAGAATTCGGCCAACATTAGTGAATAATCAAGGAAGTATTTTAAATTCTAATTGAATACATCTATGGTTATTTTAGATGAAGAAAAATGATTTAGAACTGTTAAAATGAATTTTGGAAACTTGATTCAAGACTTAGAAATCATAGAGGCATAAACATAGTTAAAAGGGGAACTTAGTGTTCTAATGCTAGATTTTAATAATTGAAGGATTGTATATGTTTTATGTTATGTTAATTTCACATTTCTACAAATTATTTGAAGATTGATGAGGAATTATAAGCTTTCCCCAAATTTGACCTAAGTGGGATAAGTTAAGGTTCATATGAATAAGAGTGAATTAACTCAAAATAATTGGTGGGAATTGATTGCCTAGATGTTAATTTGATGAATCTATGGTTAATTTGAGGTTTGAAAAGGAAATTGATGATAGCAGCATGTGTCCTAGGAGCCATATAATAGTTATGTAATAGTAGATATTATTTTCCAATGGCATATCAAATATATTCATAATGTGAAAAGGGTTTCATATTATTGAATATACTTCTTAAGTATTTGTAAGAGGATCTATTATCAAGTGTTGAGAATATGGGAGGTAGATCGCTCTTATACAAATATTTTAAATATGTTTATGGTCATAGGATTAATGACTAGGCATCATTAATTCTGGAAGGCCGTCACCTCTGTTTGTTTTTTATAATCAGTATGTGATACGGATGATTATAGAGGCACTGAGTCTCACGCTACTTGATATATGATGTCGATACAAACACATGGATATTCATAGAATAAATAGTCAAACTGTGACATTAAATGATAATAATATAGGGTTTTACTACTTGTCAATTATTTATCATCTAGGTCATAATAGTGCATATAATCATTTGACCTGAGGGATACTATATCTCATACATAGGTAGTTAGGATTTATTACTACTATCCTTTGACTTGAGCGATATATGGCATGTGATAGTTCTAATTTGTTATGTATGGAGGTGATTGCCAAGATAGAATTCATTATCTCAAGTAAATGAGGTTAAGATCCTATTCTAACTAGTTATTCTTGATAATTAAAGCTCCTGGCTAGGACAGACATATTCACTAGAAAGAGTTTCTAGATAGACTCTAATCTCATCAAGAATTAGAATTGAGATAAGGACATAGAATTAAGGTACATTAGGGTTTGACATAAACCATTACCTTAGCCGATATTGGGATCTTTAATGAAGGGATTCTAGTGCATGATAATTTATGATCGATGGTCCATGTGATGTTAAAGTTATCAACTACAAACATTCATTTCTAATTAGGTAGTCATGATATGGAATGCTAGCTGTCACTCATAACTTATGAGACTAAGTGTGAAGTGGTGATTTCACATTAGTAGAGAAAAATATTTTCTCATTCCTATTGCTAATTAGACATGAAGCTATAAAGTCACACACCTAATAGTGATCACCTTCCAAGTGTAAAAGGTTTACCATAATAATTAATTAAAGTGTTTAATTAGTTGATTAGTGGTAAAATGATTAAAAATGCAATTAAATTTGCAAGGACCCTAGTATGTCCGGATGTTTAATCTATAAAGGTTTCTATTCAATTAAATCTTAATTTGTATATGATGCAAATGAGAAAGATTAAATTGAAAATTGATTTGGACTAAATCAAAGACTTAATTTTAAGTTTAGTGAAACCCCTATGCACATGAGATGTGGCCTAAGCCAATATGTGATATGGAAAAGAGGCAATTTAGGAGTCAGAGAAAATTCACTATTCATAAGCCTATGTGATGGGTTTAGGGGTCAAAGAATTTTCTACTAAAGTTAAAATTGAAATTACATCTTTTAGCTAATGGAAATGTCCATTTTGCCCCTAAAGGATAAAATGGTTATTTCACCATTTGAAGAAGCAAAGTCCACCTTTGGGCCTTCATCAAATGATAAGCTAAAAGGGTGTTATGGTCATTGTGAAGACTTAAGGGTTAAGTCTTAAAGAAAAGAAGTATATAAATGTTAAGTTCATCTTTTCTTCACTAGGAGTTGAACATCATTTTTAGTTGAAGCATTTTGTAGAGAAAGAAGTTGAGAGAAAAAGGAAAGAAGAAATAGTTTCTTCAAGTTTTCTTTTAATCTCCAATTCTTTTCTTAATTCTTTATGAAAGAACAAAATTGCTTATAATTTGAAAATGAGTTTAGTCCAAAACAAATCAAAGAGAAACCTTAACTTCCTAGAGGTTTTTAAGGGAAAATCTTGAATCAATTTTGGCAACGAAGAGAGATATTCAAGAGCACCAAAAAAACCAAAAGGAAACTTGAAGGTGAGCTAGGTGTGGATGATCTAGAGGCTTCACACTTGGGAAGCTCTTTGTTAAAGAAAAAAGGAATCTTCAAGAGGCAATATGATTACTCTTCCTTCTTCTTTCTATGCATATGTGTTTTACATACAAATTAATTAATTGCTTGAGTGGAAGTTTGGACCAAAAATGGGTGAAACCTCCCTGTACCCAAATTGGTATGCCATTACCATGAAACCTTTTTCATTCATGCATACATGCATACATGCAAGAATCCTAATGAAATGGAAAATCTAAAAACTACCCAAACACTACTAGTCGTTATTCCAACCCATGTCAAATTTATAAACCCCATGTCTACCCATGGTACCCTCATCTTTATACTATTGCTATGATTTGGATTTCATGATCTCATCTTTATCTTTATCCTTACCAAAGCTAAAAATTGACCTAGCTTCATCTTTTTCATCCAAAGGTTCAAAGGATATCGATCAGATTAGGAAAAGAAGTTACTACTACCAATGGAGCTAATGGCTTAATTAATGAGATTTTTGTTAGGTTTACCAAACAATAATAAGAAATATTTAAAAGGTAAGAGGATCATTTCCAAGACTTACTTCAAGACCAAAGCAGGACTATTATAGAAGATATCTAAGAAATGATGGGCCAGACCATTATATACCAGGGTTCAACTGATCTAAACCTAGTGGATCCAAAATCCACCTCCTATCCTAGTTTTGGATCTGCCTCTAAATTTGACCCAAAAGACAAGGGAAAGGCTATAGCTATAACCATTCCACCACCACCCATCCCATCACATGGTATTTTTAAAGCTAACCCACTTTTCTAACCTATGACCATTAACCCACCTATCCATACCACCGCATCAATTTCTCCCCTAACTGAACCTTTTTAAGGGAGAAAAATTAACCCCAAGCTAAAGGCATTCATGGAAAAAGTTGAAGCTATAGAAAAGATGCTTAGGAATTTAAAGAAAAGAGAGAACATGGTTGACATAACCTCTCTCAATCTATTTCCTAATGCAAGACTACCTCTGAAATTTGAGATCCCAAACTTGGATAAGTTTAATGGGACCTCCTACCCCAAAACACATCTTAAAATTTATATAGGGGCCATGCATCCTTTAGGAGTGGACAATGAGCTTCTTGCCTAATTGTTCCAATCATCTTTGACTAGAGTGGCCCTAATATGGTTCGTACACTTGGATGATTCCTAAAAGCGAGCCTTGGATGACATTTGCAACATCTTTGTTAAACAATATCACTATAACATCGAGGTTGATGTGGCAAGGAGAGATCTCTGACCACCAAACAACACCCAAAAGAGTCCTTCTCTTCATTCCTTATGAGGTGGAGGAAGAAGGCTTCCCAAATGGTAAACTGACCTCTTAAGAATGAACAAATTGATATTATTATCAAGAATCTCCTTCCGATTTATTAAGATAGGTTGCTCACCCAATACTTACCTGACTTCAAAGCCCTAATTTTCACTGCTTCTAAAATTAAAGATTCAATCCAAAATGGGCAAATAAAAGAAGAATTTGCATTTGGGTCAAGATACCAAAAAATGGCCCACTAAGGAAATGTAACTTCCTCAACGAATCAAAAAGAGGGGAAATGAATGCTATGGCAATTAAGAAGTCACACAAGATTGAAAGGCACCAATTCTATGACCTGGGGGATGTACTTATGAGCATCATTTATAAGAAACTGCTTGAGACAAGAATGGTGCAACCTCTCCAACCAAGACCTGTTCTTAACCCATTACCTAAAAATCACAACCCAAATGAGAAATGTGACTACCACTAAGGACGTAGGCATAAAACTGACTCATACAAAGCCTTAAGACACAAGATCCAAAATCTAATTAATTCAAATGACCTCCTACCACTTAAAGCTAGACCTAACATTGCCACTAACCCATTACCCAACCACACAGTAAATGCAATTACTTTTTAAGGAGTTGATCCTGTCTCATTGATAAAATCAACTTTTAACTACTGTTGTATGTTAGACCTTACCATCTTAGTTGAGGAGATTGATGCCATTACCCGAAGTGGCAAAATTGTCCAAGGATTAAACCCACCAATTTAGAACACTCAACCTGCTCAACCCATCCCTGCACCATTTGAAAAGATAAAAAGGAGTGTTGAACCTAACGAAGACCCTATACTTAAGCAGTTAAAAAGACTCAAGCAAATATTTCAATATGGAGTTTTATTCAATCCTCATATCCACACCATCAAGCTTTTTGCAAGGCACTAAATCAATGTCAAACTCCTATTAATATCACCCTCGAGAATCTTATGGCTTTAATCACCAGTGTTGCTAAGGGAGTTCGATATAATTTAGGGATAATGATTTACCAAAATAGGACTCTGACCATAATAATGCCCTCTACATAACAATAATGACTAAAGGGAAAACTGTGCCCATGGTTTTAATTAACAATGGCTCAGCTCTAAATGTGTGTACCTTAAAAGTAGCTAGTTGCATAGGCTTGGAAGTAATAGATTTCACCCATTTTGATCAAATAGTTAGGGCCTATGACAATACCAAAAGAGAAACACTTAGGGTAGCTACTATCATGACCCACTTATTAAGCTGTAATGGTCCTAGGGCATAGGGAGACATAAAATCACCTATACCATATAATCCTGTTTAACTTATAATTCTTTACTATTTACCATGTTGAACCTTATCCTAAGATTGGAACATTATTACCTTTCCTTATTGCCCATTACTAGTTTATCATTTTACATATTACCAAATACTTACTTATTAATACCATTTACGTGCTCCACTCGTAAAATTTTCAAATTTGTATTTCATGTCATTATCCAACTGTTCATTGCTTAATACACTATTATAATAGTAATTAAAATACAATTTACAATACATAAAAACCTAATAACGTTTTAGCACTAAACCTTTAGTAACCATAGAGCTCTAAAATAATGGTCTTCATAGTCATATAACCAAGATTCACAACACTTGAAATTAGCAGAGCAACTTCCAAATGGAAGAATAAGGCTTGGAATTTACCTTTCTAACTTGTCAACCATACCTGAAAAATTCAAGCAACTAAAGAATGAGACAAAACTCAGTGAGTACATAATAATACAATATGAGGTGAGTATGTTCTTATCAGGATAGGCTCATTATGACAATGGAGCGATGTTAATCAAAATTTTCAGTATGAATCAATTTCTCATTTAAGATAGAAATAATATCTTTAGTAGAAATAGTAATTTCTTGGAAGCGGAATACTTCCCACACATATAAATTAAAGAGTGGCAGCCTAAGCCTTTCTCACTCAAATGCATCACATTACGCAAGACTGATTAGGTCTCACAGTTAGGTGTTCCCCCTAATAGAGGTTGGGTACTCTCACCCTACCCGCAGGCTTATACCAAATGCACAAGGTTCAATGTATTACCCCACATTAGAAGGGTATTTTTGCTTATCAATAGGCATCAATAGAAAGGTTCATATAAAATTCACAATAGGGAATTCAATAAAGGATATGCGAAGACAAGATTAATTCTCATCAAATATCACATTATGAAATCAACATGGAAGGGCTCATAATGGCTAAATGCCATGAAGGTATATCATATCCAAACATAACATTCAATAGGCAATTCATGCTCAATAAGAAATTGGGATATTCAAATAAGGATAGTTTAATCAACAATAGTTCATAGAATATGGCACATCTCATATTATTTTATTAAGTACTCATATTGGACTCCTTTACTCCTATTTATGTTTAACTTTAATGCTAGTAGTGCTGCTCACACTCTTTGACAATGTCCTTATCCTTGTCTTTATATTCTACATATTTACATTTTAATTAGACACTAATCACTTCCTTGTTGTGCCATTACTTTAGATTTAGCTTAACATATTAACACTTTTATCTTGTTCATTATATTACCAACTTATTACTTTTAAAGTCAAGATGCACTATTCATATACTAGTTATTAATTTTAACACTTTCCTTAGTTTTTTTTCCAAATGCCAAAATATATTCTCTTAAGGAAAGATAAATCCTTTCCTCCTAATTTCACATTTCAATTCCATATTATTGAATTAGAATCAATTTAAACAATTTTCATTATTCAATGGAACTAATTCCACTTTCAACTTCCAATTCCATAAATGAACCTAATTCATTAAATATTGGAAAAATCATTTCTATCAATTGGATTTTGAAATTAACATCATGCAAATCATGTTTCACCATTTTTAAGTTTAATTACCCCTCCAATTTCATGAATTCAAGTTCAATTCTCAAAATTTCCAATTTGTCCATAAACCCTAGAATTTGGGAAAAACCATCAATTTCCTATAAAAACCTCAAATTGGTGATAGATTCATAAAATTAATACTTAAACAATTAATTCCCATCAATTAATTGAAAGTGAATCACTTTAATTCATAAAACCCCAATTTTTCCAACTTTGGGTAATTTCAGGAAAAACCTATAATTCATTATGAAATCTTCAAGTTAATCATTGAAATATGAAATTGGCATAATAAAGAACTCATATGATCAATTAAACATCAAAAGCAAGCATTAGAACGTAAGGCCTCTCTTTTAGCTAAGTTTATGCCTTCAAAATTCTCAAGTCTTAAACCAAGTTTCCATAATTCATTTTAACACTTCCAAACCATTTTCTTCTACCCAAAATGACCTTAAATATCTTAAATAGAATTTATAACACTTTCTTCACAATTTCATTATAGTGGTCAAACTATGCTTTCTAGTGCACTTAAATGAGTTTCATGCTTTCCTTATTTATATTCTCATGTTACACCCTTAGTTCTCAAGCCCAAATCTCATATTTCATTAACTAAATATAAGACAAACATTTCAAAATTTTTCTTTACTTTGGTTTAGCCATATAAATGAAGGAAATGGAAAGTTTTACAACTATTACACTAAAGTCATGCTTAGAACACATAAAGGGAGATATGAGCATAATTTCTTACATTGGAAAGCCTTAATTTGGTGTTCCTAAGTGATGTCTATGTTGAGAGATTTTTCCTTTGGAGAGAGTTGTATTTTTTGTGAGAGTTTACATAAAATTGTGAGAAATGAACATCTTTTCTATTTATATATGAAAGAATGGATGATGGTGATTTAATCACACCATTTCAATGGCTAAGATTTAATTACAGTGGATGGCTATGATTTAATCAAATTGGATGGCTAGGATCTTACCTAAGTTGATGATATTTATTATATGGTGTGGAAAGAGCAAAAATTAATGTAGACTTTGGTGTAGGAAAAGTGAGAATTCAAGTTGAAAAAAGATTTGTCTTAGTAAAAAATGGTGGCTTCCAAGTCAAATTTGGTGGCTAGCTTTTCCTACATTAATTTTGTCTTGGCTAACCATTTCTAACTCTAGAAAAATTTTATCTTTACTCATCCATAGGCCTTGTGAGCCAGCTATCTATTGGGCTTATGCCTTAGAGTCCAAAAGCCCATTAACAAATCCTTATATGCACATTTCTTACTTATAACTTAATAGATTTTTCATTTGTTTACTTTCACTTTGGTACATATACTTTTACTTTATAATTTAACTACACACTCTAAACATTACTAGATAAATTTTATTCACTTTATAATGGACATTTACTTGCATTTTAATAGCATTGTTCCAATAAATAGATCATGTAAGCTCATTAGGTCAAACTAAGTTTGACTTCCATTTTGCCATTATAATTTTGATTAAAATCAACTTCTCATATCACTATTACTATCTCCAATGATTTAGAAGATGTTTAGGTATTATATTCATACCCATTCACTAGCACTATAGAGTCACATTTCAAATAAATAATTAACGTAGTCACATTAAGTCAAACTCAGTTCGACTTCCGTTTTACTATTAAGATGCTTATCAAAATTAATTTCATTTTTTCATTCATTGTCACATCATTTATTAAAATCACTTCTTATGATTTCTTATGGTTCTTGATGTGCTAGGAAAACCTTGAATGGTACAGTACATGAACATTATTGTATCTCCATTGCTAACTCTAGTAGCTAGTAGGTTAGGAAAACCTTAGGTATTACAGCTACACTACATGTCACTATTGGACCCATAACCTTTCCCATTCCCTTCCAAGTAATTAATGTTCCTGCTTGTTTTAACATACTATTTGGATGACCCTAGATCCATCAAGCTAAGGTGATCCCTTCATCAATTCACCAAAAAGTCAAATTTCCTTAAAGGAAAGGGACTGTTACTATAAAAGGGGACATGCATGGTATATTTGACTTCCAAACCCTATGCCTATTTTAGAAATTCAACCTAAACTATCTACCTACCCTCTCTTTGGCTTCTCTTTCGTTCAATTCATTGAAGGTAAAGAATTTGTTTCATTTGACTTTGATCCTTTTGGAAACATTGTTGTGGCTAATATATTATGAAAAATAAACTATTTTCCTAGCCTAGGTCTTGGAAGAAGTTAATAAGGCTTAAAGTCCTTTATGGACTATCCAATTGCAATGCCACCATTTGGGCTAGGATATGAGCCTACTAATGTGGATCTGATTGAAATGGAGGAACAGGCTAAGGAAAGAGTAGCTACCTTTAAACAATGTGAGACTTATGACTGGCCTATGTGCCTTTATTTTAAAACCCTGAATGGATATTTTATAAAAGAAGGTGACACAGTCTCTTATTGTGGCTTTCCTGAACCCTAGAGTTGTCCCATTATTGGAAAATTAATTCCTAGTTTTGAAATCTTTTCTGATGTCTGGCTTTCACTAGAGGATTGCAAGCCCATATTCATACTAAGTCAAGATTAGCAGGAGAGCATGAAGGCAAGTGTCACAACCCATATTCTAGGTTGTGACAATCCTAGAGCTTAGGGAGACATAAAGTCACCTAAACTTGTAGAACCCCATTGAACTTATTATCACTTAGTATATTCCATTTTATAACTTATCTCAATATCGAAACCCCATTCACCCTTTACCATTTCCATTGTTACTTTAACCATTCATTTATAGTCAATACACTTTAACACCATTTCATAACCATCGATTAGCATATCATTCTTAAGTATGAATAAATACTATCCATACATTCTTATCATAAATATGTATATATAACAACTACTATCATTTGTTTACAATACTTTCAAACCCATATATTTTAATACTAAGCCTTCAAATACCATGGAGCTTTAGATTAATGATCGTCAGGATGACACAAGCAAACACAAAACATCGCAATTTAGCAAAGCAAGTCCCAAGTAGAGAAGCATAGCTCAGAATTTACCTTGCTAACGAATCACCCTTACTTGAAAAATTTTGAACGACTATGGAATGAGACAAGCTCAATGAGTACGTAATAATATAACATAATATGGAGGTAATATAAGATATCACTTGGATTGGTTCAAGATGATAGTGGAATGATGTTAATCAAAATTGGTCATTTCAAACTTTAGAACATGTTTTATTAGAAATAATAATGTCTTAGAAACAGAAAGCTTCCCATACATGAATATTAAACAGTAGCGGCCTAAGCCTTGCTCACTCATATGCATCACACTATGCAAGATTGATTGGGCCTTGTGGTTAGGCATTCCCCTCTAATAGAGGTTAGGTACTCTCGCCCTACCCATGGGCTTATACCAAGTGCATAAGGTTTGATGTATTTCCTCACATTATAGAGGATTTTTGCTTAATAATGGGTATCAATGAAAGACATATCTAAGGTCTACAATAGGAATTTAATGGAAAATAGCTTGGCATATTAACCATTCTCATCATTAAGCACAAAATAGGACCAATATAAGAGGCTCATCATGGTCAAGTATCATATAAGAAGGATATGGCTTTCCAAAGGCTCAATAATTAATAGGCAATCACATATTCAATAACACTTCAAATACAAGTCAAAGGATGGTAATTCAAGCAATGGTTGTAAGCAATAAGGCATAATTACATCATATTATTAAGTACTCATCTTAAACTCCTTTACTCCTATTAATGTTTACTCTTGGTTAACTTAGTGTTCTTCACGATATTGAGCAACTCCCTTACCCTTACTTTGACATTCTACACTCATATCATTTTAATTACATACTAATTAGTAACTACTGATGTCACTAATTATAACTTATCTATCTTACATTTATTTTATTATTTTAACTTATAATAGGTGTGTATCAATAGTGTCATATTCATACTTATTCTTAGTTCTAATTATTTCCAAGCTAAATTCCTTATTCAATTTCATGAATTCAAGTTTAAATCTTATAATACCCAAATTGTTCCATAAACCATAGAATTTGGGGAAAACTATCAATTTCCCTTTCAAACTTCAAATTAGCCATAGATTCATCAAATTAACACCTAGGTAATCAATTCCCACCAATTATTTTGAGTTAATTCACTCTTATTCATATGAATCCTAACTGGTCCCACTAAGGTCAAATTTGGGGAAAACTTATAATTCCTCATCAAATCTTCAAATTAGTTGTAGAAATGTGAAATTAATATAACAAAAAACATATATGATCACTCAATTATCACAATCCAGTATTAGAACACCAAGTTCCTCTTTTAACTAAGTTTATGCCACTAAAATTTTCAAGTCTTGAATCAAGTTCCCAAAATTCATTTTAACACTTCTAAATCATTTTTCTTCATCTAAAATAATTGTAGATGTATTCTATTAGAATTTAGAACACTTCCTTGATCATTTACTAATGTTGGCCAAATTCCCCCTTTAGTGATACTTAGGTATTTTCATGTTTTCTTTATCTATCTTCACATTAATCCTTTAATTCTCTTGCCAAATCTCCATATTTCATCTAAGAACATCCAAAACTATATCTTATGTATGCACACCCCTTATGGATGAACTTACATATATGGTGTAGAAGAAATTTTATGCAACTAAAATGCTAAAATTATACTTAAAACATAGAAGGGGAAAGATGTACAAGATTTCTAACCTTGGATAACTTTGGTTTGCTAAGCTTCTTATTGCTATTGGTGTTAAGAGAGGTTTTTTTTTTTTTTTTTTTTTATATTGTGAAACTTTGGAAGGGGAAAGATGTACAAGATTTCTTACCTTGGATAACTTTAGTTTGCTAAGGTTTTTGTTGCTATTGGTGTTAAAAGAGTTTTTTTTTTTTTTTTAATTTTATTGTGAAACTTTGGTGTAGAGATAGGCAAAATGATGTTCATAATATAAATTTACTTTTATATATATATATATATATATATATATATATATATATATATATATTTGGATGGTGAGGATTTGATCAAGCTTTATTCAATGATCAAGATTTAATCACAATGGATGGCTATGATTTGATCAAGTTGGATAGCTAGAATTTTCTCTATAATTGTGATGTTCATCATGATGGTATAGGAATGCTAAAATTGCACCTAGACTCATATGTAGAAAAGATGAGAGTTCAACTTGGTGTAACATTTTGTCCTGGTCAATTTTTGTGGCTAGCTTGGTAAAATTTTGTGACTCTCTCTACTACATCATTTTCTATTATCTTGGGTTAACTATTCTAGCTCATAATCTTTGGTGTTCACTCACTCTTGGACCCATGGGCTAGCCACCTCCTATTGGGCTTGGGCCTTTGATTTTCCAAGGCCCATTAACAAGCCCATTAACATACTTAGAAATTTTCCTTTTAACTTCCTTTCATTCCTTTCACTATAACTTTGAAATTTATCTTCTATAACTTCTTTATATATGTCACATCCCAACCTTATGAGATACGACAGTCTTAGAACATGGGGAGATATAAGGTCACCCATGCCCGTAGAACCTATTAGCATATAACAATCATGCCTAGGATCTTACCGAACCTTAACTCGTTTAAAACATTTAGATAAATACCATACCTTGCAGAAGACTTAAAGTAAATTGTTACATTATAAAATCCAAAGGAAAAATAATATAAATCTCTATAAGTATCAATTAACATTCCCGGAGTATCTAAAGACAGGACTTCATTAACATAGTATTATTGATAACTTGGACAAGAAATTCCCCAAGCGAAGTAGAATGCTTGAGCCATCACCTTGCCTCCTCACATTTGCTCACCTAGAACCACATAAGGAAAAAGGGTGAGATAGATGATCCCAATGAGTAAACAAAAAGGCACATACATTATCACATATTCCTTTGAAAGGAAACACATAGCTTATACATATAGTTCATGGTTTATAACTCATGAATCAGGTTGCAATTTAAGCAAGGGTTCAATTTAGCAAGTTTGCAGAAATCACACTTATAACACTTATAGAGTGAAGACTGTACTCAATTCACTCTAACACATTGAGGAGAGGTGGCCTTTGCCAAATTCCAACTCCCATCACTTAGAAAGCATGAAGCTTATCAGGCTCCATGGCTAGAACCACCCCTTCTAGCTGAGGTGGATACATTACCCCTATCCATCGGGTTAAGACCATGTGCACAGGTTCCGATGATTACCCGCATCGACACGAGGATTCTGCATAAAGGGTAAAGGTACCATAGCTAGAGCTATTGGTAAACACAATTAACAATATCATATATGGCAACAATAACATGTAATTCAATATCAACAGTAGTTTGGCTTTCAACAATAAGACAATGAAAGTGTAGTTCCAGAAAGAATACAAGTTAGGGTGTCATTCACAAAAAGTTCTCATTGGATAGATAAAATAGTTTTGGACCAAATATCCCTTGGCAACCCAAGCTTAACAAAGAAATCATGTAATAAAATAAAAATGGAAAGAACTTGGGTTTTAATGATCACAAAGGTTCACATAGCAATATATCACATTCTTGTAACACAACAAAATGTTTTTTACACTTATAACATGAATACGATGTTTACTCACACTTGTAACAAAAGCATTGCGTTTACTCACCTTGGGTTCCTTTGCTCCTAGTACTCATAGTCCCCTTTGCACTTCTAAGGCACCTCAAACTCTAACATAATATTTGATTTAATACTTAGTATTTATTTACTCATGATGTTCCTATCCCATAACTACCCATGTACATATATCATACACACACCTTTAGAGTCCACACATAAGTGTACTCATCACTTACACATATCATGTTGACTTAAAAGTCTTGCATATCTAGGCCTTATAGGCTCACATAAAAACACATTGCAATTATATCAATACCTTTTTAAGGTCATCACATTATCATTATCACAATATCAATTCATTTGTCAATTATCTTAGTTCACTTTACACTTCCATATATGTCAACTTAACAATTAATCCTTCAAACATCATACTTAACTCTTATGATCCCTTTTACTTCATTAACTCATAACCATATATTCATCATCAAGTCATCATAACATCTAGTTCCATATTTGCCAATCACATTTGCATTCTAGTCACAATATAATATTAAGATACCTTAAGTATACCTTAAGTATACCAAAACGCATTTAAGCTTATCTAGGATCATACCTTCAACTAGCATGAAATTTCATCATCTACTATACATACATACATGTCAACAATCACCAAGACACATCACATAAAATTTATCAACATTTGGACACAATGGTTCATGTAGGCCGAATGCATCATTAAGGTGAAAACCAAATTCTTCTTCTTTTTGTGTTTTCCATCTATTTCAGAACATGTAAAAACATGGTTTGAACCAAGATTTTTCATGTAAACATAACAAAAATCATTTTAGGACTTAAATCCATAAGAATCAGCCACTATTGGTGCCATTAATATATAAAAATTCAATCTTTTGCATTATAGTGCACAAAACATGAGTTTTCTTGTTTTCGATATTTTTCGGTCATTTTAGAAATATGCAAACAGGTTGTTTAAATTATTATTTTTCATTCAATCATTGAAAATATCAGTTTAGAACACATTCCTTCACAAATTAACAGCCATAGGTAAGGTTTATACAAAAAAATTCCAAGTTCAAAGGCTTAGGTGAAAAATCATGAGTTTCTGCGCTTTCCACGCATTTCGTTTATTTCAGCGATAAACAGACACATGATTCAAGTCATTATTTTTCATCTAAACAAAACAAATATCATATTAGAACATCAATCCACACAAATTGGCAGCCATGTATTCATGAAAGTATAGAATTTTCCAATTTCCAAATCCTAATACGAAAACTTTGAATTCCTTTGTTTTTCAAAACTTTTCGGCCATCACATAAATATGCAGAAATATTATTTCATGCAATATTTTTAATCAAAACAAACCAAAAATCAGTTTAGAATGCAAACAAGTACAAATTGTCCCCCCTTATGATGTTTATGCAATAAAATTGTGATTTTAAGTTATAGAATTCACCTTTGGAGAAATCTTGCAAAAAGAATTGTATTTTCGGTAGAAAATAAATTTTCTCTCCCAAAAATTCACTCAAACAGAATTGAATCTATAGAAATCAATAATCAAACAGTTCCAAATAATTTTTCCATAATTTATTTCATATAAAACATTTTAGAAATCAAAAGAGAATAAAAACTTACGATTATAGTCACAAAATCGCGAAACGGTAAAGTGTTTTTGATATTTTGGTAAAGAGAATTATTTTGAGAGGCTTTTCTGCTAGAATACAAAAAGAATAAGGGAATGGCTGCTGGAAACCCTTCTTTGGCCAAAAATTAGAATATATATTAGGGTTGGAGTGGAATTTCCACTATTACCCTTAATGAAATAGGTTAGGAGCATTTTTGTGTAGTGGGCTTTTGGGTATTTGGGCTTTTTCTTTAAAAATTTCAGCTGAAGGATTTAAAAATGAAAATAATATTTTTCTTTTTAATTCTGGAATATTTCCTTGAAAAATGTTTATTTAAAAATATTTTAAAAATACCCATAAAATTTATGCTTAAAAATTGTTTTATGCATGAAAATTCATTTTATTTAAAATAAATTCTTTTATGCAAATGTACTTTATGTAAATCATTTATTTCACAATAGCAACGTATATTATGCATATTAAAATTAATTTAATATGCCACACACTCATCAATCACTTAGATCACAAATTTTCACACAAGCACACACTTAACCTTATTAGTTCTAAATCAAGCAATTTATCACGAAAATTCCTAGGGTGGGTGTGAGTTGTTATAATATACATCATTAGTTATCATATGAACTTTATTTAATTCATTAGAGCACAATTAGTCATAATAAAATCATAAACTAGGCAAACATTACATATTAAGTCATAAGATTTCTACCCAATTCCTTATCATTTATATACTATACTAACATTCAACATTAATTCTCTAATATTATTAGTAATTAGAATGGACAATAAAATCCTTGGGTATTACAGCAAATCTCTTTGATGAAGTATTCATACTTACTTTAGAGGAGGAGAAACCTGACCCATCTATCTTAATCCAACCAACCAAGACCAAGCTGAACAATTGGTATTTCAAGGAGAGCCCATTCCATCAATTTGAGACAAAGTTCTAACTCGAGTTTGAGTCCCAGTATGAGTTTGAGTCCCCTCTAGACATACCTTCTGAGTCTACGTCTTTAGTTTCTTCTATTTTTTGTGATAATGATGATGTAATTGACCTTAAGGGTCTAGTTTTTAAGTTTGATGTAAACTGGGACTTATCCCCATTCGAATTGAATAAAAAGTTTGCCTTTTCCTCTTACTACCCCATGTCTTAATTTTTCTTTAATGTTCCAAATTTTAAATCTGACTTAAATGAGACATCAGATAAAAAAAATGAAATAAAAGATGATGCAATCAAAGAGCAAATAAAAGCTGGCACACATGATACACCCAAAACTACATTTATTGCATCTGTATGCATAAACAAGGGTCAAAAAAAGGAAATGATTAAAGAATTTCAAGACTGCTATGCATGGAACCCTAAAGTCATGATAGGTTTAGATACGAGCATAGCTATTAACAAAATTCCAATCTATCCCGATTCCAAGCCAGTCAGACAGAAGTTATAAAGACTCAAAGTCGAATGGTCCATACATTTAAAGAAGAAATTACGAAGCCATTGTACTATAACTTCATCTAGCCCATCAACTACCCATCTTGGCTTGCCAATATTGTGCCAGTTCTAAGAAAAATGGCAAACTTAGAATGTGTGTGGATTACAGAGATCTAAAAAAGGCCTATCTAAAAGATGATTTCCCTTTGCCTCACATAGACCTTCTAGTAGACCGTATGGCAGGATATGAAATGGTTTCTTTAATCGACCTACCTGCAGGATACAATCAGATAGTGGTTCACCCTCTAAAAAAGAGAAAACAACCTTCATCACTGAGTGGGGTACCTATTGCTACAAGGTTATGCCATTTGGACTCAAGAATGCTAGGGCAACATACCAAAGGATGGGAACCACAATCTTCCATGACATGATGTATAAAGTGATTAAAGTATATGTGGATGATATGGTGGTAAAGGGCACTACTACCAAAGAACACTTAGAAGCTTTAAGGCAATTCTTCTTCAGACTTTGCCAATACATTCTCAAACTCAATCCTACCAATTGTATCTTTAGTGCTTCATCCGGGGTATTCCTAGGCTATGTGGTCAGCAAGAAAGGTATAGAGGTCGACCCAGCAAAATCAAAGGCAATTTTAAAAATGCCACCTCCTAAAATAGAAAAGAATGTTAGAGATTTCCTTAGATGGCTCCATATAACAACCCACATCTACCCTAGGAGTTTTAGTAACAAATTGTTTGGATTTAGGGTTATTGTGACAAACTATTTGACTTTATGAAAATTCATGTGTGATGTGATTTATGGGTATGTGGCATGTTAAATTAATTTTAGTATGCCTAATATTATTATAAAACAAATGATTTATTTGAGGTGCATTAGCATAAAATAATTTATTTTATATAAAATGAATTCTTATGCAAAAAGGCAACTTTTATGCATAAAATAATTTTATGAGTATTTTAAAATAATTTTTAAATAAATGTTTGGGGAAAATTTTATACAAAATAATAAGAAAAAATATTTTATTTTTAATTACCTATAATCAACTCCTAAATTAATTAAAAAGCCCAAATATTCAAAAGCCCACTACACTAAAACACTTATAACCTAGCTCATTAAGGGTATTAGTGAAAATTGCACCTCAAACCCTAGTATTTAATGTAACATTTGGCCAGCACCATATTTCCAGCAGCCACCACTCTATTTTTCTATATTTTGATAGAAAAATTCTCTCAAAATAATTCTCTCAACCAAAATTAAGAAAATACCTTTCAACTTTGCGATTTCTCACCTGTATTCATAAGTTTTACTTTCTTTTCAATTTCCCATATGATTTCTATGAAATAAATTATGAGAAAATTATTTTGAACTAGTTATTTACTGATTTTTATAGATTTAATTTATTTTGGATGAGTATTTGAAAGAGAAATTAATTTCTCTACTAAAAACATCAACCTTCCTGTGCAATTCCGCAAAAGGTGAATCCTATAACTCAAAAATTGAAATTTTCAAAAATAAATTTATTAAGGGAAGGGGAGGGGGGTGAGTGCTAGATTCTAAAATGATCTTTGATGTGTTTAGATGAAAAATATTGAATTAAAACATATTTTTGCATATTACTGTAGTGATCGAAAAGTTTCAGAAAATAAGGAAATTCAAGGTTTTCATGCTAGAACTTCAAAGTTAGAAAATTTTATAATTTCATATGTATATGGCTGCCAAATTGAGTATGATGGAGTTCTAAACTGATATTTTTTTTCTTTGAATGAAAAATAATGATTTAAATCATGTGTTTATATATTACTGTAATGAATGAAAAGTGCGAAAACTCATGATTTTTACCCTAAACCTTAAAACTTGGAATTTTCATGCATAATTATATCTATGGCTACCGATTCATACATATGGATGTGCTAAACTAATACTTGCTGTGATTGAATGAAAAATAGTGGTTTAAAACAACAATCTATATATTGCTGTAATGACCAAAAAGTACCAGAAACAAGAAAACTCATGGCTGCTCGTCCTAAAACTTAAAGTTGAAAATTTTCATGCATAAGAATGCATATATGGGCCAATTCCTACATATCTATATTCTAAAATGATTTTTGTTATGATTACATGAAAATTTTGGTTCAAACCATGTTTGTACATATTATTGTAATAGACGAAAAGTACGAAAAGTAAGAAAATTCATATTTTCTCTTTAATGGAGTATTCAACCATTGTTGGGATTTTTATCTCAATGTCTATAATTTTTATGTAGTGTATTTTAATGATTATTGACATGTATGAATGAATGATAAATGGTTAAATTGCATGTTGGTTGAAGGAATGACTCTAGACAAGGTTAGAGATAATTTGGTATACTTAAGATATCTTAACCTTATGTAATGTGATTCGATAATATGGAAGTAGGTTGTATGATGAGTTAACAATGAATTAATGATCTTGAATTTATGAAGAGATTAATTGAAGGAATTGGTCATAAGAGATAAGCATGATGCTTGAAAGGTTATTTGTTAAGTTGACATAAATGGAAGTGTTAAGTGTACTAAGATGATTGTTAAAGTGAATTGATATTAAGGTAATGATATTGTGTTGACCTTAGAAAGACATTGACATGAATTATAATGTGTTTTCATATGGGTCTATAAGGGCTAAGTGTGCAAGACTTTTAGAGTGAACATGTTATGTGCAAGTGATGAAATGCACTTACACGTGCAACTCTAAGCGTATGTGAATGTTATATATGCATGGGGTAGTTATGGAATAGAATAACATCATGACTAAATAAATACTAAGTATTGAATTAAATATTATGTTAGAGTTTTAGGAGTTTTAGAGGTTCAAGGGCTACGTGTACTAGGAGTGAAGGAACTACAAGGTGAGTAAACATTATGTTAAAGTTACAAGTACAGGTTATCATGTTATATGAACCTTTGATATCTTGAAATCCAAGTTTTTTCCTATTTTTAATTATGACTAAATGATTTCTTTGTAAGCTTAGGTTGCCAAGGGACATTTGGTCCAAATCTATTTTGATTATTCAATGAAAATAAAGTAGCTTTGTGATTTGTTGCGTTACCTTACTGTCTTTCTGGAACCACACTATTATTTATCTTTTGTTCAATAAGCTAAACTACTATTGCTATTGTGATACATGTTATTTCTTTCTTAAGTACTATTGTTATAAGTGATTACCATAAATACGAGTGAATTGAACAAGAATCTTCACTCACTTATGTAAATTCAAGTGAATTGTGAAGTGTCTTCACTCATGAGTGAATTGAGCAAGAGTCTTCACTCACTTATGTAAATTTGAGTGAACTGAGCAGTGTCTTCACTCACATGTGAATTGAGCAAGAGTCTTCACTCACTTATATGAATTCGAGTGAATTGAGCAATGTCTTCACTCAAGAGTGAATTAAGCAAGAGTCTTCACTCACAAGTAATAAGTGTGATTTTTTGCAAACCTTGTTAAATTGCAAACTTTGATTCATGAATTATAAAATATGAACTATGTGTTATAAGCTATGGGTTTCCTTTTTAAAAAGAGATATATGTTATCATATGTGCCATATTGTTTACTCATTGAGATCATATATCTCACCCCTTTTTCTTTGTGTGGTTCTAGGTGAGTAGCATGAAGAGGCAAGACGATGGCTCAAGCATCCTACTTCGCTTGGGGAATTCATTATCCAAGATAATTAGTTTGATATGTTATGAAGAGTTATCCTTAGACGCTTCGGGAATACTTATTTTTGGATGTTTATTTTGAAATGTTATCTTTAGAGGTTTTAATTGGATTCTAAATATTATTTCCTTATTGATTATGTTTCAAGTATATTTTAACTATGCTTCTGCAACTTAAGGTTTTCAAAAAAAGGGGTTTATTTAAGTTAATGTAAGAGGTTTTGGTATAATCCTAGGTAGTATTTGTATAAGTGGGTTCAACAGGAGTGGGTGACTTTATGTCTCTCCATGTTCTAAGGCCATCATATCTCTAAAAATGGGATGTGACACTTTAATACATTAGTCGGTTCATCAATTAATTGGTTGATGTATGTGGGCCCATCTTCAACTTGCTTAGAAAAGGAGCCTCAAATAATGGAATAAAGACTACTAAAAAGCTTTTGATCGAATCAAACAATATTTGTTGAACCAACTAGTACAACCTTCAAGGCCTAGGAAATCGCTATTACTCTACCTATCAATGATTAATGAAGTAATAGGGGCAATGCTAAACAAAAATGCCACTGACTCTGATAAGGAAAATGCCATCTACTAATTGAGCAAAAGAATGTTGTCCCATGAGCTCAAGTATGGCTATATAAAAAAGTTATGCCTTTCTTTGGTTTGGGTTTGCCATAAACAACAACACTACCTTAGTTCCCACACAACTCATATCATTACTAATAAAAGCCCTTTTTGAAATTCCTTATAAAGAGGCTAGTTTTTGACAATAAGATGGCAGTGTTGGCAAAATATGATCTCAAATATGTATAATGGAAAGCAATCAAAAGAAGCATAGTGGCATACAAATTAGTTGCAGCCCCAGTAGATGACAAATGGGTTGAGCTTGAATTCCCTAACGAGGATATCCGAATGACTGGTAATAAAGTTTGGAAGCTATCCTAATGATTGGTAATAAAGTTTGGAAGCTATACTTTGATGGAGCATCAAATATCACAGGATATGGTTCTAGCATTGGGTTCATTACACCAAACGGGGAAAGCTTACTATAACAACCCACATCTACCCTAGGAGTTTTTGTGACAAATTGCTTGAATTTAGAGTTTTTGTGACAAAATATTTGATTTTATGAAAATTCATGTGTGACATGATTTATGAGTTTGGGGCATGTTAAATTAATTTTAATATGCCTAATATGAATTATTATTATGAAATAAATGATTTGAATAAAATGTATTAGCATGAAATAATTTATTTTTCATAAAATGAATTTTTATGTAAAAAGACGATTTTTAAGCATAAAATAATTTTATGAGTATTTTTAAAATATTTTTAAATAAATTTTTTTGGGGTAATTTTAATGAAAACAATAAGAAAAATATTGTATTTTTAATGACCCATAATCAGCCCCTAAATTAAATAAAAAGCCCAAACACCCAAAAGCCCACTACACTAAAACACTCCTAACCTAGCTCATTAAGGGTAAACTTGGAAATTTCACCCAAAACCCTAATATATAAGCAAAATTTCAGCCCCTATCAGTTTAGATAGTAGCCACACTCAGTTATTCTAGTATTTTCACAAAAAAATTCTTGTAAAATAATTCTCTATACCAAAATTAAGAAAACTCCTTTCAATTTTGTGATTTCTCGTCTGTAATCGTAAGTTTTTCTTCTCTTTCAATTTCTAAACTGATTTCTATGAAATAAATTATGGAAATATTATTTTGAACTGGTTGATTACTAATTTTTACAGATTTAATTCTGTTTGGGTGAATTTTTGGGAGAGAAAATCAATTTTCTACTGAAAACACATATCTTTCCGCGAGATTTCTCCAAAGGTGAATTTTATAACTTAAAATCACAATTTTTATCCATAAACATCACTAGAGGGGGTTGATTTGTGCATTATTGTTTTCTAAAGTGATTTTTGATTTTTTTGGATGAAAGTATTGGATTAAATAATATTTTTGCATATTTTTGTGATGACCAAAAAGTTTCGGAAAACAAAGAAATTCAAGATTTTTGTGCTAGAAATTAGAAGTTGGAAAATTCTATTATTAAATTAATATGTGGCTGCAAATTTGTGGGAGAAAGCATTCTAATATGATATTTGTTTTGTTTAGATGAAAAATAATAATTTGCATCATGTGTCTGTATATTGCTATAATGAACAAAAAGCGCGGAAAGCGCGAAAACTCATGATTTTTCACCTAAGCCTTAAAACTTGAAATTTTTTTGTATAAATATTATCTATGGCTGCCAAATCATAAATGGACATGTTTTAAACTGATATTTGCTAAGATTGAATGAAAAATAATGCATATTTCTAAAATGACCGAAAAATATTGAAAACAAAAAAACTCATGGTTTTGTACCCTATAAATCAAAAGTTGAATTTTTACGTATGAAGAATACTAAGTGTGGCCGATTCACATGAATTAACAATTTAAAATGATTTTTGTTGTGTTTACATGAAAAATATTGCTTCAAACCATATTTTTACATATTTCAAAAATAGACGAAAAGTGCAAAAAAAAAGAAAATTTAATTTTTCCTTTGGTAATGCATTCGGCCTACCTTAATATTTTTGTCCCAATGTTTATAATTTTTATGTAATGCGTATTGATGATTACTAACATATATGTATGAATAATAAATAATAAAATTGCATGTTAGTTGAAGGTATGACCCTAGATAAGCTTAAAGGCACTTTGGTATGCTTAAGGTATCTTAACATTATATTGTGATTAGAATGCAAATGTGATTGGGAAATATGGAACTAGATGTTATGATGACTTGATAATAAATACATGGTTTTGAGTTGATCAAGTGACAATTTTATAAAAAGGATCATAAGAGTTAAGCATGACACTTGAAAGGTTAATTGTTAAGTTGACATGTATGAAAGTGTAAAGTGTATTAAGATAATTGTTAAAATGAGATGATATTGAGGTAATAATATTGTGATGACCTTAGAAAGGTATTGATATCATTGTAATGTGTTCTCATGTGATCGCATATGGCCTAAGTATGCAAGACTTTTAAAGTCAACGTGTTATGTCTAGGTGATGAGTACACCCATATGTGAACTCTAAGTGTATGTGTATGCTATATGTGCATGGGTAGTAATGGGATAGGAGCATCATGAGTTAATAAATACTAGGTATTAAACTAAATATTATGTTAGAGTTTGAGGAGCTTTAGAAGTGCAAAGGGACTACGTATACTAAGAGCAAAGGAACCCCAAGGTGAGTAAACACTATGTTCATATTATAAGTGTGAGTAAACATTATGTTCATGTTACAAGTGTGAGTAAACATTGTATTCATTCTATAAGTGCAAGTAACATTTTGTTATGTTACAAATATGTGATATCATATTATGTGAGCCTTTGTGATCTTTGAAACCCAAGTTCTTTCTATTCTAAAATATTATTATATGATTTCTTTGACAAGCTTCGGTTGCCAAAGGACATTTGGTCCAAAACTATTTTGTTTATCCAATGAGAATTTCTTGTCATTATCACCCTAACTCATGTTCTTTCTGGAACTACACTATCATTGTCTTTTGTTCAAAAGTTAAACCACTGTTGTTATTGGGATACATGTTATTATTGCCTTATATGATATTGATAATTGTGATTACCATTAGCTATAGCTATGGTACCTTTTACCCTTTATGCAGAATCCTCGTGCCGATGCGGGTAATCATTGAAACTTGTGCATATGATCTTAACCCGATGGATAGGGGTAGTGTATCCACCTCAGCTAGAAAGGGGCGGTTCTAGCCATGGAGCCTGATCAGCTTCATACCTTATAAATGATAGGAGTTAGAATTTGGTATAAGGCCACCTCTCCGTTATAAGTTCGAGTGATAGAGCAATAGCCTCCACTCTTTACAAGTTATAAGTGTGATTTTTGCAAACTTGCCAAATTAAATCCTTGCTAAATTGTAACTTGATTCATGAATTATAAATCATGAACTATGTATATAAGCTATGTGTTTCCTTTTCAAAGGAATATGTGATAATGTATGTGCCTTATCATTTACTCATTAAGATCATCTATCTCACCGCTTTTCCTTGTATGGTTCCAAGTGAGCAAATGTGAGGAGGCAAGGTGATGGCTCAAACATTCTACATCACTTGGGGGATTCCTTGTCCAAGTTTTAATAAGACTATTTTATGAAGTCTTGTCATTAGATGCTTTGGGAATGTTGATTGATACTCACTTGAGATATATTATTTTCCTTATGGATTTTATGTGTAATGTTTAATTATAGACTTCTGCAATTAAATGTATTCATCTAAAGGTTTTAAATGAGTTATTATAAGAGGTTTGGTATGATCCTAGGCATGATTTGTTTATGAGTAAGTGAGTTCTACGGGCATGGGTGACCTTATGTCTCCCTATGTTCTAGGACCGTCATATCTCTATGGTTGGGATGTGACAAAGGTGGTATCAGAGCCGTAGTTTTTTTAAAAAGTCTAATTAGACTTGTCTGTATATTGGGTTAAATAAGTATAATCCTGGAGCATAGGAATTTTTCTTTCATGCCATTTGCAGTCTATCACTATCATAGTTTTGCAAAATCCTAGTAGCTTTTAGTAATCCTTGTTATTATTTGCTTGCCTTACGATTCTTCTGACAGATGACTAAGAAGATTACACCTACTTGAGCACCATGACCCAGAGCACCTCGTATGACCTATAAGAGGACTTGGCTAGAGATGTTTGAGAAAGTTGTATTTGTGATTCGGCCTATGAAGGAGGAGACCCCTGACAAAGGGGAGGACCCTGAGGAGCATTTAGATCCTGATTGGGTTTATAGTAAGATCCAAAAATTGGAGGATAACTACTCATATTTGAAGGGGGGAAAACTGACGTGTTAAGGTTATGATTCATGCCCTAAGGGAGGATATGGAGCAACTCAAGTTTGGGATTATTGAGCATGGAGGAGACTACTCGCCAGTGAGGTCTGCGTCTCCAATTAATCACCATCAAGATAGAGATCTTCTTTGCTACTAATTTGGCAGCAGTGGCCATGTCGCTCTTCATTACTCTGAAGGTGGACACAAGAGTTAGGTTGAGTAGATGGTGATGACTGATGTAATGACATAGCACTTTATATGATATGAATGATTTTTCCTTGATTGCCTAGTTACCTAGTATGAGATGATTTCTTTTATCATTATGACATAATGTTATATTATAAGATATATACTATGTGATATGTGTCCTGTGATGTGATATTATATGATGGATGCTCATGTTAAGTGCATGCTAGGTATGAAAATTTGATAGTGGGGTTGAGTGGATTAGAAAGAGAAGTTAACTAAGTTTTGATCCAATTTAGATTAATGATTGATAGGTATAATGTTGTGAAGTATGAAATGCTTACATGTTACAATGGTTTGATATATGAATAAATGGAGTTGTTACTGTGAGGCCTCGCCCGATGATAAGGAAGGATGACAGATTGATTGAAGATGTTTTGACAACTTTGGACATGAGGAAATATGACTTATATGAGCTTTTTCTCTCTCTCTCTCTCTTTCTCAACTCTAATTTTTGCCTAAGCTGCCCTTTTTGGGTTTTAAGAGAAAACATTCCACCATGATTAAGGCTGTTGCTTTGAGGGGCCCTGGCTTTTGAATTCAAGATTTGACAAAGGTCTTTTCTGAACTTGTTGACCTTGTTGAGGTGCATTGTTTGATTACCTAATGTGGAATAGGTAATTCCAGTTGATTCACTCTTTCTACTTCAATTGTTTGATCAGAGGTCCATTACTTGACCTTCTTTGATTAGGAGCCGATGAAGTAATAGTTGATTTATGAGCACCTCAAATTCTGATTTGTACTAATTATGGTGGGTTTAATTGATTGTTCGTTCATCTTTTTTCCTCTTTTTCTTTTTCTCTCTCTCTTTGTGTTTTTTTTTTTTTTTTTTTGGTAAGCTCATCCATGTTGGATTAAAAAAAGAAAATGAAAAGAAAATGTATGTGCATTACTATAAAGAAAACTTTATTGCCAGATGATAAAAGAAACCGCTATGGTCTACGTAAATAGAGAAAAAATAAGATGACAGACTCAGACTCATACTTGGATTCAGACATAGACTTAGGTGGAATTCAATCTCAGACAGGTCATATTAGCTGAACTTGAACTTACTCCATGACATGCCTTCTAGGGCTGAGGTAAGGTGGGGTTGAGTTAGGACTAGATTCCTCATCACTATTCAGGTTGGTGGTGGGGAATTCGGCTTGAAATAATGTACTTAGGATGCAATCTTCAACTTTTGAAGTAGTTGCAACTAAAGCTCTGAAGGTGGGTAGGTATTGTGTTAACAAATGGGCTCTGTAGGCAGGAAGTAGATTCTTGACAATGATATCTACTTGTTCTTGCTCGGTTGGCCTGTTTACCATTTGAGTAGCTTTAGCCCTCCACCTTGTAAGGAATATGGAAAAGGACTCATCTAGAAGTTGCTTTGTGGTTTCCAAATCCCTTCTTGTAATGTCCTCTTTACTATTGTAGTGGTACTGTTTGACAAATGCCTTGCAAATGTCCTCCCAAGTCTGTTTTTAGGTATCATCCAAGTTAATAAACCATCTTAAGGCAGGATCAGTAAGAGTTTGATGAAAGAGTTGAGCAAGGAGCTCATTATTGATACCAAAGGGATGCATTGCCCCCACATACATCTTTAAATGGATCTTGGGGCAAGTAGTACCATCAAATTTGTCCAAATTCGGCATCTTGAACTTTGGTGGAACTCTTGCATTGGGAAATAAGCTCAGGGAGCCTATATCAACCAGGTCCTCTTTTTTCTTAAAACTTTTTATCATTTTTTCCATGTGCTTCACTTTTTCCATAATGGCTTTGATTTCAGGATTGACTTCCTTCCCTTGGAAAGGATCCGCGGGTCGGGAAATCAGAGTAGGGGTGAAATTTGATGGTTGAACCATCATGGGTTAATAGAGTGAGTTGTTTCTAAGGAATTCAGGTGATGAAATAGGTAATGGTGGAATGATGTCAGTGTTTGCAGGTTCTTTGTCTTTGGATTCAACTCTGTAAAGGCGGGTTTTGGGTCTGTTTTAAATGGTTTTGGGTCAGTTGGGTTTTGAGCCAGGGAGGCCTGTTCCAGCATGGTACGGACATCCTCCATGATAGCCCTCCTTTGGGTCTTGAGCATGTCTTGAAAAAGAGCTTATTGCCTCTTCACCATAGAATCTTGGTGTTCAGAGAGCTTAGCAAGAAGCTCGTCAAAGATTTCATTAGCTCTGGTAGCGGTGACTTCATCTCCGGCAACAGACATTTTGTCAACCTTTGAAAGGGAAAAGGAACTGGGTTAGTATCTAGCTTTGGAAAAAAAAAAAGGTTATGGGGAGGTGTGACAAACCAAAAGATCTTAGGTTTAATGACAGTGGATGACAATGTCTTGTGGTTAGGTTGACTGTGTATGGGTAAAGATGAGGGTAGAGGTGTATGATGTTAGCTAGGTAGGTATTTAGCTAAGGGAGCTAGGTCAGATTTTAGCTTTGGGTGACTGGATCAGAATTTAGCTTTGAGTGGCTAGGTCAGAATTTAGCTTAGGGTGGCTAGGTCAGATTTTAGCTTTGAGGTGGCTAGGTCAGATTTTAGCTTTGGATGATTGGGATTGTGATTTATAAATGGTTTACCATGGGCTTAAAGATAGAGTGACCATCGGTTTTGCAATTGGGTTATGGATGTATCATGGATTTAGATGTTGGGTGGACCATGGGTTTGGTGATAGTTGGATAATGGGTTAGACTAGATCATAGGCTTAGATGGGCCATGGGTTTGGATAATGATGTAGGAGATGAAACCTAGTCAGCATTTCATTTGGGTAAGGATAAAAGTGACGCTAAGTCAGTATTTAGCTTTGGTAAGGACGGTTAAGGATAATGCTATATCAGTGTTTAGCTTGGGTAAGGACTATGAAAGATGAAAGCTAGATTAGTGTTTAGCTTGGGTAAGAGTTGTGAAAGATGAAAGCTAGGTTAGTATTTAGCTTCAGTAAGAATTATGAAAGATGAAGCTATGTCAGTGTTTAGCTTGGGCTAGGTTAGTGTTTAGCTTGGATAAGAATTATGGAAAAAAGATGAGGGTACCACAGATGGGTTTATTTTTTACCATGAGTTTGACATGGGTTTGGATAGGACTGGACCATGGGTTTTGGGTGAACCGTGAGTTTTGGGCTTTGACCATGGGTTTAGGTGGACTATGGCCTTTGGGTATTAACCATGGGTTCAGGTGAACCATGGGTTTTGGGTTTTGACCATGGGTTTAGGTGAACCATGGGTTTTACGTGTTGACCATGGGTTTAGGTGGACCATGGGCTTTGGGAATTGACCATGGGTTTAGGTGAACCATGGATTTTGGGTGTTGACCATGGGTTTAGGTAGACCATGGGCTTTGGTAATTGACCATGGGTTTAGGTGAACCATGGGTTTTGGGATTTTGACCATGGGTTTAGGTGGACCATGGGTTTTGGGTGTGAAGGTGTTTAGATGGGTTTTTGACTCTTCATAAGGTTCAAGCTATGCATGCATGTATGCATGAATGAAAAGGTTTCATGAGAATGATATACCAAGTTCAGTATTATGGTACATTAAATCCTAAAGGAAGGTTCTATGAGTCATTACATGAATGAGTTAGGGTGGTTTTGAAGGGAACCCATCACACTAAAGATGCAATATACCTAACCACATGTGAGACAAGGAGCCTCGCGTAGGTCCAATGGTACGTGCATACTCGTTACACTTCTAAAAGGATTAGAGGATACGTCGTGGGCTGGATGATTTCACTATCGGCAAGCAAACCTAAGGAAGGTTGCCCACTCGATGTTACTTTCTATCCTTTGTTTTCCTAGGAAACTAGGGTTTTGTGGATAAGAAGTCCGATGTAATGATGCATGCAAGAGTTATTTTGCTTTTGAAGCCAAACTTGGTATTTTACCAAAAGTAATCCACTTTATCTTTTATTTGAAAAAGATTTTTAGTCCCCAGTGGAGTCGCCAACTGTGAGGCCTCGCCCAAGCACCGGTCCGGTCCGCCGAGGGATCGAAATGCTTTTCGGGAGAAACTCCACGATTGGAGCTCGCTGTGAGTTCAGAAAATTGATTTTTATATTTTGAAGGTTGAAAAGTGAGTCGCCACTTTAATTTATTTATTTTAATTGGGAAAATTAAAGAAAACCCAACACGGTTGACTCCAAAATTTAATTTTTATCCCAATTGAAAAGTGCACCAATCCACGAGTTACCAAGGAGGGCTCGGGGATCAGGTTTTGGTAATTACACAGTAAAGAAAATGTTATTTTCTTTAGTTTGGCTTGAAATGCAAAATAACTCTTAAAATTGAATTTTTGTGTATGCATGAACAAAAATATAATGATGAATGAACATATATATGTATATGATGTGATGGAATGATAATAATAAGTAGGCAAGATAAATCCTACTTAGTTATTACAATATCAAAACAAATGAAATAAAGGAGATCTTTCCTCTAGCCCTTATGGGTACTAGGAAAAGCACACATTCCCCAAAATAAACCAAAAATAAAATCACAAGTAAAATATTAATATGAATAAATCAAAATAAAAAGGAAAATAATATTAATAGAAAGATTTTTGGAGTTGATGCCTTTCAGAATGGCAGCCTGCGTATCCTATTGAATAGGAATCAAACCCCACGCAGTTCTCCCTTCTTACGAAGGAGGGGTTTTAAAAATGTGTCGGTTTGCTTATTAACTTAATTCTGATCCTTAAATTAATAAGTTTTTTAGATCTTTTCAGTTTTAGACCTATAGAAAATTCTAGATCTGAATTTAGAATTTTAAAATGGGAAAGGGATTATACCTTTGCTTTTCTCGGCTTTCGTACAAATGGAACTAGTTTTGCTCCGGATCTCAACTCCACCTTGAATTCAAAGGAAGCTTGGAATTTGGATCTAGAAGCAGCAAATGTGTGAGTATAAGAACGAAAATATGCTTTGAAGTATGCCTGAATTGCTGTGGAATGCTATAAAATGCTTTAGACTTCGTTGGGAATCGTTGGAAGTCATAGGAAATCCTCCCAAATGAGGCTGGAGGAAGCTCTTATTTATAGAGCTAACAGAGGAGAAGCTGGCGGTATGGACGGCGGCGTCGGCGTGGCACCAGCAGGGGCTGCACGGCCGACACGCCGGCCGTCCGGGCGGTACACCAAACGTGCCGCCATACCGGCGGCATGATTTTGATACCACGCCAGCGGCACAGCCTTTTTTCGGTGGCACAGAATGCGTGCCGCCTCCTGGGCGGCATGGGATGAGTGCCTCCCAACACCACTCATGTGGCTTAATCCGTTTCTGTCCGTTTGGGGCCCGTTTCAGCTCTAATTTGAGCTCTACTTGATTCTGTGGGTTCATAACTGAAAGATGGTCAACTGGGTGAAAAGATTCAGGAAATTTATTTTTCTATGGGGCGCTGCCCCCTTGAACCCTACCCGCTAACTGGCTAGCGGAACTGCCATATGCATAGCGCCTTATTCCTAGTAGGTGTCAAGCTGCAGTCGAATCAGGAGGTGCAAATTTGAGGGTTCACAGTTACATAGTAATTTTGATTGATGCCAAAATAAGTGGAAGGATACTTAATAATCAGTAGGAGAATGAAATGAATCAGTTACATTATATATAAGTATACAGTATGAAGTAAGTGAAGTACATTAAGGAATTTGTGGCATAGATGCTACCTTATAGACAAGAACAACAAGAAAGCTAGGGATTTCTTTATCACTTACATAGATATTGATTATAGTCAAAGGAAGAATTTTTATCTAGTGTGATTTAAAAAGAAAAAGGTATTATTCCCATTTAAAGTTCTGGTAGAAGATGCTTGATTGGTTCTAATGCTACAAATTTGTTTGTGTCTCCATATTTTACTAAGAGTCTCAACAAAGATAAGGAATAAATTAATGAACCCATAGTAGTGTTGATGCTTTGGGGAGAAATGATATAAGTAAGGTATTGTTTAAGGATTGTGAGGTAGATATTGATGGATGAAAACTTCTTGTATTGACTATAGAGGAAAGCAATTAAAATTTTGAACTAAGGATGGGAGATATTGATGTATCAAAGAGATATTTATGATTAAGGTTTACTAGCATAATCATGGAATGGATGAGCATACTTAGGATGCCGAGAAAGGGATACGGTAGAAGCATCCCTAGTTTTTTGAGAATATGTGAGTATGTATTGAAATTCGAGGATGAATTTCTTTTAAGAAGGAGAGATATAAAAGTATAAGTATTGTCAAACTTGTAATGTTGATAAAAGGATAAGTATGATGCTAGTGGAGATTTATTTAGTGATGAGATTCCTTTGAGTATATAGGGTGCAATTTGAGTATGAGGATTTGAACTTTTATAAGATGATAGATGTAAAGGCCATACGAATTGTAAATTTGAGGATCCATAAAGACTTGATCTATAAGGGTATAACATGATTTTAAGATAAAATGTTCTAGATTTGATTTAATTATGTACTTGCTTTACAAAATCATACATTATTAATCATACATCATGAACTGCATCAAGCATTGCATTAAGGCTGCATGTTACATGTAAGGATGAAAATGTTTTAGTTCTTATAAATGATTCTATGTAGTTTTGAAAATTTAAATAGTTTTGAACATACATGAAAGGGATTGGAGTCCTCTGGATGAGAAATGTTCTGAGGCATTAGATGCAATAATGTTCAATTGAGGTTATTGGAAAATTTGGTAGTGATCTTTAGTACAGGGAGAATTTTTATTAAGATAACCTAGAATGGCATAGATTTGGAAAGATATAAGAGTTGCATAAAGATTTCATTGTATAGCAATGGTATTAGAAGGTTTATTATTTTAATATGGATAAGTTAAATTATTAGGAATGTGACGTATTATAAGATGCAAGTGGAAAACCTAAAGTGAGATGATATTACGAGCTAAAGGTATGAAAATTACAAAGCATTAGGTAATTAGGTCAAAATAACAATGTATATATTATGGAGTAAGTCTAAAATAGTTATGAGAAGTTTATTTGGGATTGTAAATTAAAAGAATTCAAGTTCGTTTGGGATATGATATATATAGGAATATTTGTTAAGTTTAAAGATGTTTTAATTAATGAATGGTGGTAGTGTAGAAATTGTAATGTTAGTAAGGTATTAAACATGAAAATATTTATTGAGGATATAATAGATTAAGTAATAATTATTAAGGTGGAAAGAGAATTATTGAATATCAATTGGAGTTATTAATTTGGAGTTATTTGCTAGACTCTTATAGGACTAATGTGATAAATGATGAATGGAAGTAGTGAGTACGATGTTATTATATATGTTAACATTAGTAGAGATATAAGGAAAAGAAATGATAGGGATTATATGTGATTAAAGGTGAAATTAAAGGTTTTGTTACTTTTGTTTAAGGGCAACGAATACAAATTATTAAGGATTAGTTTTAAGATTTGTTTGAACAAAAGATTAACATAGGTGTAGATTAAGCTAAAAGTTTATTGATTTGATTATTTTTGACAGATTATGAGTATGTGCCTTACTGTATTTGATAAGTTAATTGTAGTTAGATATTGAGGTTGAGTGGCACAGTAGAAGCGTGGCAGAGAAGTTAAGAAAAGTGTGTTGTGCTCCTAGATTTAGAAATTCGAGGATGAATTTCTTTTAAGGGGGGAGAATGTAATAACCCACATCTACCCTAGGAGTTTTCGTGACAAATTGCTTGAATTTAGAGTTATTGTGACAAAATATTTGATTTTACGAAAATTCATGTGTGACGTGATTTATGAGTTTGGGACATGTTAACTTAATTTTAACATGTCTAATATGAATTATTATTGTGAAATAAATGATTTGAATCAAATCCATTAGCATGAAATAATTTATTTTTCGTAAAATGAATTCTCATGTAAAAAGGCGATTTTTAAGTATAAAATAATTTTATGAGTATTTTTAAAATATTTTTAAATAAATATTTTTGGGGAAATTTTAGTGAAAATAATAAGAAAAATATTGTATTTTTAATTACCCATAATCAGCTCCTAAATTAAATAAAAAGCCCAAATACCTAAAAGCCCACTACACTAAAACACTCCTAACCTAGCTCATTAAGGGTAAACTTGGAAATTTCACCCAAAACCCTAATATATAAGCAAAATTTCGGCCCTATCAGTTTAGACAGTGGCCACACTCTGTTATTCCAGCATTTTCATAAAAAAATTCTGCCAAAATAATTATCTCTACTGAAATTAAGAAAACTCCTTTCAATTTTGCGATTTCTCGTCCGTAATCATAAGTTTTTCTTATCTTTCAATTTCTAAACTGATTTCTATGAAATAAATTATAGGAAAATTATTTTGAACTAGTTGATTACTGATTTTTATAGATTTAATTTTATTTGGGTGAATTTTTGGGAGAGAAAATCTATTTTCTACCGAAAGCACAAATCTTTCCGCGAGATTTCTCCAAAGGTGAATTCTATAACTTAAAATCACAATTTTTATGCATAAACATCACTAGAGGGTAGCGATCTATGCATTATTATTTTCTAAAGTGATTTTTGATTTGTTTGGATGAAAATATTGGATTAATTAATATTTCTACATATTTCTATGATGACCAGAAAATGAAGAAAATGAAGAAATTCAAGATTTTTGTACTAGAACTTAGAAGTTAGAAAATTCTATTATTAAATTAATAGGTGCCTGCTGATTTGTGTGAGAAAGAATTCTAATATGATATTTGTTTTCTTTAGATGAAAAATAATAATTTACATCATGTGTCTGTATATTGCAGTAATGAATGAAAAGCGTAGAAAGCGCGAAAACTCATGATTTTTCACCTAAGCCTTAAAACTTGGAATTTTTTTGTATAAATATTATCTATAGCTGCTGAATCATGCATGGACATGTTCTAAACTGATATTTGCTAAGATTGAATGAAAAATAATAGTTTAAACAACCTATTTACATATTTCCAAAATGACAAAAAAAAAAAGAAAACTCATGATTTTGTACCCTATAACCCAAAAGTTGAATTTTTATGTATGAACAATACTAAGTGTGGCTGATTCACATGAATTAACACTTTAAATTGATTTTTGTTGTGTTTACATGAAAAATCTTGGTTCAAACCATGTTTTTACATAATTCTGAAATAGACGGAAAGTGCGAGAAGAAAGAAAATTTAATTTTTCCTTTGGTAATGCATTCGGCCTACCTTAATATTTTTGTCCCAATGTTTATAATTTTTATGTGATGCATATTGATGATTATTGACATGTATATATATATGAATAATAAATGATAAAATTGCATGTTAGTTGAAGGTATGACCCTAGATAAGCTTAAAGGCATTTTGGTATACTTAAGGTATCTTAACTTTATATTGTGATTAGAATGCAAATGTGATTGGGAAATATGGAACTAGATGTTATGATGACTTTATAATAAAAACATGGTTTTGAGTTGATGAACTGACAAATGTATAAAAAGGATCATAAGAGTTAAGCATGACACTTGAAAGGTTAATTGTTAAGTTGACATGTATGGAAATGTAAAGTGTATTAAGATAATTGTTAAAGTGAGATGATATTGAGGTAGTAATATTGTGATGACCTTAGAAAGGCATTGATATGACTGTAATGTGTTCTTATGTGAGCCCATAAGGCCTAAGTATCCAAGACTTTTAAAGTCAATGTGTTATATGCAAGTGATGAGTACATCTATATGTGAACTCTAAGTGTATGTGTATGCTATATGTGCATTGGTAGTAATGGGATAGAAGCATCATGAGTTAATAAATACTAAGTATTAAACTAAATATTATGTTAGAGTTTGAGGAGCTTTAGAAGTGCAAAGGAACTACATATACTAAGAGCAAAGGAACCCCAAGGTGAGTAAACACTATGTTCATGTTACAAGTGTGAGTAAACATTGTATTCATTCTACAAGTGCAAGTAACATGTTGTTATGTTACAAATATGTGATATCATGTTATGTGAGCCTTTGTGATCTTTGAAACCCAAGTTCTTTCTATTCTAAAATATTATTATATGATTTCTTTGACAAGCTTGGGTTGCCAAAGGACATTTGGTCCAAAACTGTTTTGTTTATCTAATGAGAATTTCTTGTCATTATCACCCTAACTCATTCTTTCTAAAACTACACTATCATTGTCTTTTGTTCAAAAGTTAAACCATTATTGTTATTGAGATACATATTATTGTTGCCTTATGTGATTTTAATAATTGTGATTACCGTTAGCTCTAGCTATGGTACCTTTTACCCTTTATGCAGAATCCTCGTGCCGATGTGGATAATCATCAGAACATATGTACACGGTCTTAACCCGATGGATAGGGGTAGTGTATCCACCTTAGCTAGAAAGAGGTGGTTTTAGCCGTGGAGCCTGATTAGCTTCATGCCTTATAAGTGATAGGAGTTGGAATTTAGTATAAGGCCACCTCTCCTTTATAAGTTTGATTGATAGAGCAATAGCCTTCACTCTTTATAAGTTATAAGTGTGATTTCTGCAAACTTACCAAATTGAATCCTTGCTAAATTGTAACTTGATTCATGAATTATAAATCATGAACTATGTATATAAGCTATGTGTTTCCTTTTCAAAGGAATATGTGATAATGAATGTGCCTTATCATTTACTCATTAAGATCATCTATCTCACCCCTTTTCCTTGTATGGTTCTAGGTGAGCAAGTGTGAGGAGGCAAGGTGATGGCTCAAGCATTCTACTTCGCTTGGGGGATTCCTTGTCCAAGTTTTAATAATACTCTTTTATGAAGTCTTGTCATTAGATGCTTTGGGAATGTTGAATGTTACTCAATTGAGATATATTATTTTCCTTATGGATTTTATGTGTAATGTTTAATTATAGACTTTCGCAGTTAAAGGTATTCATCTAAAGGTTTTAAATGAGTTATTGTAAGAGGTTTAGTACGATCCTAGGCATGATTTGTTTATAAGTATGTGAGTTCTATGGGCGTGGGTGACCTTATGTCTCCCCATGTTCTAGGACCGTCATATCTTTAAGGTTTGGATGTGACACCTACCTATAGCCATTAAACAAAACATTAAAGTAACAAATAAAAAGGCAGGGTATGAAGCATGTATTTGTGGCCTTGAAGCAACAATAAGGCTCATAATCAAACACCTCGAGATTTATGGGGACTCGAATTTGATAATGTCCCAAGGTTTGGGAAAACGAAAAATAAGAGGAGAACATTTGCTTTCTTACCACAAATGCCTAAATGAATTGGTGACCAACTTCTATGAATTGTCTTTCCATTATCTCCTAAGAATAAAGAACGGATTCACTGATGCTTTGCCAACACTCACCTTAATGCTTGACATATGAAGTGAAATATGAATTGGGATGCATAACTCATTACATGAATATGCAAGTAGTTAATAGTAAACAATGATTTTGGGATATCCTTAATTATATCAAGAATGAGCTTTATCCTAAAGGGGCCTTTAAGACAGAAAAGAGGACTTTGAGATAGTTATTCAAGGGATTCATTCTATACGGGGAAGTACTTTATAAACAGACTTAGGATAACATCCACCTAAGATGTGTCACTAAAGAAGAAACATAATAGATCATAGAATGGATGCATAGTGGTGATGAAGGCCCACAAATGAATGGCAATGCTTTCGCTCATAAAATCACAAACCAAGGCTATTTATAGCTTACTATGAATGAGGATTGTGCTAAGTACATGCAAAAATGACAAGTTTATACTAAGCTTTAGAAGCAACCTCCTGTACCTTTATGGCCAATCACCATGCATTGGCCATTTGCTATATAGGGCCTTGAAGTCATTGGAAAGATAAGCCCAAAATCCTCTAGTAAACTTGAATACATCCTGGTAGCAATTAATTACTTTTCCAAATAGGTTGAAGTTGCATCTTACCAAGTATTAGATTCTAAACGAGTAGCCCAATTTATCCATACCAACATCTTTTATAGGTACGGAGTCCCTTTTGAAATAATCCCTGACAATGGATCCCATTTTCAGAAAGAAGTTACCCAATTACTAAAAAAAGAGAAAACCCAACACCACAGATCTTCTCCTCACAGATCTCAAACAAATGGTGCAATAGAGGTTGCAAATAAGACTCTCAAGAACATACTTCAAAAGATGGTTAACAATCATAAAGATTGGCATTTACATCTACCTTATGTCTTATGGGGATATAGAATGTCAGTATGTACTTCAACCGGTGCTACACCATACTCTTTAGTGTATAGAATGGAAGCAATCCTCCCAATCAAAGTAGAAATAAAATCAGCTTAAATCATGAAGTAGAGTAAGTTGGATGAAGTGGAATGGGCAAAAGGCTACCATGAACAACTCAATGCCATTGATGAAAAAAGGATGGATGCCTTGTATCAAATTCAAGGTTACCAACAGAAATTAGCAAGGCATTTTAACAAAAATGTCAAAGATAGAGGACTACAAGAAGGTAACCTTGCTCTAAAGGAAATCAGAGCATCTATTCATGATCCATGGGGAAAATTCAAACCCAATTGGAATGGCCTGTTTATGATAAAGAAGATCCTATCTAGTGGAGCAGCTATCTTAATGGATTTGGATAGCATTGAGTTTTCAAGCCCATGCAATCTAGACCAACTTAAGATATAATTTGCATAAGCATCCTTGTAATTCATGCATTGCATTTGCATCTATGTAAAAATAGAACTATGTGGACCTTATTCTCCATAAAAGAAAGAAAAAAAAATAGTGAAATTGTTGTAAAGAGATACGTAGGTGACCCATATGGGTTCGATCCAAATCATCAATAAAATTTCATTTTGTATTACACATTTGTTTGGCTTTTATTTACATCAAAAAAAAAGAAAAGGAAAAATAAACAAGATGTCTTATCTATCATATTTAATTTTTAGAACATTAAAAAAGAAAATAGAAGACATAAACCAAAAACCTTTCCAAAAGGTATAACCAAAATGCAAGAAACCAAAAAAAAAGGGACAAAAGTCAATCACAGCTCTCCTCAATCATTACAGCTCTCCTAACTTTCTCAAACTGCAAAGAGTCTGCTATCCACCAATCAATATACTATGAAGTTTTGTCACAATGGTGAGCAGGATGAACAGTATGAGAACCTCTCACCCATCCATTCTTAACAGCTCACACAATAATCTTGATAATAAGAACAGACAAAAATAAAGCACCATCTAAGGGCACACCTTGTCTATGGCCCATCTGAAGCATAACTTTGTTAGCCTGATAAAAGGAACCATCTTTAAACCCAAAAGATGGACCATCTTGTAACCAAAACTCATGATCATGAACCAATCTATCTTATACCACTCACATCTCTAAAGTAACTCATCATAATCCAACATAAGAAGCCATTTGATCCACTCCCTTTTAGAATCCTTTTTTATCATGATGGTGCGAGTCCTATACCAGGAAGTAGAGTAATCTGCCTTAATAAGAGGAACCACTATCTAAAGGTGGTCTCTCAACCAAATTTGGGAGAAAGTACAAAATAAGGAGAAGGAGGATGAAATAGATGAAAGAAAAATAAAAAGTTAGAAATGAACCTGAAGGATAATAGGGCTAATAATCCATAGGCCCTATGCCTCATCCAAACTCATAATGGTCTCAACAAGCACAATGGCAGTAACAAATTTTCCCCCTTCTATCTAAGGAATCAAATTGGCAACCTTAGCATTACCCAACTAGCAGGGCTCATAAAGATATATCATGCAGTCAGATAGAAAGAAAGATCCTACATCCTCAAGTGAAACCACTTGCCATCCTCAAAGTCTTTGGGATCATGAAATTTTGCAACCACAGTAGTCAAATCTACCCAATCCTCCACTACCATAGGACTAGCCCCTTCCTCACTCAGATCCAAAAGCCTCCTAAAAAAGTTAAAATACCCTACCCTTTCAACAGGAGTAGCTAAAAGAGCCTAAGGATCATATTCGAGTAGCATAGAAAATTCCTCAAAAGTAAGACACATCTCTTCCATGCTTGCCCTGAACCTAAAGACATAGGCAATAGGATCCTAAAAGCATATATAGGTGTGCAAAAAATCCCAATCAATTTTTACTCCCCTCAAAGTGGGCATGGCACTTACTCCATATGTCCTTAAATTTATTCTCTCCACTTTAGTGAGATTCTTGCACCATAGGAACATTGCATGAATAAAATAGGGCTTCATTGTGAAAAGAATTGCAAGAAAATAGAAAAAAATTGATGAAAAAAGCAAGAAAAGATGCTTGAAAAATATTAAAAAGGGCTCAAAAGTCAATGGAGTGAAGTTATAAAAGTTGAAAAAGGTTATAAATAGCAGAAATTTGAGAAAAATCATAATCAGAGATAGATTTTGCTATAGTTGCCGCATCCTGAGTGCGGTTGCCACACCACTTCCTGCGGTTGCCGTAGCCTCTCTACAGTTGACATTTTACCTACTATAAGGATGCTTGCAATTGCCGCAAGTCCTCTGTAGCTACCACAGACACAACCAAATTACTGCAATATTTTTTCATCTTCATTTTGCAAATTCAAGACTACTGCAAGACCTCTTGGCTTTCAAAAACAATGAATTTGAGCAAAAGAAGCAGAAAAGTGTTTAAAAGTGAAAATGAAAGTGTAAAGTCCTATTTTAGTTGCATTTAGGAAACACATTCATACATACAACACATACATGATTAAGGATAGAAGTGCATCTCATAATAAGTAAAATTGTTCATAACATCATATAAGAAAAGCATGCATGCATATCATCCGTAAAAAATTTAAAGAAAAAGAAAAACAACCTGTAGTTAGTCAAGTTAATAAGAAGTGTAAGACATAAAGAAAAAATGAGAAACATAATAACATATGCTTACCTCCCAAATAATATTGGTACCACCTAGGCTAAAGAAAGGGTTTCGGGAGAGATCAAACTATACATTACACATAAAGTGGCACCTCCCTAATCATACTCAGAGACCTAGGTCAAGTCCTCCAATGAAGCCAAGATGTTGAAGTCAATAGTACCCCTCCTCCCTATAAGAGATGGAGCAACCCAAAATCATTATAAGGCACAAATGGGCCACCTGCTCAGTGGTGTAGCCCTTATATTAATCTAAATCTCCAATATGATTCTGAAGCCAAACTCTCGACGCATAAATATCAGTGCGAGGGGGGTAAAAATCCAATAGCTCAGTCATTATCTAACTATCAAATGTGATCCAGGAACCATAAAAGTCCAAGGCTCGACATCAAAAAGGTAGGCCAATGAGCAAATAGAGATCTATAGGGGTCACCGTCAACTCCCTATATGAGAAATGAAAAGTATTGGTGGTATCCTACCACCTCTCTACCAAAGCCCTTAACAGGGCATGGTCTCCCTCACAAGAACAGTCTAAATCTAGTAGACTGAGCAAACTAAAAGGCTTGATCATAGCTTATACAGCAGAATGGCGATTTAGATAAGTAGCAACCCTCACCAAGTTGCTTCTACCTCTCCTTAGTCTCAAGTCACAAGTCTTTATGTGAAATATATTGAAAATAAATTTTTGCATTCATTACTAACTATGATTTTCTACATTTTTTCTATTTTTTTCTTCTTTAATTCTTAATCATCATTAATTGTCATCATAACTAAAAAAAAATCACACTGCATAACAAATTAGATTGCATAATGAACCAAGCTACATCATATTATTTCTTATCTCTATTTCTTGTATATAACTAACCCAAGTGCAAGAAAGAGAATAAATACCACCATACTGTTAATAAAGCTCATATGATCCTTGGGCACCAATAGTAGAACCTTAGGATTCACATTGCCTCGGGATGCCGAGTAGCTTCTCACGTGCCTTGAAGTTAAAAAGCCATCTTGGCGAAGGAATTTTAAAGAGAGAGTGTGTGTGTAAGTAAAGGGAGAGAGAGGAAGATGAAAATGGTGAGAATAAATGAAGAGGGAAGGGGTATTGATAGAAAGAATTATAGGCACCACTTTATCATTTCCTTTTGGTTCACATAGCTAAGTCACCATATTTCACCATAATAGATCCATTTCATCCAAAAAAATAAGTCCCTAGGATTTTTATCTGCTTCTCAAAACAAACAACATCTCAATCGAAGTCTAGAATCTTCTGTAATCATAAAAATTTCAAAAATTCAACATGTCTAGAAAACTTAGAATACAGTCCAAATGAATTTAGAAAATTCCAAAAACAGACATGGTACGTCAACATAAATCCTATAGCTAACTAGGATCTTCAATTTTTTGAAAATTATTAGAATTTCCCCAGTTCACACTTATCCGACTCGGTTTCCTATCTAGTTATGTCTGATAAGGGAGTAGTTGTGAATGCTCAAATTCACACTTTTAGGCATATGATACTCAATTACAAACTCATAAAATCAAAATGGACCTAAATTATATCATAAAATGGATGAGAACTGGCTGAAAAATGAGGTTTAGCAACCTGTGGGCTGGCTACGGTAACCAGAGCTGCAGCTACGATTACTATAGGCATTTTTGTGGCAGCCTATTGGCTACCGTAATAGGCCCTACAGTTGCTGCAGTAAGCTCTACGACTGTCATAGTCTCTGATTAGTTGTTGCAGTGCAATTTTTATAGAATCCCACACCAAAAATTATGTATTTTTAACCTTAGACTCCCCCTATAAATACCTTGCGCCTCCTAACAGTTCCCACACATGATTGAATACCTCTATACTCCCTCTAAAGATTTCTAAGCCTCTCAATCATCAAAAGCCCTCTCTCTAAACCTCTTAATCTCTAAAAAAAAATCCCCATTCCAAAACTTCTTACATCACATAAAATCCTATCTCTAAGCCTCCTCATCAGGAAAAGGTGTGGTTTAAGTTCTTCCTTTCAAAAGGAATTCATGGTACTTAAGCAAAGGTGTGATCCAAGTCTTGCCAATAAGAGTTTGGGCTATTCAAGAGTCTTTCTTTCAAAAAGAGTGCTCATGTCATCCCCAAACCAAGGTGGAACTTAGATCTAGTGCCAAACTCGTTTCCTATATTCCTTGCTACCAAAAGCCTAAAGTAAAAGTTATTTCCTTTTCCTTTTCAATTCCAATTTCAAGATCTACATTTGAAAAGATTCCCAAATCCTTTAAAATCAATCAAAACATGAAAACAAAGGCAACAACTTAAAGACCTCTCTTTCACAAGAAGGAAGAACTACGCAGGGTTTGATTCCAATTCAAAGGGATATACAGGCACGCCATCTCTAAGGCATCAACTCTGCTAATATTAACAACTTCTTCTCTCTATTATGTTCTTCACATAGTTTAGGGTCAAAATTGCTTTTCTTAAACGAAAGTCTAAACTTCAGTTCTCTTATAATTGTTTTATTACTTTTTCTACTTTAGTTCTTTAGATTATATTTAGGAAACATGTTCTTTTCCTAAAACTCATATGAGCTAAAGGAAAGATCCCCTGATTTTGATATTTCAACTTGTAATAATTTTAAGTAGTTTTCCTTTATTTTTTCACATTTTTGTAATTGTCATTATCTTATATTTGCCATGCATTACATGAGTAGTATTTGTTTCATGCATCATGTTATATCTGTTCATGCATACATAAGAACTTCTTTTTACAAAAGCTATTTTGTGTTTAAGCCAAACTAATTACTCACATTGTTTTAACTAAAAGCTAGTCCTTGAGCCCTTTTTGGTCATTTGAGGACTAGTTTTTTTCTTGGGATAAATGGTATAATTTTGGAGTCAATCAAATTGGATTTCTCCCTTAATTTTCCTAACTAAAATAAACAAAATTAATGTGGCAACTCTTGTTTGCAAATTACAATTTTCTGAACTCACAGTGGGTTTTGATTGTGATGTTTCTCCCAAAGAGCAATTTGATTCCCTTTACTAGATCGAGCCGGTACTCAGATGAGGCCTCACACCACTAGCCTAGATATCCTTTTGGTCCCTTTCCTCACTTCCATTTATCAACAACATTTTTCACCCATTTATTCTTACCGAACTTCCTTTACCAGACAACATTTTCAAAAACTAACCAGATTTCTCCTCAAATTAACTGCTTAAGTGTTCTAAAATTAATTTTGAGCCTATCGACACTAATCAATAATTTTTTTTAATCGAAACTCCTAAATATTAACCTGAAAGTCCTAAAAACTAATCCAGAAACATTAAAAATAAAAAAAAGATGCTGCTACCTATCACATCTTATGATCTACACCAAGCCTGTGCAGATGCACGCTAATGGTCCCTTTTTTCAACCTAAATTTCCTGAAATACCCCTTCTTTTGGCTCACTTTTCAACCCTTTTCAATTTTTTCATCCCACACCCTTCATCTATATATACCCCCCTCATTTCTACCATTTTTCCTCACTCTCTTGAGTTAGTATTGATGGCTATCTACTAACACCTCTCTTTTCCCTCCAATGACTCTCTAATTAATTAATTAACTGCCTCACCTTAACCAAAAGTTAATTAATCTTTTTAATTAATTGAAACTCTCTTTTTTTCAAAATTAACCACTCAAATTAATTAATTAATTATTTTTTAATTAATTAATTAATCACTTTTTAAAAAAATCAAATCAATCTCTATTTAATTATTCTATCATTCATCTTAATTAATTAATCATTTTAATTAATTAATCCATCCATCCATTTCATCATATTAATTAATTAATTATTTGTTTTAATTAATTAATCAATCTCTTGATCAATCTAGTCATTTGATCCTGATAAAATTGAATTTCAGTATGATAAAACCCATCGCTCGAGAGAAAACAAAGTTATCATCCTCTTTCTCTCACCCACAAACCCAAATCAAACTAATCAATCTAATCAACCTCTAAACCCTCCACTTAATCATGGAACGAATTACGTACATTTTGATCCTCATTCAATGGGGTATGTTGGTATGTTTAGAATTTAAATCCAAACCTCAAATCCAAATCCCAATCAATCTTCTTTCCCTTTTTCTTTTTTTTCAATGTTGTTGACCTAAGTCATTTTAAAGCTTAGTCAATCTCTATTTTGATCTTGTTAATCAAATTAAAGCTATCTAATGTGTACTTTAAGTGTTTATTTTATAGATTATACAATATTTGATAGATTGAATTTCAAGTATGCTTGAAATCTCCCAAACACATTGGTTGGCCTCTGAGTCACGCCCAACATAGCCTAATAGCGACTGCGATCACTAAATCACTATCGTGACCATTATATCACAACCAAGATAATCAAAAGGCAATATAGTTCATTTTTCAGCTTTAGACATAGAATGAATCACTACCTTAGTCACGACCATGCCCTTGATCTGCAACTGCGAAATTCATACAAAAATCCAAGCTTCTAATGGATAGTTGAAGAACCATTGAGAAGATGCCATGTGTTATCTAGCCATTGTGGATTATGAAGATTATGATCGTGAAATATTGGTCTCAACCATGAAAATTAAGTCACAACCACGAAAAAGACTTAGTGACTGCTACCCAGCTCTAATAGAGCATTTAATGCAATATTTTATGGCTGTTGTGAGGATCCTTTTTCGTATCTCTTTGTAATAAGAATTTAGAGGGAAGAAGCTATAAATACCCCCTCCAAAGACCGTCATAATGATCTAACAACCTTCATTTAAGCCAAACTCTTGCAATTTTAATTCTCAAAGCCTTTACCTATTAATTGTTGTTATTTGGTTGTTGTAAGAGTATTGATAGCTTAAAGGGTTGAGTGTCAATATTAAACACACAAAGTATTGGGTTGAAAGTGAGCCAATAGAAAACTCTTGTATAGGTTTGCATGTGAGCCTAAGGGAAACACTTGTAAAGGTTGTGTGTTAGCCATTAAAACACTTTGTAAGTTTGGAGTGAGCTTGAAACTCCTTTGTAAGTATCAACTAGTAGTACAATACCTAATTGAGATTGGGGAGTGGACATAGGTTCGTTAATACCCAAACCATTATAAAATCGATCGTATTTATTCTTCTTCCCTATCTCTTTCTATCTAATTTTTAATTTCCCACTAATTCAACCCCCCTTATTGGTGCATAAAGGCAAACAAGTGATATCAGAGCTTTAGTCTCATTCTTCAAACATAATTATGTGAGAAAAGATCAAAATGGCCAATGAAGGGATGCATCACCTCAAGCCACACTTCGATGGTATTGATTATGCATATTAGAAATATAGAACAGAGGTATATATTAATAATGATCTCATTGATGCATGGGATTGCATAACCAACGAATGGACACCTCCATCAAGAATAGTTTAATGATGTTGAAGAATTGATTCCTAGAGAAGAATGGGCGGATGCACAAAGAAAAGCTAATGAGAAAAATAAGAGAGCCATGGCAATTCTTTGTCACGCCCTAAACTCGAGGGCACATGACCGGTACTAGGACACAGGAAATGCACGTGGCTACTAATGCCCGTAGTAAGCCTAACAGAAAACTCAACAATAGAAACCAAACTGTCAAGGGCTATGGGCCCACATGTTAAGCAGATCCAAACCAACATCTATTTAAATCAAAACCACACTAGGGTAATAACTAAATTATCTCAATTATCTCATAAATATCATTTATCATATAATTGGATTATGCTTAATAATACTATACCTCAACTTAAAAAATACAAATCGTCTGAATATTAAACAATATACAAGAAGAAGAAGTAACATTGTGGAGTTCTATAATTATAATACAGTTATACATATATTATTTTACACTTCTCAATACTTAATTGTCACGACCCATCTTTGAGCCGCGACTGTCCTAGGGCATAGGGAGACATAAGGTCACCTAAACCCGTAGAATAACCTATAACTCATAAACTATAACCAGTACATTACCCTTAACCCAAGATCGTAGCCATAATTCCCATGTAATAGTCATTCAACATCTAAATTCATTTTCAAATTTATCGCTTTTGAACTCCATTTTCTAGTATTTTAATTGCAACTTAAGCGAGTGTTAATCATACATCTGGATATAGTAAGATAGTGCCCAACTTCACATATTAATGATACTCTAAGTTATTCCATTATTACAGACTTTTAACAAAACATGGAGCTCTAGAGTGAAACCTCCTAAATTTATAACAAAATATATACATGATGATACCCAAAATCAGCAATGCAATTTCCAAGCGGAGATGCAGAACTTGGAATTTACCTTGCCAAACCGTCAACTGATCCTGAAAATAAATAACAACTATGGGGTGAGACAAAGCTCAGTGAGTACATAGTAAAACTGTATAAAGTAAGCAAGTGATAGGTGGTTTAGTGATAATTTCTTATAGCAATGAAGTGAAACGAATAAAAATCATTCTTATGGAATAGTTTTCCATATACAGTAATTATTGCATTTTTAGCAGAATATTTCCTTTATGGAAACGGTGTGTTTCCCACATTATCATTATCACTTGAGTGGCGGCTTACGCCTTGCTCACTCCCATTTCAGTCACACGTACAACTGATCGGGTCGCACGTACTGGGGGCCATAAACCCTTCCCAGCTAGGGTTCAGATACTCTTTACCCTATCCGCAGGTTCATTACCATTGTGCACAATGTCTGATGTATTGCCCCACATCAGAGGGGTATTCTGCTTGCCACGATATCATTAAAACATTTTTCCTTTTCATCCATGAAATACTTCAATGGATAATATAGCAATAAATAATCAAATTTCTCATCATTGATCATATTAGGAAATGAAGCAATAAGGCTCATTTGGCCAAGTGCCATAAGAGATATTTAATTCAATAATTGGTAAAGCATATCATGCATGCCAAAGAATTGCAATGCATTTTAATTAGAAAAGTAATCCAACATTTAGGCTTATATTTAAAGCATAAGAAATGTAATATTATTAGGTACTCACCTCTTGCTCCTTTGCTCCTATATTGGTAGTTCTAACGCAGAGTATAACAAGGCTCCTCGGTATCCCGAGCAATGCCTTTACCTTTCGATTCTACAAATACACCCAAATAATCATACATTAATTCCTACTCCTTTAACTTGCTAATCTCATTCTAACTCAACTTAACATTAACTTCCTACTACTAATCACCAAACACATTCCAATACATTAAACAATAACATACATAAACACATTAATTTTTTAATCATTTTATTTCAAAATCCCATGTTGTCCAAATCCTTTCATTAAAACAATTAGGTTCCTTTTCCTTCCTAATTCCTTAATTAAATTTTATGTTTATCAAACTAATGCTTAAACAATCAACATTCATTCACCCATTGAAACTATCCTCTTCCAATTCTCATAAACCCTAACTTTACCAAATTGGGATGATTTGGGGAAAACCCAAAATTACTCAATCAAATCTCAAATTGACCTTGCCAAGATAAAATTAATGTTATGCAAAGCCTACCATAACAATCAAACATCAAACTACACTTCACATTACATACTTTCCTTATATCATGCATTATGCCTTCAAGAATTTCAATTTTTGAATAAAATCTCTAAATTCAAATTTTACATTTTTAAACCACTTTTCAACATCCCAATTAACCTTAGATATTGTTAAAAAAAATTTTGGACACTTCCCCTAAAATTCCTAGTTTGGCCGAACCTTATGCAAATTTCTCTTCATTGATCTTTCATGCCTCCCTTGTTATTATTCACTTATTAAACCCCAAATCCTTAACCCCAATTCTCATATTTCATCACTTAACATGCCAAACTAACTCCTCTTCAAATCATTCCACCAAAATCCAATTATAGAAATCAAAAGAAAAGGAATAATTGCCAACAATTTATCATACTTAGGTTAAGGAAAGAAAGGAATCACTTAAGCAATAAATCTCACCTTGAAATGCTCCAAATTTAGCTCTAAGTTGAAGAACAAGTTGGGAGGTTTTTAGTCCTTGGTGAGGGTGAAATTTTTGGTGTAGGTTACAAATGAAATGGTTTAACATAATTTCATTTTATATACAAATAAAATCAATGGTGGTGATTTGATCACACAAAATCAATGGTCATATTTTTACTTGAAATGGAGGGCTAAGATTGATCAAGATGGATGGTTGAGATGGCCCTTAGGTGTATGGTGACTAAGAATCAAAATAATGAACACCATCATCACCAAAGTGAACATAATCATGGTGATGGAAAAGTAGGAAGCTTAGGTGTAAAGTTGGCATAAGTCAATAAATATGGCTAACCTAATTCCTTTCTCATCTTAACCCCTAATTAACTTGTTCTAACCATTCTTTAGTCATATTCCACCAACATTTGAGGCCTTAGGGCCGGCCACTCTATGGGCTTGGGCTTTGAGTCCAAAAGCCCATTAACAAGCTCGCCCGAAAACGTTTCCCGAACTTAAAATTTTTTCGTAACTTTTTCCTTTCCCTTTCACTTGGCATTTTAAATCTTACCTTCCCATATCATATTAAGCCTAAACTACGCCATATTGCCTAAAATTAATTCAATAAAACATACAATAAATATTCCTATCTCATAAATGTACACACTCAAGCATTTAGCATCAATAAGAGTTTCTGTCATCCTATCATTATGTCATTGATACTATACCCAAAATTTATATTTTATGGTATTATTATAACTCTGATGAGCTATGGAGACCTTGGGTATTACATTAATAATACAGACTATTGCTAAAAAGAAATTGGCAATTTACTCAGTTTACAATTTCTTCACTAGCTCATTCTTCGACCTAAAAATAATAAGTTGAATAGGAATGAGCGTCCGACTCAGTGAATGATACTAGCTAATATATTAAACTGGTGTCCTACAGACATATTTCTAGTGCTCATGCTATACACCATGTCATCAAAATAGACAAATCACACCATCAAGCAAAGATGAGATACGGCCCACAGTACCAGACTAATACTCAATATGGGAAGCTGATCCCTTTATCCTGGCTCTCTGAATCTAATAATTTGTCTCTTATGTCTAATGGGTCTAGCCAGCACTAGTCTATACTATGCAGCCCTGACCTGACTGATAGCGACCCTAGCGATGAGCAGGCCCAGTTAGCATCCACCAGTCATAGCTCATATTCTCAATCTCATCGGAATCATAATTATAATAGTACCCATATCCATATCCATATCAAAATGCCTAGGTAGTACTGTATCCTTCTGATCTCCATCTGTCAATCACAATCATAATATAGCATAAAATATCGATTCATCAATCACAATCAAATGTTACATGCATCTATGTAATAATAGTGCATATTATATATATATATATATATATATATATATATATATACATACAGTAAATGCAGATGCATATGCAAACAATATAATATATTAGGGAGTACCACTCACCTAATTGACGATGCATCTCATTGACTTCCCTCAAAAGTGCAGTCTTTAGAACCAGGAAGACGCCATAAATAATGACACTAGACAATAAGGGATATTATCAGAAAAGAATGACTCACATATCCAGACACAACTTAAAGACTATTGTGACTCTTGCTGAGATTTCAGCAGAACCATATTACTCTCGGATACCACCCAAAACAAATAAAACATAATACTTCTAAAATAATCTTAACAGTCAACACAATCTCAATGACTCCTCATGGGTCCTCGCAACTCATACTCATCAACAGAACTCAACAAACTCTTAACAATTACAAACTAGACTCCGCTAAACATAATATAAATCAATTAACTAAAATAAATGAGTTTTGGGTTTACCCTCATAATTCTGATCATACAGACATCAAGAGTCCTGTCGGAATGACAAAATAGAGCTATTCGACTACCCCACGCACTGCCACCACGCGCTGCTGCTGGAGCGTCATCGGCCGAAAAAATAATAAGTATTCTCAATACTTAATACTTATTATTAAGTATTCTCAATACTTAATAATACAGACTACTGCCGAAAAGAAATTGGCAGTTTATTAAGTTTACAATTTCTTCATCAACTCATTCTCCGACTAGAAAAATAATAAGTTGAATAGGAATGAGCATCCAACTCAGTGAATGATACTAGCTAATATATTAAACTGGTGTCATACAAATAGATTTCTAGTGCTCGTGCTATACACTGTGTCATCAAAATAGACAAATCACACCATCAATCAAGGATGAGATACGGTCCACAGTACCACACTAATACTCAATATGGGGAGACGATCCCCCTATGCTAGCTCTCTAAATCTAATAATCTATCTCTTATATCTAATAGGCCCGGCCAGCACTGGTCTGTACCATGCAGCCCTGACCCAACTGATAACAGCCCTGATGATGAGCAGGCTTGGCTAGCATCCACCAGTCATAGCTCATCTTCTCAATCTCATCAGAATCATAATCATAATAGTACCCATATCCATATCCATATCAAAATCGTGGTTCTGTATCCTCTCGATCTCCATCTGTCAACCACAAATCACAATATAGCATATAATATCGATTCATCAATCACAATCAAATGTTATATGCATCTATGCAATAATAGTGCATAATAGTGCATATATATATATATATACATATAGTAAATGCATATGCATATGCAAACAGCATAACATACTAGGGATATCACTCACCTAATTGATGATGCACCTCATTAACTTCCCTCGAAACTGCAGCCTTTAGAACCAAGAAGATGCCAAAAACAATGACACTAGACAATAAGAGATATTATCAGAAAAGAATGACTCACATATCCAGACACAACTTAAAGACTATTGAGACTCTTGCCTAGATTTTGACAGAACCATATTTCTCTTCGATACCACCCAAAACAACAAAATGCATAATACTTTTAAAACAATCTTAACAGTCAACATAATCTCAGCGACCCCTCCTGGGTCCTTCCAACTCATACTCATTAACAGACTCAAGAAACTCTTAACAATTACAAACTAGACCCTATTAAACATAATATAAATCAATTAACTGAAATAAAGGAGTTTCAGGTTTACCCTCATAATTTCGATCATACAGACATCAAGACTCTTGCCGAAATGATGAAACAGAGCTACTGGACTGCCCCACGCGCCGCTGCTGTTGATGGTAGATATGAGCGATCTTCACACTAGTAGGTTCACCTCGATGCCAGGATCATGAAAACTACATCCATTCACTGTCAGTTGCCGCTGTCTCGCTAAAAAATGCCTCAAAAGCTTCAGCCTCTATAGCTCTAATCTTCACGTCCAGTGGTCAATCGGAGGCATGGCAGGTACCAAAAGGAAGCCTCATCACCAGGAGTCAAACGGGACTGGCCTTGCTTGATTTGGCTGCCTGAATCGACCGAAATCTGCATTTGAAGTCTCAACACCGACGGTTCTTCCTTCTATGCGTCTGCCGCCATCGGTCGTCAATTGCTGTCGCTCTTAGTGCCCAGATGCTCTTCAGCAAGTGGGTTGCCACTGGGAGGTGGCGGTGCAACCCATCATCTGTCGGAAGGTAGCTTAGCCGCTTTGTCTCTCTCTCTCCCCCTCTCTTTCTTTTTCCCATCTGCTTCTTCCTGCCTGTCCCATTTTCTCTTCAACAACCAATCAAAATGCTCCCTCTCTAAATCCTTTTCCAAACTTCATTTAACATATACTTATATATATAAAACAATAATAATAATAATAATAATAATAATAACAAACCATAATTTACATAATAATAATTCAGTTAATAAAACTTATTCATAATAATAGTAATTATAATGGAAATCCAAACTTTCGATAAAATACTATAATTAATCTTATAATATTAATTTCATGTCAATATTAATATTCAAATATCAAAATACAATTTCTCCAAAAACCCACATTAATATTTTCATAATAATATATATATTACTTTCTTCAATTATATATATATATATAATATTTAAATAAAGTTACCATTAATAATGCATATTCAAATAGTAAAAATATATATAATTTAATAAAATATAACTTCAATTCTTACTTCAATAAGGAAAATACTAAAATAATACATTTCCGTATAAAAATAGGATTTTAGAAAAATAATTGAAAATTCAAGGTATTACATCTTGTTAGTGCATTCTCAAGAGAAAAATGTGGTAGAGTTCAACATTGTTCAAGCGCGTTTAGCATTTGGAAATCTTTAGAAAACTACCATGAAGGAACTAAGCAAGTCAAGGCTAAAAAGATTCAATTATACACAACTGAATATGAGCTCTTCAAGATGAAACCCAATGAAAGCATCACTAATATGATAAATAGGCTTCTAGCCGTTGTCACCAATATGAAGAAATTGGGCAAAATATACATCTTGAAAAATATAAACCATAAGATTCTCAAAACTCTCCCAAAAAAAAAAAACTATAAAGCTGGAATTGCTGGCATATAAGAAGCTAATAAGGATCTTGGAAAGTTTCATACCAATGTCCTCATTGGAAAACTCCTTACTGAAGAAATGTCTCCATTGATAGGGAAAGAAGAGAATCAAGAGAAGGAGAAAAAGAAATCCTTAGTTCTCAAATCCTCCCTTAAAAGTAAAAAAGAATGTGAGAGTTCAAGTGATTCAGAGGAAAGTGAAGATGATGATGATGAAGAATTTGCTATGCTCTCAAAAAGGGTCAAGGACATCATCAAGAGAAGAAAGAAAGAAAAGGGGCCCTTTAGGAGATCATCATCAAATTACAACTCCAACTCAAGCAAGGAAAAGAAGAATGGCATTACTTGCTATGAATGTGGCAAGCAAGGTCATATAAAAATGGAATGTCCCAACATCAAGAAGAAAAAGATGTGGGACAAGGAGAAGAAGAAGAAGAAGGGTTTCAAAGTAACATGGGATGATGACTCCTCAAGTGATGAAGAGGAGGAGGATGTTGCAAACTTATGTTTCTTAGCATTAGAGGACTCATCAAATGAGGTAAGCTCTAACTCTCAATCTTGTGATGATATTAATGATGATGTGCATAATGAGGATGAGGTAATTAAAGCTATGAATTTAAAATGCAAAAGTATAAATCAAAAATGAATTTTTTTAAAGAAAAGCATTCTAAGTTGGAGGAGAATTTTAAAGAATTAGAAAAACTTATTTTAAGATTGAAAACCTCTAATGTTAGTTTAAAAAGCTCATTGGAGGAAATCACTTCTAAAACCTTCTCTTTTAATTCTTTATATAAAGAAAACAATGCTTTGAAACTTGAGGTTGAAGAATTAAGAAACTCAATCTCAAAATTTCACAAAGGAAAAGAAGCCTTGGATACTCTTATTATATCATAAAGGCCACCCCTTGTGAGATTAGTCTCGGCTTTAATAGCTCATCTCCATCCACATCCTCTCCCACTATGTTCATAAAGGCTATAACTCCTCAAACCTCTAGCATTGAGGTAATTAACAAAGAAGTGAAAACACACACTCAACCTTTAAGTCCCAAAAGGGCTCAAAAGGTTACACAAGACTCAAGAGCTAAACCTCAAAAAGTTAACATGCATTCATATTTCAAAGAAGGCATGTTAAAGGCACTCACAATCACAACATAACACTTGTTCATGTATGCATTCATGTTATAATGTTATGAAAAGACCAAAATATTTTGACAAAATGGCTAAGAAAACCTTCAAGTCAAAACTCAAATGCCATTATCGTATGAAAGATGGTCATATAAATGTATTTTGTTATATAAGGAAGGCTTAACTCAAGCTTGAGGACCCTTTCAAGGCTAACCCCCAAGGACCCAAGTGTATTTGGGTACCTAAAACAAGATGATTAATCTTTTCTCATAGGTGTGTCTCAAATCCACTACCAAGGAGAATAAATGGCATGTAGATAGTGGATGTTCAAGACACATGATCGAAAATGCAAGCCTCTTCACAAATTTGAAAGAAAAAAGAGGTGGAAACATCATATTTGGTAACAACACCAGAGGTAAGACAGTTGGCACTGGTACCATTTATAAGGACAATCTTTCTCTTATTGAAAATGTTCTTTTAGTTGATGGTTTAAAATTTAACTTGCTTAGTGTTAGTTAATTATGTGATAAAGGTAATAAAGTCTCCTTTGACTCTAAAGCATGCATTGTCACCACTTTAGCTAATGACAATGTAGTGTTTAAGGGTGAAAGGGAGGGCAATACCTACATGATTGACTTAGATGATTTGGCTAACCAAGATGTCAAGTGTTTCATATCTATTAGTAATGAATCTTGGCTTTGGCATAGAAGGCTTAGACATGCAAGCATGGAGCTTCTCTATAGTCTTTGCAAGGATGAGCTTATTGAAGGACTTCCAAAGATCAAATTCTTAAAGGACAAGACATGTGGACCTTGTTAAATGGTAAAGCAACACAAATCATCCTACAAATCAAAAAATATTGTAAGTACTTTTAGACCCCTTCAATTTATTCATATGGATTTGTTTGGACCTAGTAGAGTTGCTAGTTTTGGTGGAAAAATGTATGCCTATGTGCTTGTTGATGACTACTCTAGATTTACTTAGGTTAGTTTCTTGACTCATAAGAGTGATGCTTTTGATGCATTTAAAAGTTTGCAAAAAGAGTTCAAAATGAGAAAGGGTATTTCATTTCCAAAATTAGAAGTGATCATAGAAAAGAATTTGAAAATGAACTATTAGAAAATTTTTGCATTGAACATGGAATTTCACATAATTTTTCCTCTCCTAGAACACCTCAACAAAATAGTGTTGTAGAAAGGAAAACCATGCTTAACGAATATGGTTTACTAACTTATATTTGGGTGGAAACCATTAATACTTCATGTTACACTCCAAATAGAGTTTTTAAAAGACCCATTTTAAATAAAACCTTTTATGAGTTATGGAATGGAAGAAAACCCAAGATTTCATATTTAAGAGTTTTTGGTTGTAAGTGCTACATATTAAATACCAAGGATAACTTTGGAAAATTTGCTTCTAAAATTGATGAAGGCATTTTCCTAGGATATTCCACCACTAATAAAGCTTATAGAGTCTTTAACAAAAAGACTATGGTAATTGAAGAGTCTATGAATGTTGTATTTAATAAATCTAGTAAACTTGATCTTAGGAAAGGTAGTGTTCTTAATGATCTTGTAGGTGAATTTGAAAAGCTTGGATTGGATCAAGATGAGACTCCAAACGAAGTTAAAGACCAAGTGGAAAACCAACAAGTTCATGAGGATCAATCAAATTTGCAAGAGGAAGATGTTCAAGAACTTCCTAAGGAGTGGAGATACCCCAAGAATCACCCTAAGGAGCAAATCATAAGTGATCCATCTAAGAGTATAAGTACTAAATCTCATTATAAATCCTTAGATAATAATTTTGCTTTTGTTTCTCCAATTGAGCCAAGGACCATTGATGAGGCTCTTAATGGTAAGAGTTGGGTGATTGCTATGCAAGAGGAACTCAACTAATTTGAGAGAAACAAAGTTTGGGAACTTGTTCCTAGACCCAAAAATCATCCCATTATTGAATGTAAATGGATTTATAGAAAAAAGTTAGATAAGCATGGTTTCATCGCTAGGAATAAGGCTAGATTGGTTGCTAAAGGGTACAACCAAAAGGAAGGCATTGATTATGATGAAACTTATGCTCTGGTAGCAAGATTAGAGGCTATTAGGATTTTGCTTGCTTATGTATGTCATATGGATTTTAAACTTTTTCAAATGGATGTTAAAAGTGCTTTTTTAAATGGATTTATTGAGGAGGAAGTTTATGTTGAGCAACCCCCTAGTTTCGAACATCATGAACTTCCCAATCATGTTTTTAAATTAACCAAGGCCTTGTATGGTTTGAAACAAGCTCCTAGAACTTAGTATGAAAAGCTAAGTACATTTCTTTTGAAAAATGATTTTATTAAAGGCAAGGTTGACACAACACTTTTTGTAAAATGGCACAAAAATGACACTTTAATTGTCCAAATTTATGTTGATGATATTGTATTTAGTGCTGCTAATGAACATCTTTATGAAGAATTCGCCAAGTGTATGACTAAGGAATTTGAGATGAGCATGATGGGTGAGCTCAAGTTCTTGCTAGGACTATAAATCAAGTAATGCAGAGATGGTATCTTCATCAACCAAACTAAATATACAAAAGAACTTCTCAATAAGTTTGGCATGGATGATTGCAAAAGTAGTAAGAATCCAATAAGCACGTCAACTAAGCTTGACAAAGATGAAAAGGGTAAGCCTATATATGAGAAGAAATAATGAGGTATGATTGGTTCTCTTCTCTACCTTACGGTATAATGTATAGTGTTTGTTTGTGTGCACGCTTTCAATCTTGTCCTAAAGAATCTCATTTGCATGCTATTAAAAGAATTTTGGAGTATTTACATGGCACATTGCATTTAGCACTTTTTGATAGAAAAAGCACTTCCAAAACTTGCCATTTTCTTGGTGAATGTTTATTTCATGATTTAGCAAAAAATAAGTTTCAGTAGCCTTGTCCATTACTGAAGCAAAATATGTGGCGATGGGTTATTATTGTACTCAAGTTCTTTGGATGAAACAACAACTCAAGGACTATAGTCAAGTGCTTGATCACATTCCCATCAAAAGTGATCACACAAATGCCATAAATCTTTCCAGAAATCCCATCCAACATTTTAGGAGTAAGCATATAGACATTAAGCATCATTTCTTGAGAGATCATATGCAAAATGGTGATGTTGTATTAGAATTTATTGATACAACTAACCAACTTGCTAATATTTTCACAAAACCCCTAAATGAAGAAAGATTAAATTTCATAAAAAGGGAAATTGGAATGCTTGATGGGAGCTCATTGCCTTAGATTTTCAAAATTACATGAAGTGTTTCATTTGCATCAAAATTTTATGCATGTTATGACATTTATCTTTCATATTTTACTCTATTAAAATTTTCAATTGAGGTGATTCTTAAGTCAATTAAAATTTTTTGCTTTTCAAAATTCGAGGTCGCTACGTGTGAATCGCAGTCGTGAAATTTAAATTTATGGCCATTGCTGATCAGCCTTTAGAGTCTCACCTGCAATTGCTGAATCATGGACTCAATTTTTTAATTTTTTAAAAATCACAGTTGCAACTTAATGTCTAGCAGCATTCAAAACTAGCTATTTTTCAACAGACAAATTTGCCTTTAATTGAAAAACTAGATGCTTTTCACCTATTTTTTGCCTATAAATATGCTATTATTGTAGTTTTACATTTTTTCTAACACATCAAAACTTTCCTACTTAAAATTCTACTATCTCAAACTCTCCTCTAACTTTTCTCTCTTTCATGCTTTATAATTCTTCCTCCTTTCAAATACTTCTTCATCAATGGCTTCTAGAAGACCATATAGAAAAGGTAAAGAATTGCAAACCTCCCAATTACCCTCTTCTCTTGAACTTATGAGGGAGATCACTCAGGAGGAGAAATAAAATTTCCTTATGATTCAAGAAAACCATTCTACCCACCAAAATACTAAGCCTTTTTTGTCTTAAAATCTTGGGTATTAAGGATAGCATTATTGGCTACCTCAAAAATTTAGAGTGGAGGAAATTTGTTTTTGTTAATGATGAGGGGTATGATGAATTAATTAGGGAATTTCTTGCCACCCCAGTTGTACACAAAATGCTTAATCCTACCCGTGGCCATTATGCAATCGACTTTCAATTATTTAGCAAATTCTATGAGCTTACATTGCAAGATCTTGCCAATATCTTTGGCCTTCAAACGAAGGTGCCTACCCTATAAAAGATTTCACTCTTGACCTCGACCCTTTTTGGACTAAAATTTCAATAGAGCCTAAATTTAATCCAAAATCCTCACTTGCCAAACATATCAAAACACTTTCCATTTGGGTTCTTCATAGGATTGTCACCCTCACCATAAATGCTAAAGGAGATGATAATAAGAAAATCTCCCAAAGAGATCTTTTCTTCCTTTATGGTCTTGTGAAAGGAAAGAGCATTAAAACCACTCGATTCCTTATTAATCATTTCCTATGCAATTCTTCTCTCTTCTCATATCATTATAATAGCCAAGCATATTAGGGCTCTTACTTCACCCAACAAAGCTATTCTCCAAAAACCAATTAAAAAGTCCCTTATAGATTTCCAATAGATGATCAATGCTAAGGTATTAAGAGAAAAAGAAGGGCAATATGAATATATTTTTAGAGATATTGGGATCCAAGAAAGAACAAGGAAGAGATCAAGAATTTTGAGAGGTGAACCTAGTCAAACCCAAGAAGAAGAACCCTAAGTTCCTCCCACTATCCCTCTATCTCAACCTCAAGATGAAACCAATAGATTTCTTCATAAAGTCTTTAGAAGACTTTCCCTTTTAGACCATATTCACGAAGACATATTTGATATGCAAGGTCATATGGGTCTCCCTCAATGTAACTTATAAGAATGGGGATTTAGTGAAGAAGAGGAGGAGACACATGCGGAGTCCCCTCATGAAGAAGAAGAGGCCCCTCATCAAGAAGAAAAGGAACCCAAAGATGGAGAAGATGCTTCTTAAATTTAAAAAAAAAAAATTCTTTTTTTTTTCTTTTGTTTATCAACTTCAAATTAATGCAATTATGAATTTTTCAATTTTGATCTTGTGTGCCTAAATATTGCTACTCTATTTTCTTTTTATGCAAAGTTCTTTATGCAATTCATTCTTTTTGATATTGCCAAAGGGGGAGAAATATAGAAATATAACTTAAAATATGGAAAAAATATAAAAATTCATTGTTACATAACTTTGTGATATATTCTTTCAAATAATCATATGCTTTTCAAACTATTCTCATGCTTTATTTTTTACTATGCATTGCATATATTGAGGGGGAGCATTCTAAATTGAAAGTTACTTCATATTTAAGCTCAATTTGATTGTCAAAATAAAAAAGGGAGAGATTATTGACCTGAGTCATTTCAAAACTTAGTCAATCTCTATTTTGATCTTGTTAATCAAATTGAAGCTATTTAGTGTGTACTTTAAGTGTTTATTTTGTAGATTATACAATATTTGATAGATTGAATTTTAATATGCTTGAAATCTCCCAATGACATTAGCTGGCTTATGAGTCACGGCCAATACAGCCTAATCACGACCACGATCACTAAATCGCGACTGCGACCATTATATCACAACCAAGATGATCAAAAGGCAATATAGTTCATTTTTTAACTTTGAGACACATAATGAATCGAGACCTCAGTCACAATCGGGAACAAGGGTGTGATCCTTGATTCGCGACCAAGAATTGTTTGTCGTGACCACAAAATTCACACAAAAATCCAAGTTTCCAATGGATAGTTAAAGAACCAATGAGAAGATGCCACGTGTTATCTAGCCATTGTGGATTATGAAGATCGCAACCGCTAAATATTAGTCTTGATCGTGAAAAAGGCTTAGTGATTGCGACCTAGCTCTAACAAAACATTTAATGCAAGATTTTGTGGCTGTTGTGAGGATCCTTTTTGGTATCTCTTTATAACAGGAATTTGGAGGGAAGAAGCTATAAATACCCCCTCCAAAGAGCCTTATAATGATCCAACAACTTTCATTTAAGCCAAACTCTTATAATTTTAATTCTCAAAGCCTTTAGCTCTTAATTATTATTATTTGGTTGTTGTAAGAGCAATGATAGCTCAAAGGGTTGAGTGTTAGCATTGAAAACACAGTATTGGGTTGAGAGTGAGCCAATAGAAAACTCTTATATAGGTTTAAGTGTGAGCCTAAGGGAAACACTTGTAAAGGTTATGTGTTAGCCATTAAAACACTTTGTAAGTTTGGAGTGAGCTTGAAACTCCTTTGTAAGTATCAACTAGTAGTAGAATACCCAATTGAGATTGGAAGTGGACATAAGGTTCGTTAATACCTGAACTATTATAAAATTGAATGTGTTTATTCTCCTTCCCTGTCTCTTTCTATCTATTTTTAATTTCCCACCAATTCAACCCCCTTCTTGGTGCATAAGGGCAAACAAATGTAATTATTGTATTCAATTAATTTAATTGTTTTGGAATTAAGGAGTGATTATATGGTTCTCTTAGAATCCATAAGGACTAGAGGGAACACTCTCCTTAATTTGTGGATATTTTACTTAATTTCTGTTTAATTTTCCTATGCATTCATGTTATACTTATGATTGTCATTTAATACTTATCATTCATGAAATTAATTTTCAAAGTCAAATTAAACTTAAGAGCTAAATTTAGATTATTTAACCAAAATCTTAGTCCCCGAGCTCAACTTGCTTCGAAGACTAGTGATTTTTATTATTGGATAAATTAATTGCAAAATTAATGAATTAGAGTTACAAATTGGGTTTTTCCTTAATTTTTCCATTTAAAATAAATTAGGGTATGAACTCTCAATTTTGCATCCTTTTCATCCAAACGCAGCCTTAGCATTTATTGAGTTTAATGTGCTACGTGGAGATATTAGGGACTACCCAAAAAAAAAAATTTTTTAGCCTTCAATTACATTGCTACCAGACATCTTAATATCCTAAAACAATAATCAATCTATAAAAAAAATAAAAAGAAAGATCCTGAAAAATGTGACAGCGCCACATGGCACGCCGCACGATAGGCATGCGACACCGAGTCAAAGCTGTGTGGCACTGCATGCCCCATGTGTAGCATGCCACAGGTGCCTAAAGCTGCACTGTACAGGCCTGGTGCAGTGCCGCACAAGATGCTGCAGCCTTCTGACGCTAGTGGGCCCCCTCTTGCACAGGAAATGACCATTTTACCCCTTTTAGTCCAATTTTCAGCCCTTTCTAGCCCTACCTCTCATTGTCTTTTCACATTTTGACTACCTAAACTACCCTCACCCACTTCTCCTATAGATACCCCCCTCCACTTCTCATTTCAAGACACCGCTTTAATTTGAGTAGATTGCTATCCTCAAATTTCTTTCTTATTCTCCCTCTAATCACTGTCTAATTAATTAATTAATCTTTTTAATTAATTAATTACCTCACTCTAACCAAGTTAATTAATCTTTTTAATTAACTAAAACTCTTTTTTTCAATCACTCAATTAATTAATCTTTTTAATTAATTAATTAATCACTCTTTTTTTCAAAAATCATTATTTTTTCAAAAATCAAATTAATCCCTTTTCTTAATCCACCCTTTATCCAAATTAATTAATTAATTAATTATTTTAATTAATTAATCCATCAATCCATTCATTTTATCACATTAATTAGTTAATTAATTATTTTAATTAATTAATTAATCTTCCAATCCATCCAATCACTCGGTCCCAATAAAATGGAACTTCGATTTGATAAAACCCTCCACCCACCAAAAGTCAAGGTATCAGCTTTTTCCTCTCAAATCCAAATCAAATCAATCAATATGAACAACACATAAATCCCTCCACTTAATTGTGGAATGAACTATGTGGGTTATGATCCTATTCAATGGGGTACATAGGCATGTTTGGAATCTATATCCAAACCTCAAATCCAAATCCTAATTAATCCTCTTTTCCCTTTTTAATTAATGTAATTTGTTAATACTTCATTTTGATTTTCTCATTACACTCATACCATACTCATGCATTATAATTTTCATAAAATATTTGTCATCCATGAAATTAATTTTTAAGTCAAATTAAACTTAAGAGCCAAATTTAGATTATTTAAAACCAAAAACCTAGTCTCCGAACTCAACTTGGTTCAAAGACTAGTGATTTTTACTCTTGGACAAATTAATTAAAAATTAATGAATTCGAATTAATTTGGATTTAATGTTTTCCCAACTAAATAAAATTAAGGTGACGACTTCCAAAATCATTTTCAAAATCAACTAATCTGAACTCGAGGGTTCCATCGTGAGTCTAAATCTGAATGAGCATCCTGGTTCTCTCTAGCAGATCAGGACGGTGCTCGAGTGAGGTCTCATATAGGGTGGCGACTCTCGAATTCTTTTCAAAATCAAAAATCAATTTTTTGAACGACAGCCATTCTAATTATGAACACCGAAACTCTTTTCATGACCTCCTTAAAAATCTCTCGCCTTTCCTTAAGGAAAATTTCTCTAAGAGATCGAGGAGCATTCGGGTGAGGTCTTACACATAGACATACTATTCATGTATGGATATATAGCATATGATGCTCTAATTTGTTATATAAGGAGGTAAGTGATTGCCAAGAAAGAATTCATTACCTTAAGTAAATAAAGTTGAGATTCTATGCTATCTGGTTATTCTTGATAGCTAAAGTTTTTGGTTAGAATAGTAAAATTCACTATAAAGAGTTTCTAGTAGGAATCTAATCTCATCAAGAATTAGAACCAATATAAGGACATAGAATCAAGAAGCATTAGGGTTTGACATAAACCATTACTCTAGCTAAGATTAGGATCTTTAATGAAGGGATTTTAATGCATGATAACTTTTGATTGATGGTCCATGTGATGTTTAAAGTAATCAACTATAAACATTCATTTCTAATTAGGTAGTCATGATATGGAATGTTAGCTGTCACTCACAACTTATGAGAGTAAGTGTGAAGTGGGGATTTCAAATTAATAGAGAAAAATAGTCATTCTCATTGCTAATTAGACATGAACCTAAAAGTCACACACCCAATAGTGATCACCTTTCAAGTGAAAACCTTTGCCATAATAATTAATTAAAGTGTTTAATTAATTGATTAGTGATAAAATGACTAAAGTGTAATTAATTTATATGGACCCTAATATTTCCTGATATAATCTATAAAGGTTTCAATTTAATTAAATCTTAATTCATATATGATGCAAATGAGAAAGATTAAATTGAAAAAGATTTGGATTAAATCAAGGAATTAATTTTAAACTTAGTGAAAACCCTAAACACATGAGATGTGGCCTAAACCCGTATGTGATATGGAAAGAGACAATTTAGGGGTTAAAGAAAATTCACTATTCATAAAGCCCATGTGATGAGTTTAGGGGTTAGAGAATTTTCCACTAAGAGTTAAAATTGTAATTACATCATTTAGCTAATGGAAATGTCCATTTTACCCCTAAAGGATAAAATAGTTATTTCATCATTTGAAGTAGCAATGACAACTTTTGTCTCTTCATCAAATGATGAGCTAAAAAGGTATTATAGTGTTTGTACAAGACATAAGGGTTAAATCTTTAGGAAAAGATGTATGTATGTGTTATGTTCGTCTTTTCTTCATAAGGTTGAACACATTTTTTAATTGAAGCATGTCCAAGAAAGAAGTTGAGAAAGGAAAAGAAAGATGAAGAAAATGTTTCTTTAATTTTTCTTTTAATCTTTAATTCTTTTCTTCATTCTTTATGAAAGAAAAATTGCTTGCAATTGAAAATAGATTTAGTCCAAAACAAATCAAAGGGAAACCTTAACTTCGTAAGAGTTTTTAAGGGAGAATCTTGAATCAAGATTGGGCAACCAAGGAAGGGATTTAAGAATACCAAGAAAACTAAAGGGAAACTTAAAGGTGAATTAGGTGTGGATGATCTAGAGGCTTTACACTTATTAATGAAGGAAGGAACCTTCTAGAGGTAATATGATTACTCTTCCTTCTTCTTTCTTTCCATATGCGTTTAACATACAAATTAGTTGATCGCTTGAATGAATGTTTGGATCTAATTAGATGAACTAAAATTCTAAATTGTTTGAAATTTCACCCCACCACCTTGCTTTCACTGCAATTGGCACCATCATTCCCTCACATATTCTCTTATGGAACATAATATTCTCTTATGGAACATACTCATCTTCTTCCATTTGTACTCTTTTTCTTACCCTCAGTCTTTCTTCATGAATAGGGGTAGCATCTGATGCTAAACTTCATCCAAAACAATGCAGTCCTCTTCTAACATTACCTGTTTGTCTTTGTTAGGCAACAATCATAAGACAAACACATATAAGGAGATTTAGTAAACAAAGATAATGCAAATCTAAGCTAAATAATGACTTCAATTAACATGAGCGGAGAATCCTATGCTCCATGGTATTATACATATCTTATAACTCATAAAGTCTATTCTAGTTTCAACTTATGCTCTAATACCAACTCTGTTATGACCCAACCTCTAAGCCATGATAGTCATAAGGCATAGGCAATCATAAGGATACCAACAACCTCGTAAAACTCATAAACAACTAACAGTCCAATATGGTATCATAACTATAAGAAAGTAGCAAAATAGTGACTATATTTAGCGTCTACCATAAAATAGTAGCTAATAGGTGACTAATTTGCGATTATAATTCAAAGATAGGCAAAATAAGTGTATTAGCAACTAAATTGTGACTGGTGCAGCCAAAAAATAGCGCTACATTTTGCTACTGATATATAGTCCCTATATAATCGCTATATAGCAATTACATGATAGGTAGTCGCTATATTGGGACTACTTGATGGAGGCAGAGTGAAAACTAATTGTGCGAATGAATTAGCGATTGAATTAACAATTGAACTTTGTAGTTGTTAATTATGGCTATTGTATGAGTTTCATTGCTAGTTGATAAATTCGCAATAAATGTTTAAAAATTAATACTCTCTCCATTTTGAAAAAGTGACCATTAAGAAAAATAACTATTTTTAAGGTAATAATAACTTTATCATAAGTTGTCAAAAAGACCTCTATTAATTGCAGTATAAATTAGAGAAACATCTCTCATATTTGGAAAATAGAAAGGTAAATTAGCCGTTTTATCATTTTTTTTATTGGATTGCTAAATAGCTACTTATTTATGAGCAAAACTAACTTTTCTAGTGACCACTTTTTTCAGAAATGAGGGAGTATAACGATTACAGTAGCAATTAGATGACATGGTCGCTAAATGTTAATTAAGTTAAACAACATCAAGTCTTGTTGTTTTAAACCTACTCAAGCAAACTCAATTAGGTCATATGTTAGATTCAAGAAACTATCTACCAAAGAAGTCTTGTAGGCCTATCTCTAGTGCCCCAATCAACCCTCAATCTCTGTGAGTGATCAATTCACATAAAGCTATCTCTAGTCTATTATATGAAAACAATCCCCAATTAACAAACATGCAATTATCAATTAGCAATTAAGCAATAATAATCATAAAGATAAAATAACTCAAGGAATAATTTAATTGAATAAAAAGTAAATTAATCCATACAAAAAGGTTCTAAGGTTCATCAATACCCAAATTAGGAAGAATTAGTTCATGTTACACATTGAAACTAAAGGAAGAAATAAAGAAATAAGAAATCCCAAAAAATTCATAAATAAAGTGTAGAGGAATCTTGTTCTTTGATCTTCAATCTTCAACCCCCATACTATCCTCTCTCCAATCCTTAAGCAACTCCTTACAAAATGCTGTCAAATCTAGTTTCATATTCGTGAAAATTTAAACTCACACCAATGAACCCACGGTTGCGGTTTCAGCTGTGACAATAGAGAACCAAGAGCGTAACTTCCCACGAGTGAAACCTTAGCCGTGCCTCTACCCATGGGAGGCTACTGGATAATTTGCTAATTTGTTCTTATCACACAGTTGGAATCCCAGCCATGACTCAACCTATGGCAGCCTATGTTCTTCCAAAAGTCAGCATTTTGGCTTGGATCTTCACCATTCCAGGTCACATTCAGATCATAGCAACATTTGACACTAGATTAACTAAAAGAACTGTGAAAACACTAAAACAAACAAGTTAAACTCAATTGGAGGCATAAAATATATTAAGAACAAGGGCCAAAATATAGTGTTTTTAGCACTTATTAGACCCATAAAAAACATCTCATCTCTATTTCCTTGAAAAAAAAGGGGTTGTTTCAACCTAAAAGCATAAAAAAGCCTCACATGAACTGACACTCCAGACCATCACATCTCTCTTCTTTCTCTCATTCATTTCTAAATAGACTCTCTCTCTCTATGGTGCTAAATTTTTGCAGTTTCAAATCCAATTTTCAGTTTTAGGTAAGTTTGGTTCTCTATCTATTCTATTCTATTCATGATGGTGTAAACGGGTTTTAGTCCTATTGGCATTTGATAACTTGAAATTTGGGTTAGGATTTGATTTCTTAAAGTGCCTTTTGATTTCTTAAAGTTTCAAACGAAATGGGCCTATTTGTTTTATTCTATGATATTTGGGTCTGGTTATAGAGGTTTCAAATCATTTGATTTGTCTCTATTGAAACTTCATTGAAGCTTTTGTTTTAAAGACATAAAAGAAGGGTCTGGTTCATCTAGGTTTTTGTTTGGTTTCGTTTTGGATAGTGGATTAAATTAATTACATTTGAGTTTGGTCATTTGAACTCCATTTGTTTTTGTGCCTAAAACAAAAAAGCTTAGTGTACAGTTTTGGTCATCTGTGCTCCATTGGTTTCAGGTCTGGTTCATCTAGGTTTTTCTTTGGGTTCTCATTTTGAATTGAAAATAGCTTATTTTCATCTATGAATCATTATTAACTGGATTTATTAGTTTTGCTTTTTACGGCTATGGTGGATTAAGATTATGTTTGGGTCCCTATTTGTTTTTGCATTTGGTATTTGATTTCCTTGAGTTTTTTTTTTTTTTTTTAATGTTTGGGTCTATTTTGTTTGATTGGATTTACTTAATGTTTTTGGCTATGTTTATCTTAATCAATAGAAAATTGATTAAAGATCTTGTTTCAATTTTTGAAACGAGAACGAATGATATAAGAATCTGGTCATAATCTGAGGCAAATTCGCTTGCATTTTGTTGCATTGTTGATCTATGATTGGGTTTTAATTATACATTAAGTTTGAGATTCAAGAATGTTAATATATTCATATGCCTTGTAATTGGATTTTAAATATGAGAGAGCTTGGGTTTTTGATTGATAATTTATTATTAATACTGGTATTTTGTTTCTTTTCTTAATGGTATTAATATGTTTTCTCTAATTGGAAAGATTGATATTGGGAGCTTTGAGATACTTTTATCTTTAATTTTCACTTTTATTGCACTTTAATTTTCATCTTTAATGCATTATAATATAACAAAAAAAAATAATGGATTTTTAATTATATATATATATTTCGGGTGTTTGTTCTTTCTAGGTGCAGTCCTAAGACAGAAAACTCGTAAAGAGGGGCAACGAATGCTAACACAACTTTAATCAGAGTACTAGAGCATATAAGAAAACTCATACAGAGGAGGAGCATAATGCTGAAGTAACTTTTGTAAGTCCTATAATGGAGGTACACAACACCTTTTAATTTCTGCAATTTATTTTTTTGCCATTATAAAATTTACTTTTTGCAATTTACTTTTCCAATGCCATGATGAAATTTAATTTTCTCCTGCCATGACAAAATTTACTTTTCTACAATTTACTTTTACTGCCATGATGAAATTTATCTTTCTGTCATGATATAAATTTACTTTTACTACCATGATAAAATTTATTTTTCTAAAATTTACTTTTCTTCTGCCATGATAAAATTTACTTTTTACTGCCATGACGAAATTTATTTTTCTGCAATTTACTTTTCTGCAAATTAATTGATCCATTTAGTTTTATGCAATTTAAATTTCTACAAAATTGATTGATTCCAATTTAATTTTCTGCTAATTGAATGATTCACATTTAAATTTCTGCGAAATTGATTGATTCAAATTTAATTTTCTGTAATTGATTGATTCAAATTTAATTTTCTGCAAATTGATTGATCCATTTAATTTTCTGCAAATTGATTGATTCATATTTAAATTTCTGCAATTGATTGATTCAAATTTAAATTTCTATAATTGATTGATCCATTTAATTTTCTGCAATTTAAATTTCAAATTAATTGATTCACATTTAATTTTCTGCAATTTATTGATTCATTTAATTTTCTGCAATTTAATTTTCTGCGATTGATTGATTCATTTAAATTTCTGCAATTGATTGATTAATTTAAATTTCTATAATTTAATTTTCTACAAATTGATTGATTCAAATATAAATTTCTACAAATTGATTGATCCATTTAACCTTTTACAAATTGATTGATCCATTTAAATTCTGCAATTTAATTTTCTGCGATTGATTGATACATTTAAATTTTTGTAATTGATTAATTCATTTAAATTTCTGCAATTTAATTATCTACAAAATTGATTGATTCAAATTTAAATTTCTGTAATTGATTAATTCATTTAAATTTCCGCAATTTAATTATTTGCAGAATTGATTTATCCAAATTTAAATTTATGTAATTGATTGATTCAAATTTAATTTTCGGCAAATTAATTGATCCATTTAATTTTCCATAAATTGATTGATTCACATTTAAATTTCTGCAATTGATTGATTCAAATTTAAATGTTTATAATTGATTGATTTATTTAATTTTCTGCAAATTGATTGATTCAAATTTAAATTTCTGTAATTGATTGATTCATTTAAATTTCTGCAATTTAATTATCTGCAAAATTGATTGATTAAAATTTAAATTTCCGTAATTGATTGATCCATTTAATTTTTTGCAAATTGATTGATTCAAAATTAAATTTCTACAAATTGATTGATTTATTTAAATTTATGCAATTTAATTATCTGCAAAATTGATTGATTCAAATTTAAACTTCTGTAATTGATTGATTCAAATTTAATTTTTTGCAAATTGATTGATTCATTTAATTTTTTTGCAAAATTGATTGATTCAGCGAATTGATTGATCCATTTAATTTTCTCAAATTGATTGATTCACATTTAATTTTCTGCGATTAATTGATTTAAATTTAATTTTCTGCAAAATAGATTGATCCATTTAAATTTCTATAATTGACTGATTCAAATTTAAATTTATGTAATTAATTGATTCAAATTTAATTTTGTATAGTTTAATTTTCTGCAAATTGATTGATCCATTTAATTTTCTATAATTTAATTTTTGTATATTGTTTATTTAATTTTCTGTAGTTGAACTTTCTTCACAAGAATGATTGTAATATTAGTCGCTAGCCAAAATACTTCTCTTTTTCTTTACTTGTTTTCTAACTTGAAAATTTTACTTTTCAATTCAGAAAGCTTGTAAAGAGGGGCAACTGTAAATACTGTATTTTGACTAGTGAATTTCTAATTTATTTAAAAAATTTTGATAAATTAAGTGATTGTTTTGATTTTCGTAAATTTATAAGATTTATAAGATTTCTTTTTATTTTTTCTTAAAATATTAATATTTTCATATTTTCAAATTTTAGAAAGTGCAATTATATTTTTACTAACCAAAAAGGTTAAATTTTATTTTTGAAAATTTGTAGTTTAAAAGTTAATTTTTCATTAGGGAGCCCTTATTTAATATTTTTTTTAATAGATAAATTGAAAATTTGAAAAAAATGAAAAGAAGAAAAGTATGAAAAAAAAAATAAAAAGAGAGAAACAACCAAAACCCAGCTCAGCATAATAGACATGCCAACTCTCTCTATCAACACACACACACATGCATACCACCTCTCAGTCTAACCCACCCTCTGCTCTTTCCATCAAAAAACACAATCCCCACCTCCATAACTGATGGACCCATTAAAACATCTCACCTCCATTTCCCTAAAAAGAAAAAGGGTCATTTCAACCCAGAAGTATAAAAAAGCCTCATATGAATTGACTCTCCAGACCATCACATCTCCCTCCTTTCTCTCATTTGTTTCTAAATAGACTCTCTCTCTCTCGACGGTGCTAAATTTTTATAGTTTCATATCCAATTTTCAATTTTGGGTAAGTTTGGTTCTCTATCTATTCTATTCAATTCATGATGATGTAAACGGGTTACGGTTTTATTGGTATTTGATAACTTGAAATTGGATTAGTGATGTGCCGAAATGCACACCAACAAATTGCAAGTGCACAGGTTGTTATCAAGTAATAAAGTAGTGAATATGAGTATCATCTCCATAAGGATAGTGTATAAGTACTAACGCAAACTTTGACTATTGTCTAGTTGATCAAAATGTAGATTCATTAAATTAAGCTAAATTAATTAAGCTAACCTAAGAAAGCAAGTAAATAATATTGATGGAAATAATATAGGTAAAGCTAATCTAAATATAAATCCCCCTAATTTATCATACATATCAAACAATGGATTGAGTTGAACTCTCACTAAATTAGATAAAAACCTTTCTCAAGCGATTAAATCCCTAACTTCCTAAGTATTACAGGGGAATGTCTTCTCAACCTATAATCAAATAGGAGCAGCATTAACTTTAAGAGATTAACATCCAAAGAAGTCTTGTAGGTCTATCTCTAGCACCCCAATCAACTCTCTATTCCGATGAGTGATCTATCTATACCAGGGTATCTCTACTCGCCCAATATAAAAATAATATCTAATCAACAAGCTAGCAATTGCTAATTGGAATAATAAGATTTATCATGAAAATAAAACAACCAAAGATGAATTGATTAAAGTTTAAATCCTTCAATCTATACAATCAAAACTAAGGTTCATCACAAATAGAATTATTTCATATTAAAATTGAAGAACAAAGATGCAGAAAATAGAAGATCAAGAAATCTCAAACAGATCTTGAAGATGTTTTTTGAAATCTTCTCTTCAATCTTCCACATCCACTTGGATCTTGGTCTTTGATTCGATTAAGCCCTCAATATCTCTAGCCTTCAAGCTCTAGGGTATAGCCAACCCTCTTAAATCTCTATTTTTGCTCTTTAGCAGCCCCTCTTAAAATGCTATATGATATGATTTATATTGCTAGAATTTAACCTCACACCACTAGAACCATGGCTGGGATTTCAGTGGTGCTAACGATGCCAAGGGCTTATGAGTGAAATCTCAGTGGTGCTTCCACCTGTGGGAGGCTATTAGATGTATTTCTAATTTGTTCTTATCACACGGGTGGAATCCCAGCTGGGATTTTAGTGGTATCTGCCTATCTTCATCCAAAAGTTAGCATTTTGGCTTGGATCTTTTACCATTTTGAGTCACATTTAGTTTATGGCATAATTTGGCACTGGATTAACTAAAAGAACTTTGGAAAAGCACTAAACAAACAAATCAAACTAAATTTAAGGATAAAATATATTATAAACAAGGGGTAAAGTTTAGTCAATTAAGTACTTATCAAATTCCCCCACACTTGAGTATTTGCTTGTCCTCAAGCAAACTAAATCATAACAACAGTAAGAAATAAAATCTACCCTCTCTAGTTAAAGAAATCCAAAAAGATTTACAACAACTTGAAATCAACAAGGCTCAAACATGGTAGCCAAATTAAGAAATCTCTAAAACAAATCTCAAAAATCTGAAACCTAAATTCTAAAGTTACAAGTTTAAGCAAATAATTCCACAAAAACAAAAGTTCCAGCAAATAGATTTATAACGATTTTTCCTATAAGTGCTTGACTACTCACTTGACTTTTCATTGATTATACATTTCAATTCATGTTTTCTTTTTAATTAACTAAGGAGCTCGACTTATTTGAGTTGTCATCCTAGCCTTTTTATGTGAATGCAAACACTTGTGGTGCTGGCCTCCGGTTACTCAACTAGAATCACACATTCAAATGGCTACTAACACTATTCATATTCTCAATCTCTTATGTTTAAAAGAGTCAAGAACAGCAGAATATGTAAACATTTTCAAAGGTCCTTTGCAAAATCTTTTTTTTATATACTTATTTTTTTCCAGAAAAACAGTCAAGCTACCAAAGGTATTAAGCATTTCTACTAAACTAAAACAAAAGTAAGAGTGGAATAAAATAAGTTCAAAAAGTGTAACTATAGTTTAAAATTTCAGGCAAAAAGATTTGCAAAAATTTAACTCCCTAATTATGACCACCACATTCAATCCACACTACAACAAGTCATTATCATAGCAAAATTAGGCCAATTTATCACTAGAGAGAGTTAATTTCAAATCAAACTATTGCTACAACTCAGTTCACTTAAACGCAAGATTCATAAAAGATAGGGTACAATAATATACCTCTCCCCCATACTTAAGTAACACATTGTCCCTAATGTATTATAAACAAGGAAAATGAAAAAGTAAAAGAGAGAATTAACTATCCTGAATGATGTACCACATGAATCATGTGTAATGTTCCTTCCAGTTAGAGTTTTCCATGATCATTGTTTCTGCACATAGAAATATTAAACTGCAACCAAGATAAGATCCATTTAATTTAAAACAAAAATAAAAACAAAATAAGATAGAAAGGAAATAAAAGGAAAAGAGAAATAATAAACATAAAAACAAAAACCATCAATGGGTTGCCTCCCATTCAGCACTTCTTTAATGTCGTATTAGCTAGACGTTATCATTATTCATCTTCCACCAATAGTTTGGAGGTTTCCTTGTGTTGTCTACCTCCATAATTCAAGATAAAGAATGGTATGAAAAGGTTGTGGCCTTTGAAAAGCCTTCTTTCAGTAATAAAAAATATTTTTAGTTCTCCATTTCATGCAAATTGAAGCTTGCCAGGTTTAGAACCATTGTCGAATAGTCTTACCCAAAGACTAAATGCAGGGATTTCAGCTTTGGCACCAAAGAAAGCATATACATTGCCAATGGCAACCACCTTTTGCAATTCCAAGATGCTCCACCCAAATTTACTAACCTTTTGATTTAACACCTCTACAAAACAGATTTCCCTCTCCAAAGAAAATTTAGAGACTAGAAGTATTGGCCACATACTTGATTCTCTTACAAATACACACTTAAAGAAAGGTGGCAAAGGTATGGGATCATGTGTGGTTAGGTGTTCATTTGATGGAAATTGGGGTAAAGGAAGGGTGGGTATCGAGGTTGTGAGTGGGTTATTATCATTCTCTTTAAAAGTGAGAGGGATAGAAAAATAGGGAAGGTGTGATTTTCAGCATGCATAACTTCCTCCACCATGCTTTCCCATAACTCATTATCATTGGAAGAGAGTTCTTCAACACTGGATTCTACTCTATTCATGCCCCATTGCTAGAATTGGGGTTGCTCACTTAAGCAATCATTCTCGTCAACTTCTTTGTATAGCATTCCCAAATTTGCCTCACAATTCTCGTCTTCTTCATTTTCATCATCCCAAAACCAATTGATGGCAATGGTTTTTTATTGCTCTTTCATAATGGTTTTGGTATCATTGGGTAGATTGCCTTGAAATCTCTCACTTAGTAACTCCAAAATCTGCTCAACGAAATTTTCTAAGTTGTGAAAAGAAGTGTCACATCCTAACCTTAGAGATATGACGATCCTAGAACATAGGGAGACATAAGGTCATCCATGCCCATAGAACCCACTTACGTATAAATAAATCATGCTTAGGATCTCACTAAACCTCTTACAATGACTTGTTTAAAACATTTAAATGAATACCTTAAATTGCGGAAGTCTAAATAAATCATTACATATAAAATCCATGAGGAAAATAATATATATCAATAAGTATCAATCAACATTTCCAGAGCATCTAATGACAAGATTCCATAAATTAGTATTATTGATAACTGCGACAAGAAATTCCCCAAGCGAAGTAGAATGCTTGAGCCATCACCTTGCCTCCTCACATTTGCTCACCTAGAACCACACAAGGAAAAAAAAGAAGGGGTGAGATAGATGATCTTAATGAGTAAACGATAAGGCATATACATATCACATATTTCTTTGGAAAGGAAACACATAACTTATACACATAGTTTATGATTTATAATTCATGAATCAGGTTGCAAATTTAGTAAGGGTTCAATTTGGCAAGTTTGTAGAAATCACACTTATCACTTATAAAGAGTGAAGGCTATTGCTTTATCACTCAAACACTTTAAGGAGAGGTGGCCTTATACCAAATTCCAACTCCTATCACTTACAAGGCATGAAACTGATCAAGCTCCATGACTATAACTATCCCTTTCTAGCTGAGGTGGATACACTACCCCTATCCAACGGGTTAAGACCATGTGCATAGGTTCCGATGATTACCCGCATCGGCACAAGGATTTTGCATAAAGGGTAAAAGGTACCATAGCTAGAGCTAATGGTAATCACAATTAACAATATCATATAAGGCAATAATAACATGTATTCCAATAACAATAGTGGTTTAGCTTTCAAACAAAAGATACAGTGATAGTATAGTTCTAGAAAGAATATAAGTTAGGGTGTTAATTACAAGAACTTCTCATTGGATAAACAAAATAGTTTTGGACCAAATGTCCCTTGGCAACCCAAGCTTGTCAAAGAAATCATATAATAATATTTAGAATAGAAAGAACTTGGGTTTCAAAGATCACAAAGGCTTACATAACAATATATCACATATTTATAACATAACAAAATGTTGCTTGCACTTGTAACATAAACATAGTGTTTACTCACATTTGTAGGATGAATACGATGTTTACTCACCTTGGGGTTCCTTTGCTCCTAGTATATATAGTCCCTTTGCACTTCTAAAGCTTCTCAAACTCTAACACAATATTTGATTTAATAATTAGTATTTATTTACTCATGATGCTTCTATCTCATAACTACCCCATGCATATATAGCATACATATACACTTAGAGTCCACACATAGGTGTACTCATCACTTGCACATAACACGTTGACTTTGAAAGTCTTGCATACTTAGGCCTTGTAGGCTCTCTTGATATCACATTACAATCACATTAATACCTTTTTAAGGTCATTACAATACTATTACCTCAATATCATTTCACTTTAATAGTCATCTTAATACACTTTACACTCCCATACATGTCAACTTAACCATTAACCTTTCAAGTGTCATGCTTAACTCTTATGATCCTTTTTATTCAATTGTCACTTCATCAACTCAAAACCATGTATTTATTATCAAGTCATCATAACATCTAGTTCCATATTTCTCAATCATATTTGTATTCTAACCACAATCTAAGGTTAAGATACCTTAAGTATACCTTAAGTATACCATAATGCATTTAAGCTTATCTAGGATCATACCTTCCACTAACATGCAATTTTATCATTTATTATACATACATACATGTCAATAATCATCACAACACATCACATAAAAACTATAAACATTGGGACAAAAAGATTCATGTAGGCCGAATGCATTACCAAGGTAAAAATTAAATTCTTCTTCTTTTAGCACTTTCCGTCTATTTCAGAAATATGTAAAAACATGGTTTGAACCAAGATTTTTCATGTAAACACAACAAAAATCATTTTAGAATTTTAATTCATAACAATTGGCCACACATGGTGTTGTTTATACATAAAAATTCAACTTTTGAATTGTAGAGCACAAAACCATGAGTTTTCTTATTTTTGGTATTTTTCGGTTATTTTAGAAATATGTAAACAGGTTTTTTAAACTATTATTTTTCATTCAATCATAGCAAATATCAGTTTAGAACACATACATAAATGATTCAACAGCCATAGATGAGATTTATACAAAAAAATTCCAAGTGTAAAAGATTAGGTGAAAAATCATGAGTTTTCGTGCTTTTCGTTCATTTTAGCGATAAAAAGACACATGATTCAAATCATTATTTTTCATCTAGACAAAACAAATATCATATTAGAGCACTTCCTCATACAAATTGTCAACCATATGCCCTTTCAATAATAGAATTTTCCAACTTCCAAGTTCTAACACAAAAACCATGAACTCCTTTGTTTTTCGAAACTTTTCGGTCATCATATAAATATGCAGAAATATTATTTAATCCAATATTTTCCATCAAAACAAATCAAAAATCAGTTTAGAACACAACAATACACAAATCACCCCCCCCCCCCCCCCGGCCTTGTGATGTTTATGCATAAAAATTGTGATTTTAAGTTATAGAATTCACCTTTGGAGAAATCTCGCGGAAAGAATCGTGTTTTCAGTAGAAAATAGATTTTCTATCCCAAAAACTCACTCAAACAGAATTAAATCTATAAAAATCAGTAATCAACCAGTTCAAAATCATTTTTCCATAATTTATTTCATAGAAATCAGTTTAGAAATCAAAAGAGAAGAAAAACTTATGATTAAGGTCAAGAAATCGCGGAACGGAAAGGTGTTTTCTTAATTTCGGTAGAGAGAAATATTTTGAGAGAATTTTTCTGCCAAGATACAGAAAAATATGGGGATGGCTGCTGGAACTCTATTCTGGCCGAAATTTAGATTATATATTAGGGTTTGGGTGAAATTTCCACTAATACCCTTAATGAACTAGGTTAGGAGGATTTTAGTGTAGTGGGTTTTTGGGTATTTGGGCTTTTATTTAAATTTTTGGGCTGAATGGAATTAAAATAAAAATAATATTTTACTTATTAGTTCTATAACATTTCCCCCAAGATATTTATTTTAAAATATTTTAAAAATACTCATAAAATTATTTTATACTTAAAAATTGTATTATGCATGAAAATTCATTTTATTCTAAAATCAATTCTTTTATGCAAATGTACTTCATGTAAATCATTTATTTCACAATAGCAACTCATTTTATGCATATTAAAATTAATCTAATATGCCACATACTCATCAATCACTTAAATTACAAATTTCCACACAAGTATACACTTAACCTTAATAGTTCTAAATCAAGCAATTTATCACGAAAATTCCTAGAGTGGTGTGGGTTCTTCATTTTCATCATCCCAAAACCAATTGATGGCAATGGTTTTTTATTGCTCTTTCGTAATGGCTTTGGTATCATTGGGTAGATTGCCTTCAAATCTCTCACTTAGCAATTCCAAAATCTGCTCAACGAAATTTTCTAAGTTGTGAAAAGAAGTCTGTTGGTATTCTAGAGCTATCTCAATGCTCTGAAATCTTTTCTCTATAGCTCCCACTAAAGTCACAAACATCTCTTTCAACCTCTGCTCCTCTTGTGCATGCTCGTCATCCTCCAATGTAGTGTATATTTCAAATTGAGTTGGGAAGCCAATTGCTAGTGCCTCGTTTCTTTTGTCCAATTCCCCAACCCAATTCTCTGTAGACGCTGTGAGTCTTTCTAATGCAAGCTTAAGGGATGACTTCTCTGTTGGTGCTGCTCGTCCATATTCCTCTGGGAAATCAGTGTGATAGATGTATCCATGATCGTGATACTGATTTCCTTGGTATCCCCACTCTGTATTCTGGTAAAAATTCCAGTCTTGATAGTTCCAATCAGCCATTGAGCAATTTTTCTTTTTCTTTTTTTTTTTTAGAAGCACAAACTTAAAACAAAACAAAAATGTAAAATAGAAAAAACAAATAAAATAGTAAAAATAAAACAAATAAAATTGGGAAAGCAAAAACAAAAACAAATACGAAAATATAAAAATAAAAACTAGATCAATAATCTCTATTAATATTGCTAATATTATAAAACTAACCTTGGCAATGGCGCCAAAAACTTGATGTGCTGAAATGCATACTAATAAATTACAAGTGCATAGGTCATTATCAAGTAATTAAGCTAACCTAAGAAAGCAAGTAAATAATATTGATGGAAATAAGCTAGGCAAAGCTAATCTAAATATAAATCCCCCTAATTTCTCATGCATGTTAAATAATGGATTGAGTTGGACTCTCACTAAATTAGATAAGTACCTTTCTCAAGCAATTAAATCCCTAACTTCCTAAGTATTACAGGGGAATCTCTTCTCAACCTATAATCAAATAGGAGCAGCATTAAGTTCAAGAGATTAACATCCAAAGAAGTCTTGTAGGTCTATCTCTGGCACCCCAATCAACTCTCTATTCTTATGAGTGATCTATCTATACCATGGTATCTCTACTTGTCCAATATAGAAACAATATCCAATCAACAAGCTAGCAATTACTAATTGGAATAATAAGATTTATCATGAAAATAAAACAACCAAAGATGAATTGATTAAAGTTTAAATCCTTCAATCTATATAATTAAAACTAGGGTTCATCACAACTAGAATTAGTTCATACTAAAATTGAAGAACAAACATGCAGAAAATAAAAGATGAAGAAATCTCAAATAGATCTTGAAGATGTTCTTCGAAATCTTCTCTTCAATCTTCCACATCCATTTGGATATTGGTCTTTGATTAGATTAAGCCCTCAATATCTCTAGCCTTTAAGCCTTGCCCATGACTCTAGGGCTTAGCCAACCCTCTTAAATCTCTATTTTTACTCTGTGGTGGTCCCTCTTTAAAATGCTATTTGATATGATTTATATTACTAGAATTTAACCTCACACCAGTTGAGCCACAGCTAGGATTTCAGTGGTGCCAATGATGCCAAAGGCCCATGAGTGAAGTCTCAGTGGTGCCTTCACCTATGGGAGGCTACTAGATGTATTGTTAATTTGGTTTATGGCATCATTTGGCATCGGGTTACTAAAAGAACTCTGGAAAAGCACTAAACAAATAAATCTAACTCAATTTAAGTATAAAATATATTAAAAACAAGGGGTAAAATATAGTCAATTAAGTACTTATCAGTTAGGATTTGATTTCTTAAAGTGCCTTTTGATTTCTTAATGTTTGAAATGAAACAGGTCTATTTGTTTAATTCTATGATATTTGGGTCTAGTTATAGAGGTTTCAAATCATTTGATTTGTCTCTATTGAAACTTCATTGAAGCTTCTATTCTAAAGATATGCAAGAAGGGTCTGGTTCATCTAGGTTTTTGTTTGGTTTCATTTCGGATAGTGGATTAAATTATTTATGTTTGAGTATGGTCATTTGAACTCCATTTGGTTTTGTGCCTAAAATGGAAAAGCTTGGTGTACGATTTTGGTCATATGTGCTCCATTGGTTTTAGGTATGGTTTGTTTAGGTTTTTCTTTGAGTTCTCATTTTGAATTGAAAATAGCTTATTTTCATTAGTGAATCATTGTTAACTGGATTTATTAGTTTTGGTTTTTACTGCTATGGTAGATTAAGATTATGTCTATGTCCCTATTTGATTTTGCATTTAGTATTTGATTTCCTTAATTTTTTTTTTATGTATGGGTCTATTTTGTTTGATTGGATTTACTTCATGTTTTTGGCTATGTTTATATTAATCAATAGAAAATTGATTAAAGATCTTGTTTCAATTTTTGAAATGAGAATGAATGATATAAGGGTCTGGTCATAATCTAAGGCATGTTTGCTTGCATTTTGTTGCATTGTTGATCTATGATTGGGTTTTGATTATACATTAAGTTTGAGATTCAGGAATGTTAATATATTCATATGCCTTATAATCGGATTTTGAATTTGAGAGAGCTTGGGGTTTTTTATTGATAATTTATTATTAATACTGGTATTCTGTTTCTTTTCTTAAAGATATTAATATGTTTTCTCTAATTGGCAAGATTGATATTGGGAGTTTTGAGATACTTTTATCTTCAATTTTCGCTTTTATTGCACTTTAATTTTCATCTTTATTGCATTATAATATAACAAAAAAATAATGGATTTTTAATTATATATATATATTTCGAGTGTTTGTTCTTTTTGGGTGGAGTTTGTTCAATGGTAGGGGAAGGGAGTGCCATGTCCTATCATGAATTCCTCTGAACGGAACAAATTTCCCCTTTTTGGAATGGAGTGTCATGCAAAAAGGGGAATAGCCCCGTAAAATTATTTTTCTAAAATAAAATTGAATTCAATTTGATGTTTAATTTAATAAATTGAAATTTTCTTTTTTATTTAGGCTTGAAATTAAGTCACCATTTTATCATTCTATTTAAAATAAATACAAAATAAAGTATAAAAAGGTTGTTTTAAATAAAAGGTTATGATGATAAATATATTAAATACAAAATTTTTCTAAGTCGAAGCGATTTAAATTGTTTTATGATTTGGATGCACCAAAGGTTTAAATTGCTCCCTAAGAAATTTCTGAGAAACTTAATAACCTGAGCCCATCATGTTAAAAATATAATATTTTATATAAAATCTCATTCCTTTTAATAACTATTTTTATTTTTTTTAAAAAATTCATTTTATATTAGGAAATTTCTTTGTTAGTTTATTATTGCAGGATTTATTTTCAATTTGAAGACAATAAAGAGAAGATAAGATTCAACATCATTTTTGGAAAGTTTGTAATAAAATTTGTAGTTATCAATTTTGTATCTTTATATGTATTAATAAATTTTATGATCTTTTGTAATTACCAAATATGTAATAAATTCTTCAATACTTTGTATTCGATTAATGTTATTAAATGAGAATTAATATTATTTTTCCAATCATCTTGCATTTATTTTAATTTATTAATACAGTAAACTAATAATCACCTTGAGCCCAAATAAATCGATATTTTCTTTCGCCATTCATGTTGTGGCATCCAAAAAATGTTGTGACATGTTGGATGGGCTTTTTGAAAGATTTATGGCACCTTTGCTATCACATTTGATGGGAATGGGACAAACTACTTGACCATAGTCCTTGAATTATTGTTTCATTCAAAAGACTTATTGTATAGTCCTCGAATTATTGTTTCATCCAAAAGACTTGAGTGCAACAACAACCCTTTGTCATATATTCTGCTTCGGTAGTGGACAAGGCAATTAAAACTTGTTTCTTACTAAACCAAGAAACTAAACACTCACGACAAGTTTAAAGTGCTCTTTCTATCTAATAAACTACTAGCATAATCTGCATTTGAAAAACCAATAATGTTGAATGATGTGTTCCTAGGATACCATAATCCTAAATGTAATATGCCATATAAATACTTTAAAATTCTTTTGACAGCATATAAATGATACTTTTTAGGATAAGATTGAAATCTAGCATATAAGGAAACACTATACATGATATCGAGCTTAGAAGCTGTGAGATAGAGAAGTGAATCGATCATATCCCTTATACTTCTTCTCATCTATAGGCTTACCCTTTTCATCCTTATTAATCTTAGTTGATGTGCTCATAGGAGTCTTGCTACTTTTACAACCATCCATCCCAATCTTCTTTAGAAGCTCCTTGGTGTACTTGGATTGGGTGATGAAGATTCCATCCTTGCATTGCTTGATTTGTAGAAAAAGAAAGAACTTGAGCTCACCCATCTTGCTCATATCAAATTCCCTAGTCATACATTTAGAAAAGTCCTCATAAAGATGTTAATTAGTAGCATTAAACACAATGTTATCATCAGAAATTTGAATAGTTAGAGTGTCATTATTGTGCTTTTTAATAAAGAGTACAGTGTTAACCTTGCCTTTTGTAAAATTATTTTTTAAAAGAAATGAACTAATCATTTTATACAAAGCTCTAGGACTTGTTTTAAACCATATAACACTTTAGTCAATTTAGAAACATGATTTAAAAGTTCATGGTACTCAAAACTGAGAGGTTGCTTAACATAAACTTCCTCTTACATAGCAATAACCCAACACTCATCATCAAGAGTCACATCAATAGTCCTTGGTTGAATTTAAGAACAAATGCAGGATTATTATCTGAAGCTTTAAATTGAGATCTAGCACTTACACCCTTTGAAGTTTCACCAACGATAAGCTTTTTGGGGTGATTCTTGGAATACCTCTATTCCTTTAGAAGTTCTTCATTATCATCCTCTTATGGTTGTGGTGGAGCTTTATGATCATTTAGCTTTCTTCTTTGCTTTCATCTTCCTTTGGATTGTCATCTTAATTAACTTCAAGTTTCTCAGATTCACTTATAAGATCATAAAGAGCACTACCTTCCTAATATCAAGCTTGCTAGATTCATTAATGACAACATTCATAGACTCTTCAACCACTAAAGATTTTTTATTAAAGACTCTATAAGCTTTGCTAGTGATGGAATAGCTAAGAAAAATTCCTTCATTCATTTTGGATGCAAATTTCCCAAGGTTGTCCTTGGTGTTCAATATATAGCACTTGCAACCAAAAACTCTAAGATATGAAATCTTGGTTTTTCTTCCACTCCATAACTCATAAGTGGTTTTATTTAAAATTGATCTTTTGAAAACTCTTTTTGCCTTGTAACATGAAGTGTTGACAGCTTTCACCCAAAAGTTTATGGGAAGTTCATACTCATTAAGTATAGTTCTAGCCATCTCTATTATGGTTTTATTTTTCCTCTGCACAACACTATTTTGTTGGGGTGTTCTAGGTGCTAAAAAATTATGTGAAATACCATATTTAAGACAAAATTTTTCAAAATGTTCATTTTTAAATTCTTTCCTATGATCACTTCTAATTTTTGAAATAAAATATCCTTTTTCAGTTTGAGCACATTTTGCAAAATTCTTAAAAGAATCAAAAGCATCACTCTTATAAGTCAAGAAACTAGCCCAAGTAAATCTAGAGTAGTCATCAACTAATATATATGCACAGTGCTTTCCATCCAAACTAGCAACTCTATCATGTCTAAATGCACAAGTTGAAGAGTTCTAGATGTACTTCAAATATTCTTTGATGTAAAGGATGATTTGTGTTGCTTTCCCATTTGACATGGTCCACATGTCTTGTCCTTTAAAAACTTGATCTTTGGTAGTTCATCTACAAGCACATCCTTGCAAAGGCTATGAAGAAGTTCCATACTTGCATGTCCAAGTCTTCTATGCCAAAGCCATGATTCATTGCTAATAGACACAATACACTTGAAGTTGTGGTCAGCTAAATTGCATAAGTAAATTATTTAGGTATTGCCATCTCTTTCTCCTTTGAATATCAATTTTGTCATCCATTAAGGTGGTCCATTAGACATTCTTTGGAGTTAATAGAAGCTAACTAGGCATTTTAACAAGAAGGTGAAGGATAGAGGTTTGTAAGAAGGGAATGTAGTTCTAAAGGAGATCCAAGAGGAAATGTGCTACCCAAGGATTTTATAGCCCATTTTAATTACTAATAATACTAAAGAATTAGATTTTTGAATGTTAGTATAATATAGAAATGATAAGGAATCGGGTAGGAATCTTATGACATAATAAGTAATATTTGCCTAGTTCATGATTTTATCATGACTAATTATGCTCTAATGAATTTAATAGAATTCATATGATAACTAATGATGTATGTAAAGAAGTTAGAGAACGCAAATTTGAAAGAGAGTTAAAAGGAAAATTTCTAAGATTGTTATGGGACTTGTTGCTGGATTATGGGTTTATTGATGGGTTATGGGCTTATTATTGGGCCTTTAGTCATCAAAGGCCTAAGCCCAACAATAGTGGGCTGGCCTATGGGCTCATAATTGGTGTAACCTTAAGCTTATATGTTAGAATAGTTAGCCCAAAACCAAACAAAATTATGTTGTAGAGAGAGTCACAAAATTTGACCAAGCTAGCCACAAAAATCGACCAAGTCAAAATCCTAAACCAAGTTAAATTCTCATCTTCTCTACACATGAGTTTAGGTTCATTTTGAGCATTCCAACACCACATGATGAATATCAAAATTGTAAAGAGAATCCTAGCCATCCAACTTGATCAAATCATAGCCATTCATTAAAATTAAATCTTAACCATTGGATTTAGCTTGATCAAATCCTCACCACCCAACCCTTTATATATATGTATGCAAATTTATGTTATGAAAGAACATTTTGCTTATCTCTATATCAAAGTTTCATAATAAGAAAAGAGATTCTCTCTACACCAATTGCAACAAGAACTTTAACAAATCAAAGCTAACCAAAGTGAGAAATTATGTTCATCTTCTCTTTTCTCCATTCTAAGGTTGATTTTAGTATTTTGGTTGCATAAAATCTCTTCCATACCATAAGAAAAATTAGGCCAACTTAGGGTGAGCGTACATAAGATGTAGTTTTGGATGATTTTAGTTGAAATATGGAGATTTGGCTAGAGAATTATAGGATTTATGGGAAGATAGGAAAAGCAAACATGAAAATACCTAAGTATCACTAAGGCAAAATTTGGCCAACATTATTGAATGATCAAGGAAGTGTTCTAAATTCTAATTGAATATATCTATAGTTATTTTAGATGAAGAAGAACCATTTAGAAGTGTTAATATGAATTTTAGGAACTTGATTCAAGACTTAGAATTCACAGAGGCATAAACATAGTTAAAAGGGGAACTTAGTGTTCTAATGCTGGATTTTAATAATTGAAGGATCATATATGTTTTATGTTATGTTAGTTTCACATTTCTACAAATTATTTGACGATTGATGAGGAATTATAAGCTTTCCCAAAATTTGACCTAAGTGGGACAAGTTAGGTTTCATATGAATAAGAGTGAATTAACTCAAAATAATTGGTGGGGATTGATTGCCTAATGTTAATTTGATGAATCTATAGTCAATTTGAGGATTAAAATGAAAATTGATAGTTTTCTCCAAATTCCAGGGTTATGAATCATTTGGGAATTTTGTGATTTAGACTTGAAATCATGAAATTGAATGAGGAATTTAGCTTGGAAATGATTGAAAATAAGAATAAGTATGTATATGACACTATTAATACATCTCTATTATAAGTTGAAGTAATAAAACAAGTATAAGGAATAATTACTAACACTATTAGTTACTAATTCATATGTAATTGAAATGTTATGGGTGTAGAACTTCAAGGCAAGGGCAAGAAAATTGCTTAAAACCATGAAGGACATTAAATTAATTAAGAACAAATAATCAATAGGAGCAAAGGAGTTAAAGTGAGGACTTAATAATATGATGTAATTCTGCCTTATTGCTTGCAACCATTGCTTCTATTACCATCCCTTGATATATACTTGAAATGACATTTAATATGTGGTTGCCCATTGATTGTTGAGCCTTTGGAAATCCATATCTTTTTCATATGATATTTGACCATGATGAGCTTTTTACCTTAGTCCTATGTTGTGCTTAATGATGAGAATCATCAATATGCCAAACTATTTTCATTGAATTCCTATTGTAGACCTTGGATATGTCTTTTGTTGATACCTATGAATAAGCAGAAATCCTCTCTAATGTGAGGAAATACATCAAACCTTGTGCACTTGGTATAAGCTCGTGGGTAAGGTGAGAGTACCTAACCTCTATTAGGGAGGAATGCCTAACCGTAAGGCTCGATTAGTCTTGCATAGTGTGATGTATGTGAGTGAGCAAGGCTTAGGCTGCCACTCTTTAATATTCATGTGTGGGAAGTTTTTCACTTCGAAGACATTATTATTTATGCTAAAATGCATTCTAAAATTCAATATGACCAATTTTGATTAACTTTACTCCATTGCTACCTTGAATCGATCGAAGTGATGTTCTCTTATATTGCCTTTATGTTATGTTATATTATTATATACTCATTGAGCTTATCTTATTCCATAGTTGTTTAAAATTTTCCAAGTCAGGGTGATTCATTAGCAAGGTAAATTCCAAGCTATGCTTCTCTGCTTGGGACTTGCTAAAAGTGCTATATTTTGTGTTGCTTATCTCATCCTAAAGATAATCAATCTAGAGCTCCATAGTGTTTAAAGGCTTATTATTAAAATATGTTGTGTTAGAGAGTAATGTAAAACATTTGTCTTGTATATATATACCTATGATAGTAAGTAAGAATATATGGATAGTATTTATTAACACTTATGAATGATGTTATATTCATGGTCATGAAATGTCACTAAAGTATAATGACTATAAATGAATGGTTAAAGCAATAATGGAAAAGGATAAAGAATGAATAGGGTTTCAATCTTGGGATAGATTGCAAAATGGAATATGCTAAATGATAATAAGATCAATGGTGTTTTATGATTTTAGGTGACCTTATGTCTTCCTAAGCTATAAGGGTGTCACAACCTAGAAATTGGGTCATGACAAAGTTAGTATTAGAGCGAAAGGTTTAAGTCTTACTTAGGCTTAATAACTATATGAACTATAAGTTAAACTATTAAGCATAGAAATTCTTATTGTTGTCAAATTGTATTGCTAAGTTAGATTTGCATTAATGATATATGTTAAGTTACTCCCTCATCTTTGTGATTTATGTGTGCATTATTGTGTTATTGTATTGTTGTATTATATTGCTTGACTATGGATGTAGATGCCACAAATCCATAATCTTGTTAGAGAAAAGGAAGTATCGGATGCCACTTTGGCTGCTTCGCCTGAACTTAATGAGATAGATCCATAAGGGGATCTTGACCTTATTTGGTTGATAAGGATGAAAGCACAATATGAGGAAGCGATAATGGAACTTCATATGTTAAGGGAGGAAGTGCAGAGTTTGAGAAGGATGATGAGAAATATAAAATAGGAGCTAGACTGAATTAGGCATATCCACCAAAACCCAGGAGCATAACCAATCCCACCTCTTCGATTTGTTATGCTGAGATTCCCTGAGCATCAATATGTAGCTTGTGCTAGACTGGATCACTCAGAAGAAAGATATTTTGTTAGGAGGCGTTCATTATCCCCTTCATAAAAATTATAGGCATTAGGATAAAAATTTCAACAATGGCCAAATGCTCTAGTCAATGGAGAACATGCATTTTTCTTACTTTCCGCACTTTCTGTTTATTATAATAATATGTAAAAACATGGTTTGAACTAAGATTTTTCATATAAACATAATAAAAATCATTTTAAAACATAAATATGTAGGAATCAGCACATATATAGATCCATATGCATGAAAGTTTCCAACTTTAGGTTTTAGGATGAAAAACCATGAGTTTTCTTGTTTCTGATATTTTTCGGTCATTACAGCAACATGTAAACATGTGGTTTAAACCATTATTTTTTATTTAATCACAAAAAATATCATTTTAGAACATCAACACACACAAATCAGCAGCCATAGGTATTTCTCATGCATTAAAATTCCAAGTTAGGGTTTAGAATGAAAATCATGAGTTTTCTCACTTTCCAGTGTTTTTTGATCATTACAATAATATGTAAACACATAATTTAAATCATTATTTTCCATCTAAACATAACAAATATCAATTTAGAATATAAATCCATGAAATTTGGCAGCCTTTATGGTTCATACACATGAGAATTTCCAATTTTTAAGTTCTAGGACGAAAACCATGAATTTTCTTTTTTTCTGAAAATTTTTGGTCATTACAGTAATATGCAGAAATATGATTTAATTCAATATTTTTCATCTAAACATATCAAAAATCCATTTATAACATAATGATACAAAAATTTCCCCCCTTGTAATGTTTATGCATGAAAAATTTTAATTTTGAGTTATAGGATTCACCTTTGGAGAAATCACATTGAGAGGTTGGTGTTTTCAGTAGAGAAATCAATTTCTCTCATAAGAAATCACCTAGGTCAAATTTAATAAGTAAAAATGAGTAAATACTCAGTTTCAAATAATTTTTTCATGGTTAGTTTCATAGAAATCAAATAACAAATTCAAAAGAGCGATTAACTTATGAATACAGCCAAGAAATTATAAAGTTAAAGGTGTTTTGAGAATTTCGATAGAGAGAATTATTTTGAGAGAATTTTTCTATCAAGATAATGAAATAACATAATGGTGGCAACTATAATGCTAGGCTTGGCCATATTTTATATTATATTTTTAGGGTTTTGGGTGATTTCCAAGATTACCCTTAAGGAGTAAGATTAGGAGTGTTTTAGTGTAGTGGGCTTTTAGGTGTTTGGGATTTTTATTTAATTTAGGGGTTGATTATAAGTAATTAAAAATAAAATATTTTTCTTATATTTTCTATAAAATTTTCCCTCCAAAACATTTATTTAAAAATTATTTTAAAATACTTATAAAATTATTTTATGCTTAAAAATTGCCTTTTCTCAAAATTTCATTTTATGAAAAATAAATTATTTTATGTTAATGCACTTCATGTAAATCATTTATTTTACAATAATAACTCATATTATGCATATTAAAATTAATTTAATATGTCACATACTCATTAATCACATAGCACATAAATTCCAATAAAAGCACACACTTAGCCTTAATGGTTCTAAGTCAAACAAATTGCCATAAAAATTTCTAAGGTAGGTATGGGTTGTTACAATCCTAGCCATCCAACTTGATCAAATCATAGCCATTCATTAAGATTAAATCTTAACAATTGGATTTAGCTTGATCAAATCCTTACCATCCAACCTATTATATATATATATATATATATATATGCAAATTTATGTTATGGAAGAACATTTTGCCTATCTCTACACTAAAGTTTCATAATAAGAAAAGAGATTTTCTCTACACCAATTGCAATAAGAACTTTAACAAATCAAATCTAACCAAGGTGAGAAATTATGTTCATCTTCTCTTTTTTATGTTCTAATGTTAACTTTAGTATTTTGGTTATATAAAATCTCTCCCACACCACAAGAAAAATCGGCCAACTTAGGGTGAGTATACATAAGATGCAGTTTTGGATGATTTTAGATAAAATATGGAGATTTGGCTAGAAAATTAAAGGATTAATAGGAAAATAGGAAAAGAAAACATGAAAATACCTAAGTATCACTAAAGGGAGAATTCAGCCAACATTAGTGAATAATCAAGGAAGTATTTTAAATTCTAATTGAATACATCTATGGTTATTTTAGATGAAGAAAAATGATTTAGAACTGTTAAAATGAATTTTGGAAACTTGATTCAAGACTTAGAAATCATAGAGGCATAAACATAGTTAAAAGGGGAACTTAGTGTTCTAATGCTAGATTTTAATAATTGAAGGATTGTATATGTTTTATGTTATGTTAATTTCACATTTCTACAAATTATTTGAAGATTGATGAGGAATTATAAGCTTTCCCCAAATTTGACCTAAGTGGGATAAGTTAAGGTTCATATGAATAAGAGTGAATTAACTCAAAATAATTGGTGGGAATTGATTGCCTAGATGTTAATTTGATGAATCTATGGTTAATTTGAGGTTTGAAAAGGAAATTGATGATAGCAGCATGTGTCCTAGGAGCCATATAATAGTTATGTAATAGTAGATATTATTTTCCAATGGCATATCAAATATATTCATAATGTGAAAAGGGTTTCATATTATTGAATATACTTCTTAAGTATTTGTAAGAGGATCTATTCTCAAGTGTTGAGAATATGGGAGGTAGATCGCTCTTATACAAATATTTTAAATATGTTTATGGTCATAGGATTAATGACTAGGCATCATTAATTCTGGAAGGCCATCACCTCTGTTTGTTTTTTATAATCAGTATGTGATACGGATGATTATAGAGGCACTGAGTCTCACGCTACTTGACATATGATGTCAATACAAACACATGGATATTGATAGAATAAATAGTCAAACTGTGACATTAAATGATAATAATATAGGGTTTTACTACTTGTCAATTATTTATCATCTAGGTCATAATAGTGCATATAATCATTTGACTAGAGGGATACTATATCTCATACATAGGTAGTTAGGATTTATTACTATTATCCTTTGACTTGAGCGATATATGGCATGTGATAGTTCTAATTTGTTATGTATGGAGGTGATTGCCAAGATAGAATTCATTATCTCAAGTAAATGAGGTTAAGATCCTATTCTAACTAGTTATTCTTGATAATTAAAGCTCCTGGCTAGGACAGAAATATTCACTAGAAAGAGTTTCTAGATAGACTCTAATCTCATCAAGAATTAGAATTGAGATAAGGACATAGAATTAAGGTACATTAGGGTTTGACATAAATCATTACCTTAGCCGATATTGGGATCTTTAATGAAGGGATTCTAGTGCATGATAATTTATGATCGATGGTCCATGTGATGTTAAAGTTATCAACTACAAACATTCATTTCTAATTAGGTAGTCATGATATGGAATGCTAGCTGTCACTCATAACTTATGAGACTAAGTGTGAAGTGGTGATTTCACATTAGTAGAGAAAAATATTTTCTCATTCCTATTGCTAATTAGACATGAAGCTATAAAGTCACACACCTAATAGTGATCACCTTCCAAGTGTAAAAGGTTTACCATAATAATTAATTAAAGTGTTTAATTAGTTGATTAGTGGTAAAATGATTAAAAATGCAATTAAATTTGCAAGGACCCTAGTATGTCCGGATGTTTAATCTATAAAGGTTTCTATTCAATTAAATCTTAATTTGTATATGATGCAAATGAGAAAGATTAAATTGAAAATTGATTTGGACTAAATCAAAGACTTAATTTTAAGTTTAGTGAAACCCCTATGCACATGAGATGTGGCCTAAGCCAATATGTGATATGGAAAAGAGGCAATTTAGGAGTCAGAGAAAATTCACTATTCATAAGCCTATGTGATGGGTTTAGGGGTCAAAGAATTTTCTACTAAAGTTAAAATTGTAATTACATCTTTTAGCTAATGGAAATGTCCATTTTGCCCCTAAAGGATAAAATGGTTATTTCACCATTTGAAGAAGCAAAGTCCACCTTTGGGCCTTCATCAAATGATAAGCTAAAAGGGTGTTATGGTCATTGTGAAGACTTAAGGGTTAAGTCTTAAAGAAAAGAAGTATATAAATGTTATGTTCATCTTTTCTTCACTAGGAGTTGAACATCATTTTTAGTTGAAGCATTTTGAAGAGAAAGAAGTTGAGAGAAAAAGGAAAGAAGAAATAGTTTCTTCAAGTTTTCTTTTAATCTCCAATTCTTTTCTTAATTCTTTATGAAAGAACAAAATTGCTTATAATTTGAAAATGAGTTTAGTCCAAAACAAATCAAAGAGAAACCTTAACTTCCTAGAGGTTTTTAAGGGAAAATCTTGAATCAATTTTGGCAACGAAGAGAGATATTCAAGAGCACCAAAAAAACCAAAAGGAAACTTGAAGGTGAGCTAGGTGTGGATGATCTAGAGGCTTCACACTTGGGAAGCTCTTTGTTAAAGAAAAAAGGAATCTTCAAGAGGCAATATGATTACTCTTCCTTCTTCTTTCTATGCATATGTGTTTTACATACAAATTAATTAATTGCTTGAGTGGAAGTTTGGACCAAAAATGGGTGAATTGAAATTTTTAAATGTTCAAAATTTCACCCTACCACCTTCCTCTGCATTTGGCTCCACCATTCCTTCAATTGGTATCAGAGCCACTTAATTTCTATGTAAAACCTTTGTATATGTTGTTTTGGAGGTTTTGATTTGGTAAAAAAGGAGTTGTTGCACAAATGTAGTACTCTCAGACACATAATTTGCACCTACGAATCAAGATTTAGGACCACGATTAGCATATCGCGACCGCGAAAATGATGTCACGCCTATGAATGAGTGGATTAGAAAAAAATTTATTCATGTCAGTTTAGAGAATCGTGACTGCGATTCAAATTTCATGCCCATGAAATCAATATCATGGCCAGAATCGTGATTTTCACTGTGTTTGTATCCAACTTTCATTTTTCCAAAATTGTTTTGGATTTATTTTACAATCAAATAAATTTCTATGACTTAAAATATGATTTTAAGCTATAGAAATCATGAATATGTGATATTCAAAATGAATTTTTTGGAAATGTTCCAAAATTTGGAAATATTCCAATGATAAACAACATATCTATAAATGCAATTGTTGTATATATATGTTTTGTTGTTGTTTGAGAGGCATGAATGGTTGATCATGAATTTGGAAACCATAATGTAAGATTTCTTATATGGACATGTAATAATTAATTTTATTATTTGATGGGATATAATTAAATGTTAATTACTCATTTAGGTTGTAAATTAATTTCATTAAGCCTATAAGCTCTTTTGCTTTTATAATCTCACCTTGGAATGCCAAGGTTACTAATGTACATATGGAGATGTGAAGATGCAAGAACAATAAGAGGCTTAACCCATAAAGATGCCTAGTAGGAGCATGAAGATACAAGTGTTGTAATTTCATGTTTGTAATTTGTTTAATCTAAATTCCATATCCATTCCTTATGGTTAGGAAGTGGATCCATAGAATCTATAATCATACCTATTTGTATATTGTCCTTTTTTATGAAATATATATGTGATATATATGAATGCATATTAAAAAAAAAAAAAAGGCGCTACAGAGGGCTATGGGCATGTGGCCCTCTACCCTATGCATGGCCTATGTTAGGTTGTGCCCCATGGGGTAGATGCATAGGGAGCCACATGCCCATGCTATAGACACATAAGGGGCTATACTCCCATCACCTTGATGGTGTCCCAAAATAGGCCCAACTCAATCTCCAAGGCAAAAATGTGATTTGCCAACTTATAAGGACTAAAGCATAATTTTTCAAAAGAAAAAACCAAAAATCAATGGTTTTCATGCGATTAAGCACAAAATCTTGTGAATTTCAAGAATCCATGAGAAAATTTTAGATAAAAACTCATAAACACTTGCAACAAGCCAACACCTAAAATTAGTGAATCAAATCCAAGTAGAACCACCCGGTTCCTCATCATCGGGCTCTAGGATTGAAAATTAAGCGTTCACAGGTGGTTTTACTACATCTATAGTTTAATTTAGTTGTATTTAGTTTTTCATATTCTAAATCATAATTATAACATAAAAGGTTTGATTTGATTATATTTTAAAATCAAACCAAATCATAAATGTTATAAGATAATGATTTGTTGGAATTGAATTAAACTGATTTAATTTGATTAGTTTGATTAATTTTAAAGCATTCTTAATTTTCATAAACACAAAATACACACCATGAGGGATAAATTTTGCATTATTGATTAGGTCAAAAAAAGAAAGCCCATCAAACCAAGGCTAATACCATAAGGTTTCAATAGCCAAAGTCGCAAAAGCCCAAGTCGAACTTAAATGTGCACATGCACCTCACAAGTCTGTGATCACCTCAGCAACATATAGCTTGCTAGAGTTTGTATCACTAAAGCCACTACCTCACCTCGCCTTGCCTCGCTAGTTAGTGATCTTACAGCTCACCTCTCTCCCAAGGAAGGTCATTAACACTCCTCTTTTGGGCACATCCCATTCTTATGGTCATGACCACTAATATAAGATGGGAAATAGGAAATAGGTCAAATAAGGAGCAAGCTCCAGAGCTAATAATCGAACCTGTCAACATGCAATCTTTATTGTTCTGCTATAGTGTGACATAATCTTAATCTTCTCCCTTATATGTCTTTACAAGGTACTATAGCTATAATTCTCGTATTAGGAATAGAGAGATATAAGCCCAAACTTATATAGCTTTAAAAAATAAACTTACAAGTTATAAGCTATTCTTACCCATAGAAAAATAATGCTTATTTTCTATAATTCCATACATATGACAAGTTACTATTTTAGATATTGAAGGGCTTCTTCTTATACATATATTGTAGAATAAGTCCATGAAGTGCTTTGCAAATCAAAATTAGAAGTCTCATGAGACATCTAAATCCAAATTAGGGCTCTAAGACTTATCACACAATATAATTTCTTGTAATATATAGCATTGCTTAATATATACAAACATCATTGATCAAAGCTTGATCAAATAAAAATTAAAGGGTTGGATCTTCTATGTTGGGCCTTTATCATTTGAGCCTATAAAGAAGAAAAGATGGTTAGAAGGGCTAGGTCTTGTGCCTGGCGAAGGGCTTCCAATGCTCAAGTCAGTTGTAGGCTTTGCTAATGACAAAGGAAGGAGATTTCTCTTCTCAAGTTAGAGAGCTTTTAGTGAGAGAAAAAGATGAGAGAGTATAAAGTTCAAGTTACCTAAATTATGTGTTGATCCTCCTCTTTTGTACAGCTCATGCATGGTGAAGAAATATTAGGTGCAAATTAAGCGAAAGCAACATGATGGGTGAAATTTCAAACAATTTAAAATTTTACTTTCACCCAAATAAAGTCCAATAATCATTCAAGCAATCTACTAATTAGTGTGTAAAACACATAAGAAAGAAGCAAGATTAAGTGACAATCAAATTACCTCTTGAAGCCTATAAACTTTAATTCTTCTTTCCTCTCCAAAAGCTCCCCAAATGTTGAGCTTCTAGATTGTCCACACCAAGCTTCACCTCTAAGGCTCACTTTGATATGCTTAGATGTTCTCGATTCTCTCTTGGTAGCTCAATTGAATATAAGATCTTTTGACATAAATCTTTAGTGATTTGATTTCTTCCAATTGCTATGGATATATCTTTTCAATTCAAGAAACTTTTATTCTTTCACAAAGAATAAAGAATAAGAAATTTGAAGAACACTTCTTCTTTTTCTTTTTTTCTCAAGACTTAGGTGCTAAGTTTTCATTAAAGAGGATGTGCATCAAAGCATCCCTAATTTACAATATCATTTAATTTATATAGCCAACAACTACGTTGATTATTAGGGGAGAAATTAGATATTTAATTTGCTTTATGCTTTAGGGTTAAATAGAAAAAACCATATTACCCTTTATGGTTCTATGATTATTTCAATTAAATGTTAAATAGTTAAAAGACCATTTTGACCTTGGTAGACTTTCTCTAACCTTTATACTCATCATATGGGCTTTAGGGTTATAGAAATTTTCTAACCCTTAAATTATCTCTCTCCATTTCTCAAATGGGCTTGGACTATTTAGGGTTGTCCAAAGCTCAAAATTAATTCTTTTAACTCATCCATAGGTTTTATTAATTTAATCCTTCTCATTTATATCATATATGAATTAGGATTTAATTAATAAGAAATCATTTTGGATTTAAACTTAAGACATGCTAGGGTCTTTGTAAGTTTAATTACAAATTCAATCCTTTTACCATTAATTAATTAGTTAAACACTTTAATTAATTATTATGGTAAACCTTTTATTCTTGGAAGGTGAATACTTTTAGGTGTGTAACTTTCTACGTTCATGTCTAATGAGCAATGTGATTGAGAAAACACTTTTCTCTACTAATGTGAAATCCTTATTTCACCCTTTGTCCCATAAGTCATGAGTGACGCCTAGCATAACATATCATGACTACCTAATTAGAATGAGTATAAGTGTTTAATTACTTATTCATTTCATAGACCATTGATCATAATTAACGTACACTAAAATCCCTTCATTACAAAATCCCAATCTTAGCTAGGGTCATAGATTTGTCAAAATCGTAATATGTTTTGATCATATGTTTATATCTTAATTCTAATTCTTAATAAAATAGATTCCTACTAGAAACCCTTTCTAGTGAATCTTTACTACTTTGGATTTGATTATTAAGAATAATCATATAGCATAAGATTTCTTCCTTGTTTATTCAAGTAAATGAAATCTCTCTTGGCAATCACTTACCTCCATGCGTAATTAGTTAGAACTATCACATACCATATACTAATAATTGAATAGCATTAGTATGTAAGTAGTAATAAATTCTAACTACCAATGAATGAGATACAGTATCTCTCGACTTAAAAAACTATATGTACAATTATGACCTAGATGATGATTTAATAACTAGCATTAAAACTCCATGTAATTATCATCTAACGTTAAAGTTCAACAATTCATCAAATGAATATCCACATATTTATATCAACAACATTTGTCAAACAACATGGTGCTCACTGTCTCTATAATCATAAATATCACATAATGATTATAGATTATAAATAGAGATGATGGTCTTCTAGAATTAATGATGTCCAGTCATTAACTCTATGATCATGAATATTTTAAAGTATTTATTTAAGAGCAATTTGCCATCCATATTCTCAACACTTGAGAATAGATCCTCTTTTGAAAAATACTTATGGACTTCAAATATACATTAATACATTGGAACAACTTCATTTATAAACATATATTTTATTACCATTTAGGGATAATGTTTTATATTTATATAAGTTATACATTACTCTAGGGCATACCCTTTAACAATCTCCCACTTGCACTAGAGCCAATTAGTGCAATATCTAAGTCCCATCTTCTCAAGATGAAATTCTAGTTGTTCTTGACTCTTTGCTTTAGTGAGTGGATCTACTGTATTTTCAACTTATGGTATTTTCTGCATGGCTATCTCGCCTTTCCTAATTATTTTTCTGATAATATAATAGTGCCTTCCTATGTGTTTGGATTTTTTGTGAGACCTTGGTTCCTTTGCTTGAGCTATAACTCCATTGTTGTTGCAGTAGAGAGGAACTATTGACTCAATGGTAGGAACCACTCCAAGTTCAGTTAAAAACTTTTGAATCCAAGTAGCTTCTTTTGTAGCATTAGATGTAGCAATATACTTAGCTTCTATAGTGGAATCAGCAGTAGTTTATTGCTTGGAACTTTTCTAGCATACTGCTCTTTCATTATAGGTGAAAACAAATCTTGAGATAGACTTTCTATCGTTAATATTTGACTAAAAGTCATAATCTGTAAAACCCATCTATCCTCAAGTCACCTCCTCCATATATCAAAACTAAATTCTTATTTCTTCTCAAGTACTTAAGGATAACTTTGATGGTAGTCTAGTGATCTAATCCTAGATTGGATTGGAATATGCCAGTCAAACTAACAACATATGCGATATCCGGCCTAGTATATAATATAGCATATATTAGGCTTTCAATTGTTGAAGTATATGGAACATTTCTTCAAGTGTCTTAGGAGACATAGCCATAGAACGGTGGATATCATGGCTCATAGGTAATAATCCTTTCTTAGAATCTTGCATGTTGAACCATTTCAATACCCTTTCCGAGTATTGACTTTGAGAAAGTCCTATCATTCTTTTTGATTTATCTCTATAGATACAAATTCTAAGAATATAGGTAGCTTCTCCTAAGTCCTTTATGGAGAAAGTTTTGGATAACCAAACTTTTACAGTTATTAACATACCAATGTCATTTCCAATTAATAGTGTATCATCCACGTATAAGACAAGAAAAGTGAGTGCACTCCTACTAACCTTCTTATACACACAAGGCTCATCTTCATTCGTGATGAAATAAAATGATTTGCTTACTTCATCAAAATGATGATTCCAGCTCCTCAAATCTTGCTTAAGACTATAAATGGATCTCTTAAGCTTACACACTTTGGAACGTTCTTTAGATTCATAACCTTTAGGTTGTTCCATGAACATGTCTTCCTCAATGTTACCATTAAGAAATGTGGGCTTGACATCCATTTGCCAAACCTCATAGTCATAGTGTGCTACTATAGCTAATAAAATCTTAATGGATTAAAGCATGGTTATAAGTAAGAAAGCTTCTTCATAGTTAATGCCTTGCCTTTGGTAAAACCTTTTCACTACTAGCCTAGCTTTAAATGTCTCTGTGTTTTCATCTGTGCCAAATTTTCACTTGAAAATCCATTTACATCCTATTGGTACTATACCCTTAGGTGGATCAACAAGTTTCTATACTTAGTTATCATATATGGAATCCATTTTAGACTTCATAGCTTCTAGCCATTTCGAGGAATCTATATCTAATATAGCTTGCTCAAAGGTAGTAGGATCATCATTATGATTAACTTCTTTATGAATGAACAACCTTTGCACATTTCCATAAAGAAATCCATCTCTTTAGAGGATGAGATATTCTACTAGATCTCTGAGGTTCTTATGTGGATATATCATTAATTTGTGTTGACTCATCACTAGATTGATTAATATTCATTTGATCATTTTGTTGGATTTCTTTGGATGACCCTTCATCCAATATTATCTTTCTTCCTTTCCCACCTTCTTAAAGAAAATGTTTCTCAAGAAACATGACATCCCAACTAATAACAATTGTTTGCTCAGAAGGAAGATATAAATAATATCCTAAACTGCTTTTAGGAAATCCAACAAACCTACCCTTTATAGACCTTTCTTCCAATTTATCTATTTTAGCTTTTTAATGTGTGCTAGACACCCCTAAATCTTAACATGTTTAAGACTTGGTTTCCTATTATACCATATCTCAAATGGATTAATAGGAACAAATTTGGAAGGAACTCTATTAAGGATATAAATGGCAGGCTGCAATGAAAATCCCTACAAGGAGATAAGCAAGTCGGTATAGCTCATCATAGAATGCACTATATCTGATAAAGTACAATTTCTTCTTTCAAACACACCATTTAACTGTGGCATTCCAAGAGCAGTTAATTGTCATATAATGCCATGTTCTTTAAGGAAATCTTTAAACTCAATACTTGTGTTCACCTCCTCGATTTTATCGTAATATTTTAATACATTTTCCCATTTGTTTCTCAACTTCACTTTTAAATTCTTTGAACTTTTCAAAGGATTCATATTTATACTTCATTAAATATACATATCCTAACCTTGAAAGGTCATCTGTAGATGTAATGAAATATAAATATCCACCCCTTGCCATCTCACTAAATAGACCACATAGATTATTATGTATAAGTTCCAAAACTTCTTTGGCTCTTTCTTTTTGTCCAATGAAAGGTGACCTAGTCATCTTGCTTGGATACAAGACTCATAAATTGAAGTAGGTTTACCACCCAAATGGTTAAGGATCCCTATTTTCTCCAATTTTGATATCCTTTCTTTGGCAATATGACCTAGTCTAAGATACCAAATATGTTTTGAACTAGGAGTTATTTTTATCATGGCATTTATATTACTTATGCTTGGAGTTATGTTATTATTACCATTATCTAAAAAATAAAGACTATCAAGTACATAACACATAGCAATGATTCTATTATAATAATAGATAATACAAACATCTTTCTTAAATAAGAGTTCATAACCCATACTAGTTATATTAGTTACAGAAATGATGTTCTTGTAGGCATTAGGATGTACAAAACATCTTTTAATAATAATACATAATCAAAAAGATAATGGAAGTCGATCCAATGGCTTTGGCTATAACATTTGCTCCATTATTGAGCTTTAGGATCACTTCCCCTTTTTATATGCTTCTACTACTTATCATTTCTTGGATAGAAATACAAATATGAGAACTTGCACCACTATCAAGCATCCAAGCCTTTGATGAACTATGTGAAATATTGGAAATCGAACAATTAAAAGACATACCTTCAGAAGGCTTGCCCATCCCTTTGTTCTTTTTATTGCCTTTTAAGGATTCCAAATACTTTGGGCAATTTCTTCTCTAATGTCCACTTTGGTCATAATGGAAATACTTTCCGCTACCATCCAAAGCTACCTTTGTGGACTTGTCTTTGGTTACTCCACCACTTGGCTTAGGTTTGGAGTCTTTCTTTTTGCTTTTCTTCTTGGTAGTCTTACTACTAGAACAAGCACCTACAGTAACCACCTTACCTTTGCCTTTCATAAAAATTTATGCAATCACAAGACTATTATGTAATTCAGTAAAGTGCATTCCATTTTATTCATACAAAAGTTCATAATGAAATTAGAGAAGGAATTGGGGTAGGGATTGTTGGATCAAATCCATTTAAAGGTTGGAATCCATAGTCAAATCTAAATTCTTCAATTGCTCAATGAGCCTAATCATCTTATGAACATGTGGCCCAACCTTCTCTCTCTCTTATATCTTAGTTTGGAATAACTATTTTGATATCTCATATCTAGTAGTTCTACTTTCTTCTCCATATAGCTCAGGCAAATGGATAAGAATGTCCTTAGCCTCAATATAATTTTCATGTTGCTTATGCAAATCATATGACATAGAAGCCAACATGATACACTTTGATAAAATATAGTCCTCTTTCCACCACTTTAAGGTAGCATATTCCTCAGCCAATGCCCCTTTAGGTAAGGGTCCAGGAACATCATAATCAAGTACATAAGCAATCTTTTCATAAGCAAAGACTAATTTAAGGTTACAATACTAGTCCATAAAATTAGGTCCCATAAGTTTATTATCAGTAAGTATGCTTGTGATGGGATAGGATTTGCTCATTTTAATAGAATACTATAAAAAAGAAAAAGATTATTAGTGTTATGTAAAAAGTAACTTCCATAATGATTTGGTCTTTAATCATAATGGTGCTCCCATAAACTTTATGATTGCTACACTTCCAAATAGGAAACAAAAATCCCATTGGGGTGGATTTCTAATGGGCGATTGAATTCTTATAAGACTATCAAATACTCTTAGATATACATTCTCATTATTTAGAATTTGATACCTAATAAATGAGCAACACTTGTTTATAACAACTCTTTGTGAGGCTCAATCATTTTGGTTCCTAATGTTTTTGACTCAGATACACATTGTCATTATTAGTTATACATATAAGTTAAGTCAAATCCATTGGACCAACGAGTATAGAGAATTCAACATTTCAAGGCTCAGGTACTCTTTGCCATTATTGCCAAGCTATGCATCTCATACTTGCAACATCACATGCTATCTAATAACTTCAAAGAAATTATTGTTCCAGTGGAGAACCATGACTTAATATTTCATTTATAAGATTTTTAGGCTTTAATTTTAGGTCTCACTTTGCACATTATTCATATTAGCGTACATCACATGTATAATATATATCACATATATATCACTCAAAGAACAATGTAAGCATAGGTTTAATCATGGACTAGCTATGGGCTCAATTCCTACCCACAAGGAATGAGTTAAAATTTAGGTTAATCAAATTACAAATATGAGATTACAACAATTGAATCTTCATGCTTCCACTAGGCATCTTGATAGGTTAAACCTCTCTTTGTTCTTGTATCTCCATATCACCATATATACATATGTATTATTGGCATACCAAAGTGAGAATTATAATAATAAAAGAGCTCATAAGGCTCAATGAATTTAATTAAAACCTAAATAAGTAGTTAACCTTTTCCATAAAAGAAAACATACATTATGATTTCCTAGTCCATGATTAACCCTTCATGCCTTTCAAACAAACAACAAACATAAATATAACAATTACAATCATTGATATGTTGTTTAATTTTGGAACATTTCCAAAACCACTTTGAATATCATATATTCAGGGTTTTTATAACTTAAAATCACATTTAAAGTCATAAAAATTGTTTGATTAAAATTATAGTCCAAAATAATTTTGAAAATAAAAAAGTTAGGAAAAAGAAATAGTGGAAATCACAATGGCGGTCGTGATATGGGTTCGCATGTGTGATCCTCGACACAATCATTTTCGCAGTCGCAATTTAGCTATAATAGAAAACAGTGTTAATGTTTGAACTAAGTTGATTCTAATACATTTACGAGCATCACTCAATAATCATAGTTGAGAAAAGGATTTCATAAGTGCTAAAGCTGATTCACTATCACGAAAACAAATTAGCGAGCGCAAAATGGATGTAGCGATCGCGATTCTTGGATCCGTCAACACAACATTTATGCTAAAACTTTTTCCAACTCAATTTCAATCAACATAAAAACACCCATGGCAATATATATAATGGTTTTACACATAAATTAGGTGGCTTTGATACCAATTGAAGGAATATTAGGGGCAAATTAAGTAGAAGCAACGTGATGGGTGAAATTTCAAATAATTTGAAATTTCACTTTCACCCAAATGAGTCTAATAATCATTTAAGAAATCTACTAATTAGTGTGTGAAACACATAAGAAAGAAAGAAGATCAAGTGGTAATCAAATTACCTCTTGAAGTCTATGAACTTTAATTCTTCTTTCCTCTCTAAAAGCTCCCCAAATGTTGTGCCTCTAGATTGTCCATACAAAACTCCACCTCCAAGGCTCACTTTGATTTGCTTAGATATTCTTGATTCTCTCTCTTGGTAGCCCAATTGAATATAAGATTTTCTAACACAAATCTTTGGTGATTTGACTTCTTCTAATTGTTATAGATCTATCTTTTCAATTCAAGAAATTTTTGTTCTTTCACAAAGAATAAGAAATTTGAACAACACTTCTTCTTTTTCTTTTTCTCTCAAGACTTAGTTACTAAGTTTTCCTTAGAAAAGATGTGTATCAAAGCATCCCTAATTTAATAAAATCATTTCCTTTATATAGCCAACAACTATGTTGATTATTATGGGACAAATTAGATATTTAATTTGCTCTTTGCTTTAAGGTTAAATAGAAAAGACCATATTACCCTTTATGGTTCTATGATTATTTCAATTAAATGTGAAATAGTCAAAAGACCATTTTGACCTTGGTAGACTTTCTCTAATCCCTAAACTAATCATATTCGCTTTAGGGTTATAGAAAGTCTCTAACTCCTAAATTACCTCTGTCTATTTCTCAAATGGGCTTGTGCTATTTAGGGTTTTGTCTAAAGCTCAAAATTAATTCCTTTGACTCATCCATACGTTTTTATTAATTTAATCCTTCTTATTTATATCATATATAAATTAGGATTTAATTAATAAGAAATCATTTTGGATTTAAACTTCAAGACATGCTAAGGTCTTTGTAAATTTAATTACAAGTTCAATCCTTTTACCATTAATCAATTAATTAAACACTTTAATTAATTATTATGGTAAACCTTTTATTCTTAGAAGGTGAATACTTTTGGGTGTGTGACTTTCTAGGTTCATGTCTAATTAGCAATGGGATTGAGAAAATACTTTTCTCTACTAATGTGAAATCCCTATTTCACTCTTAGTCTCGTAATTCATGAGTGACGCCTAGTGTAGCATATCATGACTACCTAATTAGAATGAATATAAGTATTTAATTATTTATTCATTTCATTGACCATTGATTACAATTAACATAGACCAAAATCCCTTCATTACGAAATCTTAATCTTAACTAGGGTCATGGATTTGTCAAACCCTAATATGCTTTGATCATATGTCTATATCTCAATTCTGATTCTTGATAAAATTGATTCCTACTAGAAAACCTTTCTAGTGAATCTTTACTACCTTGGACAATGATTAGATTATTAATAATAATTAGATAGCATAGGATTTCTTTCTTTTTTATTCAAGTCAATGAATTCTCTCTTGGCAATCACTTACCTCTATACATAATTAGTTAGAACTATCACATACCATATAATAATACTTGAATAGCATTAGTATGTAAGTAGTAATAAATTTTAACTACCAATGAAGAGATACAATATCCCTTAAGTCAAAGGACTATAAATACAATAATGACGTAGATGATGATTTATTGACTAGTAATAAAACACCATGTAATCATCATCTAACATCACAGTTTAACTATTCATCAAATGAATATCCATATGTTTATATCGACAACATTTGCCAAACAGTATGATGCTCACTATCTCTATAATTATAAGTATCACATACTGATTATAGATTATAAATAGAGTTGATGGTCTTCCGAAATTAATGATGCCCAATTATTAATCCTATGACCATGAACATTTCAAAGTATTTGTTTAAGACTGATTTGTGTTAGGCCTACTATGGGTGACCCAAATCCAAAGGGATTAGTATAGAATGAGTAGGGTGTTGAACTCTAGGGAACTTGGAAATTTCATATTAATTGGATAGTTACTATGATGGATAGGTAAGGATATTAAATAAGATATTTAAAACTAACTATAAGCTACTGTACTAATATTATGATTAAGGATGTTGATTACATTGAATTACAAATCAGAATTGATTTTAATAAGATGTGTTATATGCATGCAATGATTGAGAGTACGTTATAGCTAAAGAACTTACGCAATTTATAGTCCATGCTATATTGCATGTGCTCTATCCTTTGTTTCCTAGCCTCCAAAACGTTAAGTTGACGTTGCATGCTCCTTTGGTTTGCCAAAATCTCCTCTAAAAGTTAGTGGTCACTAAGAGTGTAGCCACTTGCTTCTCCTTGCATAGAGGATAATGGTGGTAATGCAAGTTGAACCGTTGATTAGGCTCTTGATGGTGGTGGGTCTCTAGGCGGTGGAACATCATCATCAGAGTCTTCATCCGAAATTGTAAATAGGGTGATGTAACCCCTTCCAACAAGATCATGTGTAAGCTGCAACATGGTTAAAATCTCCATCCACAACCTCACCTCTTACAAAGGCTTGCTTTGTGAAATATGAGTATTTGACAACATAAGGAAAGTTTGAGCAATTAATATGAAATCCCTTAGCAATGCTTGTAACAATATGACCATGTGTTAATGGATGCTCCTTATGTGTAACACACATGAGGAGTTGATTAAAAATCCAATATGTCTAACATACCTGCTTTGATTTATGAACACACCACATTAAAAAGAGCTCTTGAACAGTTACTCTATTAGTTTCAGTTTTACCAAAAATAATACATGCAATGACTTTATGCAACATCCAAAATTTCAAATCTTTGATGAACATTACTTTCCCCTTTTTAGGTTCAAAAGGGGTTTCTATATCAGTTAAGAATGTCCAAAATTCATTAACGTTAAAATCATTAGTGATATCACAAACACCACTTCTTTTAAAACCAAAAACTTTTTGCATAAAATTATAAGTTAATTGGTAAGGTTGGCCAAGCAATCTAAATTCCAGAATTTGAGAATTAGTATCATTGATATCAAGTGTACTAAAAAACTCATAAACAAGATTGTCGTAGGAATGTTCTTGCATACTTACAAGTTTTTTCAAACCACAAGAGCTAAGAACTTGATTGAATACTTCCTCCATGCCAACATCACGAATTAAAGAGGGAGGAAAATACTTACAAGATACAATTTCTCTATATTGCCTTAAGGTCATTTTGTATGCCCAGAGCATATGATGTACTTTGACTACCCAATTTCAACCATATATGTCTTCCCTTCACTTCAACCCTTGCAAGATCGTTCGATTAGTTACTTTTATTTAGCCATTTATTTAGGGATGAGTAATAAATAAGAAAGGCTGCTTGATTTAAAGCCCTAAGAAAAAGGCTTACACTTTAGCATTATCAAACTGCTTTCTACTATTATTGATCACTTGGTGTGGAACACCAAACCTACATATAACATTTCTCCATAAAAAGTTAATTACTTTTTCAACTGTGATGGTGGCTAGTGTTTTGGGTTTGACCCATTTGGCAAAATACTCTAATGCCACCAAAAGAAACTTCTTTTGCCCTGAAGCCATTAGGAAAGGTCCTACCATGTCCATGCCTCACCTAGTGAAAGGCTAAGGGCTAGACATTGATACTTGCTCAGTGCTAGGACATGCTTGCCATTGTCAAACTTCTAGCATGAAGGGCACCTTATAATGAATGCTATAGCATTATCCTTCATCCTAGGCCAAAAGGATCCTTGCTTGATTGCCTTTACTGCTAGCACTTTTCCCTCTATGTGCATAACTCAAGAGCTATTGTGTATCTCCTTTAGGATGTACTTCACTTAGCCTCAAGCATTTTAGCTGAGGAAGTAAGCAGGCCCTTTTGTAAAGAATTCCATTATGAAGGAAAAATGTGCTCTTCTCTATTTGATCTTCTTTGCTTCTTTATCATCCTCAGACAGTTCCTCTTTATCTAAGTATAGTTTGATTGGATCTAACCAATATGGCTGTTCATCAACTTCCATTACCTCTCCTCCTTTTTAGATGCTAGGAAAGGCCAAAGTGCCCACATGAATCCTCTAGGGGAGTTAAGTAGGATGGGAGGCAACTAACTTATTAAAGTTGTTTGTCCTACAGTTTTCTTCCATAGGAATCTTCTAAAATTATATCTTTACTCCTCTATCCTTCATTTTCTAAATAACTACTTTCATCTTCTGCAGATATTTAGCCATGTTTGCTTCTTTTGCTTTGAACTCCCCTTTTATCTGTGCTACTACCAGTTGGGAATCATTTTACACCACAAGCTGGCCCATGGCTACTACTCCCTGATTTACATATAGATACAACTTAAAGTTTCTTACTAAGAGTAATAAAGCATATGTTAACTTCTCAATTGGTAGGTAATTTAGCTCTGTCCCCTAAAGGACCTTATTGAAATAGTAGATTGGCTTTTGAACTATTCATTCCTCCTTGATTAGCACTAAGCTAATTACTTGGTTCAAAGCAAATAGGTATATCAATACTTCTTTGCTTTGCAGGGGTCTACTTAGGATTTGCTCTAAACTTAAAAAAGCTTTCAACTCTTCTAATACAGATTGGCACTCTTCTGTCCATAGGACTGAGATTTTCTCAACTTCCTAAAGAAGGGAAGATACTTCTCAGCTAACATGAACATGAATATGTTTGATGCAACTATCTACCCTATCAATTTTTGTACTTCTTTCTCATTTATGGGGCTGCTATGTCCAATAAAGCCTTTACTTTGTCTAGGTTACACTTAATTCCCTTCTTGCTCAACATGCATCCTGGAAACTTGACCCCTAAATAAGAAATTTGACCCCTAAATAAAGAAGGCATATTTTTTAGGATTAAGCTTCATCTTATATTAATTCATCATGCCTAATAATTCAACTAAGTCATCATGCCCAATAATTCAACTAAGTCTTAGAGGTGGTCCTCAAAGCGTTTGCTTTTCACTAACCTATTGTCAACATACGCCTCCAGATTTTTACCCAAATGTTCCTTGAACATCTTGTTTACTAGGAACTAATATGTAGCTCCAGCATTCTTCAGGCTGAAGGGCATTGAAATATAGCAATAGATACACTTCTTTGTTATGAATGAGGTCTTCTCCTCATTGTCCAAATGCATTTTTATTTGATGGTATCCTTGCTTCGCATCAAAGGAAGATAAATACCCATACCTTACTAGTGAGTCTATTAGTTTATCAATGATAAGTAGGGAAAAGAAATCTTTAGGACATTCCTTATTCAAGTCTGTGAATTCCATACATATCTTATAAGTTTCATTCACTTTTTTTACTAGCACCACGTTCACTAGCCACTCTGGATATTACATTTCCCTTATAAGCCACACTTTCATTAGCTTGTCGACCTCTTAGTCAATCACTAGTTATCTATCTAGGCTATAGCACCTTTTCTTCTACTTGATTGGCCTGTAGGTAGGATCTAAATTTAGTTGATATACCATTACATTAGGGCTTACCCCCCATCTCTACAGCAAAACTAGAGATATATTCTTTGAGAAATTGGCATGCTCGCTCTTTCTACTCTTCTTTCAAAGAGGAATTGATCAATAATAATTTTTATGGCTCTTTTTCCTCTGCCAAAAACTTTTGTAGAATTTCTATCGGCTTAGTTCGATGCTCCAAAATGGTTGTAACCACTTTGACCATAGCTACCTCTTCAACTTACACCATAGCCAAACTTTTATTTGCTTTCTTTTTCTCTTGCCTCTACTCTTGCCTTTCTTGTTTGCCATAGACACAAAATTCTTAGGGATTGTCATTCTCAGGTGCCTTACGTTGGTGGAGGCATTAAGATTGTACGATAGTGGTATACCAAGCATGACATTGTATGCAAGAGGCACTTTGACTACAATGAATACTTCCATCATTGTGACACAATCTAGAGTTGTGCTGATGGTGAATGGTAGCTTCACCAACCCTACAAAAGGGACTTCTAATCCATCCAATGTCAAGACTAAATTATCCACCTATTCTAGATATGTTTCACTAAACCCCATCTTTCTATATGCATATGTTGTTAGCAATTTCACTAAGCTTCTCTCGTCAACCAAGATCCTTTTGACCACATAGTTTGCTATCACTGACTGGATGACTAAAGGGTCTGTATATGTTATGCGAAGGATGCTTTCATTTAGCCTTTATGTTTAACATTTAACCTATTATAATAAATGTATTTGGGCTTCTCCCTCCTTCTTACCAAGGCCTTCACCTGATTATTATTAATTGAGGCTTCTCTTGGACCCCTAGTTATATAATGAATGACTCCTGTGGCTCCGCTAGAACATACCTTGTCCACTCCTCTCTTTTCACAAATCTTCTCAAATAGCCTTGCATCATCAGCCTTTCTATCTCTTCCATCATCTATCTACAATCATTAGTGTTGTGAAAGAGATAGTACTTGCTTTGATCTCTTCTTTCCGGCAAACCAAGCATGGGCTTAAGGTGAGCCCATATGTTCTAGTCTTTAAAGGTTGTAAAGACCTTTATAGGATTAGCATTCAGAGGGATGAATTTACTAGGATTGAAATCTGATTGAGGATTATTACCTCGGCATCTTCTACCTTTCCTCCTCTTTAAGGATTTTTCTTCTCCCTCAGCATCTATCTTCTCTTCACGCTTTGGCTTTGCCTATCCTTCGAGGTAATCTCCACTTTTCTTTACTTCGTTAGCTAGCTGAAAGCCAATGCATCATTCTGGCAAATGTACTTCTAAGCTAAGTCCATAGCATCCTCAAGAGTGCGAGGAGCATGGCAGCATAGCACCTTCTAGTAATCTGTATGAGAAATCCCATTTTTTAGGGCCTCCACAGTTCTAGTTTGATTAAGATGCATGACTTTTAGAGCTTCCTTATTGAAATAAGCTATGTAGTCCCTCAAGGACTTGTTCTTTTTTTTTTTTACATTACTGATTCTAAGTACTAAGTCTTCCTTTCTATAGGGGTATTCAAAGCAAAATGGTGTATGAAAGCCTTAGCTAAGTCCACAAAAGAGTGAATGCTTCCCTCCTCAAGAATATTAAACTATCTCATAGTTACCCTTTCTAAGTAGCCCTTGAAAGCCCTACACAATGCCTCATCTTCAGTGGTTTAAAGTTCAACCACATGTTTATAGTCCATGATGCGGAATCTAGGATTTGTTTCACAATTATACTTTTCAAAGTTAGCAATTTAAACTTGCTAGGAATGGAATAATCTCTAATGGATCTGGTGAATCGAGACTTCAAAGCTAACATCAAAGTCTTATACATACCTTTCTTACTGTGATCTTAGTTCATCTCTTTGAGAAACTTCTTTACTACGTCTCTCATCTCCTTTTCCTTCCTCCTATTACTACTACTAACCTCTAGTGTCCTCCAACTTCTTCCCTATGGAGCGGAATCAATATTAGAGCATCCTTTTCTCCTTCGCCCCCTTTTCTTTGAAAGTCTATCAAAGTTCTCTCTATCTTTGGATCTCTTTTCCCTCCTATCATTTCTTCCCCTACTCTTATCAACATCACCTCTATTAGATTGATGTGAACGTCCTTCATCTCTATCTCTTTCCCTTTCACCTGTATGGGAACCTTTTCTACGTGCATGCCCATGCTCTTCTTCTTCTTTTATTGAATCTTCTTCATCTTTATATGTTACTTCAAATCTTAGTCTCCTGCCTATCCTTTGGTTTCCTAACTAACCTTCTACTGCTCCAAGGATTTCTTAAGGTTGTTTTCCATACACCAGATTTTTTGCTACATTCCTTCTTAGGATAGTTTCTAAGATAATGGTGGGGTTTTGATATAAAGGTGTTTCCTATTGTTAGGATGCTCTAACAAATGTAGCTACAGTGTTGATTAGCTGCAAGCCAAGAGCAAGATCTAGGTTAGCAATGTTGAAGAGAGCACGGCTAGGTCTAGCAATGTTTTGTTGGGAAAGAAAGGGTTTGAGAGAGGCATTCAAGTCCATAGGGGCCAATGTTTAAGGATCTTTAGATGGAGGAGGTGAGTGCCTAAGGTCTGAGGGGCTCAAGGACTCATGGTCACTAAGATTAGTCATTATGAGAGAAGAAATAAAGGGTTTTCCGGCTATATGTTTTGATACTCTTTATAGGTAGGTATGTTTGCTCTAGGAGCAAGAGTTTTTAGCCCAAAAAAGGAAAGCAAGTGTTGCTATCCTCAAAGAAAGAAGAGAGTGATGGTTTTGATGATAGGAAGATCAACCAACATTTCCTATAAATAGTGCCAATTTGATTGAAGCTTAATCAAATAAGAATTAATAGGCTGGATCTTTTATGTTGGGCCTTATCATTTGAGCCTATAAAGAAGAAAAAATGGTTATGAAAGCCAAGCCTTATTCTTAGTGAAGGGCATTCGACACTCAAGTTAACTGTAGGCTTCTCCGATGAATGGAGAAGGAGATTTCTCTTCTCAAGTCAGAGAGCTTTTAGTGAGCGAAACACGTGAGAGAGTTTAAAGTTCAAGCTACCTGAATTATATGTTGATCCTTCTCTTTTGTATGGCTCGTGCATAGGACATAAGTCCAGTACTTTTTTAGAGGAGAGAGAAAGTCTCCTGACACAACATGTTCCTAATTGGTGTGGTTGGTACAGAGGTAGTCGACACATGGGCTGCTGTCTTATCCTTGAGAATGTTTAAGGTGAGTGGCATCTATACTAAAAGTTTCCAACCACACAAAGTAGCATGTAGGGGAGATTACTTATGTTAAAGTAAGGCGAGACTTAAAAGAGATAAGAGGAGGCGTCGCTAGTCCTAGGCTTGGAGGCTTGTGCTTTTTGGGCCTAATCCTCTTAGGCCTTCACTCTGGGTTTCAACTTTGGTGTAAAGGTCATTAGCTTTATAGCTGAGGTGGGGTTTTAATCTCCAAAGCTCATTAGGCCATTGAATCATTTTTGTTTCTTATCAATACTAATTTGGAGATTTTTTTTATTTGTTTACATTGGAAGAGAAGAGATTTGAATTTAAAATTAGGAATTAGGTTTGGAAGAAGTCTTGAGTACACAGCACCAGTTTTATCAATTAATTTCACGACTATATTAATGGAAAATTTTTATTGCATGAAAAAACTATTAAAAATTAATTACACTGCCAGAAAAGTAAAGAAATCTAATTTTTTTAAAATGAATAATGTGAAGTAATAAATGCCATTTTGTAAAGGAAAATAATTAAATTGGAAAAAAAAATTATACATGCTGTTGTGTGTCCGTACAAATTTGAACGTACAAGTTTAAATTTCCAAAGTTGGGAAAGTGCCTTAGAGACCCATATATACATCTTTTTTTTTTTTTTTAAATCAGAACCATGTATACTTTTTTAGATAATAATAAAAACTTTAAAAAAATAATGAATTAATAGTACATTAAAATGTCCGCACCTGGTTATTTTTATTGAAAAAGAAAAAAGTTACAACTAATAAGAATTCAAACTTTATTATAAAAAAATAAATATAAAGCAATAAGAACATAAGAACAGAGAAGAAGAAGAATTTTGCATTTCTTTTTGGTGTGTCAAACAATACTACAAGTCCCTCTATTTATATGGTAGGATTAACATAAGTTACAATACAATTAACTTAATAAATCAATTACAATAAAGAATATGTAACCTAATATAATAAATGAATGAGTTATAAGATTCTAAAGGTCATGAGTTATAGATATCCATTCTAATTTATTCATAATACTCCCTCTTGGATGTCTATCTTTGTAAAAAAATATATCTCATTAAAACCTCACTAGTAAAAATCTAGTGGAAAAAAAAACTAGTGAAGGAAAAAGAGTATAATATTCTTGCATGCAAATAGTACACTGCCTCATTAAAACCTTACCAGAAAAACCCAATGGACCAAAACCTTTGGTTAAGGGAAAAAGAGTACAGTGTTGAATTCTCCCTATTTGCAATATCACTGATAATCTTTGAGATGACGCATTCTAATATTATGAACTAATTTCTTAAATGTTGCAGTAGGTAATGCCTTAGTGAACAAATTTGCTAGATTACCACTTGAACGAATCTATTGAATACTAATCTCACCATTCTTTTGGAGATCATGTGTAAAGAAGAATTTCAGTGAAATATGCTTTATTCTGTCTCCTTTAATATATCCTTTCTTTAATTGAGCAATACAAGCTGCGTTATCTTCATATATTGTTGTTGGAATTTCTTTATCTGAATAGTGACTACATATTTCTTGAATATGCTAGGTTATTGATCTTAACCAAATACATTCTCGGCTTGCTTTGTGAATTGCTATTATCTCTGCATGATTTGAGGAAGTAGCAGCTATTATTTGCTTTGTAGAATGCTAAGATATAGTTGTATTACCATATGTGAATAAATAGCCTGTTTGAAATTGAGCTTTGGGTGGTTTAGATAAATACCCTGCATCTGCATAACCAACCAATTGAGGTCTAGATTCATTTGTATATAATAAACACAAATCAATAGTTCCTTGAAGATATCACAATATGTGCTTAATACCATTCCAATGTCTTCGGGTTGGTGAAAAACTATATCTTGCTAGCAAATTAATAGGAAAAGTAATGTCAGGCCTCATATTATTAGCAAGATACATCAGTGCACCTATTGCACTAAGATATGGCACTTTAGGACTAAGAATTTCTTCATTATCTTCTTGAGGCCTGAACAGGTCCTTATTCACATCAAGTGATCAAATGACCATTAGACAACTCAATGAATGTGCTTTGTCCATATAAAATCATGCAAGAACCTTTTCTGTATAATTTAACTTATGAATAAAAATTTCCTTTTCTAAATGTTTAATTTGTAAACTAAGACAAAACTTTATCTTTCTAAGATCTTTCATCTCAAATTCTTTTTTCAAGTTACCTATTGCTTTTGGAAGTTTTTCAGGAATTCCAATAATATTTAAGTCATCAACATAAACAGTAATTATGGCAAACTCAGATCCAGATTTCCTTATAAAAACACATTGACAAATTGGATCATTTTCATAACCTTCTTTTATCAAATATTCACTAAGGCGATTATACCACATGCATCTAAATTGTTTTAATCCATACAAAGATCTTTATAACTTAATTGAATATATTTCTTGAGAACTTGCATTGTATTTTTTTGGCGTTTTAAATCCTTTAGGGATTTTCATATAAATATCATTATCAAGTGAGCCATATAGATAAGCTATGACTATATCCATTAGGCGCATATCAAGTCTTTCATGTACTGCCAGACTAATAAGATATCTAAAAATTATTGCATCCACCATAGGAGAGTATGTCTCCTTATAATCAATTCCAGGTCTTTGCGAAAATCATTGTGCAACAAATCTTGCTTTGTACCTTGTGATTTCATTTTTCTCATTTCTTTTTCACATAAATACCCATTTGTATCCTACTGGTTTTACACCTTTAGGTGTTTGGACTACTAGTCTAAAAACTTTATGCTTTTCAAGTGAATTCAATTCTGCTTGTATTGCATCTTTCCATTTAGGCCATTCATCTCTGTTTTGACATTCTTGAACAGATTGTGGTTCAAGATCCATATTATCATTCATAATATCTAATGCTACATTTTATGCAAAACTATAGTCCACAACTATTTCATTTCTATTCCATCTTTTTCTAAAACTAACATAATTTATCAAGATCTCTTCATTTTTACCATCTTTGCGTATTTGTACTTCTTCAGGAAGTTTATTTATATAAGTATCTACCTTCTCAATAAAATCATCATTATTATTTACAATTTTTCTTTTTTGATGATTTTTATCCTTAGAACCAATAGGTTTTCCACGCTTCAAGCATGTTCGAGATTCATTAAAATTTTTCTAATACACATTTTTCACTTGAAATAATGTTTGTAACATTGAGGTATTCTTGATTCTTCTCATTTATAGTCTCAATATGATATCCATTGCTTCGAATATCATTAAAACTTAATAAATTTCTATAAGACTTTGGAGAAAATAATGCATTATCTATGACAAATTTTGTTCCTCTTGGTAATAATATATTGGCTCTTCTGGAGCCTTCAATTATTTTTGTGTTACCAAATATTGTAGTAGCAAATGCTTCACCCATTTTCAAACAAGAAAAATATTTTGCATTTTTAAGTATAGTATGTGTGGTTGCACTATCCACAATACATATATCTTCTTCATTTGTCTTAGATTCAATCAAAAGCGGAGAAGTATTTATTTGTTTCTTGATTTAAATAAAACAAAATAAAATATATTAGAAATATTATTAATTAATAGGGGAAAATATTACATTAAGAAAATAAAAAAATACAATAAAGTAAAAAAAAAAACCACAAATAAAATAAATAAAAGCTTGCACACAAAATAAACTTTCATGATGTCTTGATATTTCTTAATCAATTTTCCTTCTCAACTGGTTCAAAGAAATCAACTATATCCAAATGTGTTATATCAATAGGATCATTATTTTTAAAAACACAATTGGTCTCTATATTTTTTCCCTTCTCCTTTAATGATATTTGATAAAACTCAATAAGATGTTTAGGCGTATGACAAGTACGTGATCAATGTCCAGTCATTCCACATCAATAACATTTACTTTGTCCACTTTTCACGTTGTCATGTTTTACATCATTGTTATCCCACATCTGGTGGTAATTTGTATTTTGAGAATTGAAATTATTATTGTAACCACTATGATAATTATGTTGACCACGACCATAACTATGACTATGACCATGACCGCGGCCACAACCACGATCTCGACCACAGCCATGACCATGTCCACCTCCATGTCCTCTTACATTTTCAATATTATTATATGTTACAACATTCACTTCAGGGAATGGAGTAGAACCAGTAGGACGTGCTTCTTGATATTTCATCAACAGCTCATTATTTTGTTCAGCCACAAGAAGGCATGAAATTAATTCATAATATTTTTTGAAGCCCTTTTCTTGATATTGCTGCTATAAGAGCACATTCGAGGCATGAAAAGCAGAGAAAGTTTTCTCTAATATATCATCATCAGTTACTTTTTCTTCACACGATTTTAATTGAGAGTTAATTCTAAATATTTCAGAATTATATTCACTCACTGTTTTAAAATCTTGTAATCATAAGTGCATCTAATCATAACAAGCTTTTGGGAGAATTACTATTTTTTGGTGGTCATATCTTTCCTTCAAATTTTTCCATAGAACAAGTGGATCTTTTATAGTAAGGTATTCGACTTTTAGCCCTTCATCAAGATGGTGACGAGGGAAAATCATTTCCTTTGCATGATTTTGTATTGAAGCATAATTTTCTTCTTTGATTGCATCTCCAAGACCTATGGCATCTAAATGAATTTCAGCATCTAATATCTATGATAGATAATTGTTCCCTATAATATCAAGTGCTACAAACTTAAGTTTTGTGAGATTTGACATGATGAAATTATCACAGAAAATAATAATTAGATAAAAAGTAGACTTAATTCATATTAACAATGAAAGAAAATAATAATATAAATTTTTAAAGGCAAAGATAGAGTTAAATCAAGATGTATATTTAGACATGGTAGTATACGTATGTATATAGTGCAAATATTTGTAAATGAATAACAAAAAGTAGGTTGCAAAATATTTAATTATACGTATAAGATAAATGGACATATTCCAATGAAAATGCAAATAACAAGAAGATAAATGGATATCAATAGTAATGTTATAATAAACAAATATAAAACAAATGTTATAATAAGTTCATGAGTGAAGAAAAACCAATTGACCATAATAACTTATTGTAGGAGTTTTGTTATTGGAGAAACCAATAAATATAAAGGCCAAATTCATATATATACTTCTACTGGCCTAACTTGGTATACGTATATATATGCTCCTGTGTACTTGTAACCAATACAATATGATAAAACAAAAATAAAGAAAACACATATTATGCAGGAAACAAATCCAAAAATGATATATACTTAAATCCTTTATTGTGATAAGATATATATAATATGATAAGAGAGAAAAATAGTTATAGATAAACAATATGGACAACACATGCATAAAAGCATAAAGAAAAATTAGAATAATAATTACCTTAAATATGTATGCTAAAATAAACAAATGTAGAGTCTCGTGCTGATAAAGTATTATGAAAATAAATAAATATAAAGCAATAAGAACACAAGAATGGAGAAGAAGAACAACAATTTTATATTTCTTTTTGGTGTGTCAAACAATGCTACAAGTTCTTCTATTTATAGGGTCACAGTAATTTCATTTTACCATTAATGTCTTAATCTAATTACTTACTCCCCCATCTTATTTTATTTAAGATATATTTTTCTCACCAAATTTAAAAGTGTATTAAATAGTATACTATTTTTCTTTTTATACTCTTTATTAACTACAATCTTTACATCTTTCCATAAATTTTATAGGAAAAAATTGAATTAATATTTAAGGACAAAAAAAAATATAAATGATAAAAAAATTATTAAAAATAGAAATGAAATGTAGGAAAATGTTCCAAATAAAATGGTATGGAGGGAGTATAATTGAGGTCTTGGAATTAAAAGTTTCAAGTTCAAATACCATCGTTTAAAAAATATGTAGATATTATTTGATAATTCACGTGAATTTGTGTGGAATTTCTGCTTTTGATTGCAAATATGTTTGGATAGTGTCCGCTTAAATTGGATTATATTGAATATGATGTAAATACAAATAAAAATTGGTTGCTATCATTTTTGAAAAAAAAAAAAACATAATTTAATTTTTACCATTATATTAAAAATTAATTAATTGACACTACAAAAAATAAGCCAATTATCAATGAAAAATTCCATCAATAAATATAAGAAATTCATCAGTAATTGACATTACTAATAGATTGAGACTGCTCAAGTTCATCGATAAATTGATGTTTAGTAATTTTGTAACAATGGTTGAAATAATCCATCAGTAAATTTACTAACAGAATAAAGATCAGTATTTCTTAAGAAGTCGTCAGTAATTTCATTAAAAAAATAAATTAAATAATCAGTATTCGTCACTAATCTATCAGTAATTTTAATAAATTTCTCAATTGTCAGTAATCCTTTAGTAAAAGGTTTCAAAAAATAATTTTATAATTAATCAGTCAGTAATCCATCATTAAAGTTTTTATAAAAATAATTTAATAATAAAATCGATCAGTAATCCGTCAGTAAAGTACTTTAAAATTTAATATTATAAAAAAATGGTCAATAATTCATAATAAACTATTTTAAAAAAATAATTTAATAAAAAAAATGGTCAGTTATCCGTCAGTAAAGTATTGAAAATGTTTTTTTAATAATTACAACGGTCAGTGATCCGTCAGTAAATTGGACAGTATATTTTTTAAAAAAAAATATTTAAAATATTTAATAAATGAATTTTATAAAATAAATATTAATTATAAAATTATAAAAAATTATATAATATAAATATCAAAATTAAATATTATATAACATAATATTATTTACAAAAAAATAATATACTGTACACCCAAATGTAATAACCTTAATTTTATTTATTTTATAAAATCTTATTTTTGTACAAAAATATATTATTTAATTATTTTATTTACTAAAGCGTAATTGAAATTTATATTTTTATTTAATTTTATATATTTATATGATTTGAAAAATGTATTACTATAAAATAGTTAATTTAAAATTTTATTGGTTATTATGAGTTAATTTAATGAGAAATAACTAAAGTAAAAAATAATATTTTTTTAGAGTTAAGCAATTATCCATTCAAATTATTATTTTTGAAATTACAAACTAAGAGAATATTTTTTTATTTATTTACTTATGAAAATATTTAATTGGATTTTATTTAACAATTATGAAAATTTTGTAAGGATTAATTCTATATTAATTAAAGTTTAAGATTATTATTATTATTATTATTATTATTATTATTATTATTATTTAAAAAAAATATGAGAGGAAGATCTAGCCATCTGATTAGCCAATGGGTAGCCAATCAAATGCCAAGATGAAGAAAATGGGGGAATAGAATGAGAAGCAGAGAGAGAGAGAGAGAGAGAGAGAGAGAGGCTGTGAGATGGAGAGGAGATTAAGGGTCCTCCGGTCAGCAATGGCTTGCACTGACACCCCTAAGTTAAAGCCCATGAACCTGTGAGATAAATGAAGGTGGCGGCGTTGGAGAACATTACTGGAGCATGGCACACAAGAGGATAGAAGTCTTACTAGTGCTGAAACTTCAAATCAAGTTTTTGGCCGATTTCGACAACCAAATTGAGTAAGACTGGTGTTATTTGAATCCTTGTCTCAAGAGCTTTCAAATGTTACCTATCTCATCCTTTAAAGCTCACCAAAAGTGAAGATAGAAAAATGCATCACCAAAACTTTGAGGGCTCATTTCGGTGAAACAGCGGCAAGTGGCGACTATTTTCGAGATCCTAGCATCAAGGCGAGTAAGATGGCATGAAGATCACCTTGCCACCGTGAGCAATAGCATGTGGCCAATTGGCAGTGCTCTAATGGCAGTGAGTGGAGCATATTCAGCAACTCCATCTCATCAATTCGGTTCAATTTTCGATGTTCGTTCAATAGAATTTTATGTAGGCATATTTGAACTCTTGAATTTCAATTATTTTTCGAGTTATAAATTGATTTAAGTTATGTTTATTAGATCTAATTAGTAATTAATAATTTTATGAATTTATATTAGAATTGGATTTTGGTTATATTGTTGATTGTGAGTTGGGTGGACCCAAGAGAGCTCATTGATGTTGTGTTGGGTTGTGTGGGTTATTGGGGTTATTAAAAGTGTTTATTCCTTTGCTAAGGTTGGGAAATATCCTAATTATAAGGGATGCTCTATCAAAATTTTGGCAAAGTCTTAGTAATCATTTAGGTATAGCTTTATAGGTGAGTCATTTTTATTCTAATAATCTCGTCTATTATTCAGAGTTGATCTCTCCAGTGTCCTTCTATCACCAAAGGTCACACTTTAAGGGGAAAGTCAGTTAGAAGCATCGTCAAGTAAGTGAGTGATACTTTCTAATGTACTTTCTTGTTTTTCAAGCATTTGCATGTATGTAGTTATATATATATATATATATATATATATATATATATATATATATATATATATATATATATATATATATATATATATATATATATATATATATATATATATATATATATATATATAAATGTATATGTCATTTTACACTATTGTTGCATGAATGCATGTTAGCATTTAATTGTGATTGATGAATTAATATTGTTATTGCATATTGGTTGTGACTGACAAATGGAATCGAGATGACACAGTCCCACTTAGAAAAGTGGATCTATTTATAATGATTGAGATAAGAAAAGCTAGGACTAATGGCTCATGGCTGGGGCCTGCTCATCCCCCCTCTGCGACCAGCAGGGTTGGCATTGTGTGGCTATGGCCAGTGACGACTAGGACCCTTTGTAGTGGTTATAAGAGACAGTATTAGATTTAGAGAGACAAGATAGAGGAATTAGCTCCCTATATTGAGGTTTAGTGTGGTACTTTGGACTGCATTCTATCCATGTCTACTTATGTGATTTGTTTATAGTATGACTATTAGACACATGTTAATTGGACACCACATTAATATATAGTTAGTATCACTCATTGAGTGGAACGCTCATTTTTATTCAAATTATTTTTTCCAAGTTATGGTATGAGCTAATAAAGATATTTAATTGAGTTTTCTTGCCTTTTTTTATTCTTCATTAGTGTAACTATATTTTGATATTTAATTATGTATTTAAAATTATATTAATCTGTATTATTGAAATTCTAGCACTCTGCATAGTTACATTTTTATTATTTGTTTCTTTGTTAATTTGATTGTTATGAGGTTGTTAAGCAGAATCTTTAAAAGCTGTAATATATGTGAGATAGTTGCTTGAGAGGCATTAAATTGATATGATGTTTGATTGATTCTGCTTAAGTTGTGGGCCCATAGCCCTATTCTATGATAGTTTTGTCATTTAGTATGATGTCTGGCTTACTATGGGCACTGGTAGCCACATGCATCACCTGTGTCCTAGTACCAGTCACATACCCTTGGGTTCGGGTCATGACACTATAAGTATTGAAAATAACTATACTAAAAAAAGAAAAAAAAACTAATCGTGCTCCTCAGCATCATCATCCTCCTTGTCCTTCTCATCGTGGCGCTTCTGATGCTGCTAGCCATGCTCTAGATATACTATATATGCATCAGCAGCAGTAATAGCAATAGCGACATCTCCAGCTAAAAGGTTTTGAGAAGTAGTAGAAGCCGGTGAAGGAGCAAGTGCAAGAGCAACATGAAGAGCTACACCACTAGCAAAGTACTATAAGAAGAACTGCTGCACCTGCAGCTCAACCTACTAGCGGACCTACTCCTGGACCATCTACTGCCTTTTCTCCTGTATCTGAGCTACTCACCTATCAATCTCTTAATGCATATGCTCAACTATAGGCAGTGATGGCGATGGTGAAGCTGAGGAAGAACTGGCCTTGAGATGTCTAAATGATCAAGCTAAATAACCCATCCCATGGACTTGTCCTTTCCCTCAGCCCTAGACAGCTTTGAAGTATAGTTAAAACTCATATATTTGAGGTGGCTTAGTGGATCCAGGGCTGGCTGCGACATCTGCTTGCAGAGATTTATGAGATCATCCGATTTTTTATATAATATTAGTTATTATCAAAATTCATAATTTATTTTAATAGGAAAATTGGTAATTAAAACTTATATGAATCCGCTAGGAGCACTAGTAGACCAAGCTCTATTTACCTTCCTTCCTTGTGTGGGTGCACGCGAAGACCTCTTCAAGAGTAAGGTTCTGACCAAGATCATTTCTTTGTTAAAAATTAAAATCATGAAACTAAAATTAGTAACTAGAAAAATTATGAAATTAATAACTTTAAAAAAGTAAATGAATTTTTTAAGTATGCACCAAAATTAGAAACAAATTAATTACTTATAATAAAAATCAACATCTTACCAAATTCCTGGCATGCTCCGCTGCAGGGATAGACCCTCCAGTATGCTTAGACATTCCACTTGCTAGATTGCCTTTATCTAGCATTTTATTTAGGGATGTGTAACGACCCACACCCACCCTAGTAATTTTGTAACAAAACTGCTTGATTGCAAACTACTATAATAAAGTATGTGCTTTCATGAAAATTTGTGTGCTATGTGAATGTTGAGTAAGTGGCATGCTAGATTGGTTCTAATATGCATAATGTGAATTTTGGATATGAAATAGGTGATTTATATAAAGTGCAAAAGCATAAAATGATTTATTTCATACAAAGTGAGTTTTCATGCATAAAGCGATTTTTAAGTAAAAAATAATTTTTATGAGCATTTAAAAATATTTTAATTAAATACTTTTGTATAAATTTTAATGAAAATAAAAAATAAAATATTTCATTTTTAGTTATTTATAAACAACTCATAAATTAGATTAAAGGCCCAACTCACTAAAAGTCCAACACACCAAAACACTCTTAACCTAACTCATTAATGGCAAACTCATAATTTTACGCCATAACCTTAAAAATAACCTAATATTTGGCCCCCTTGAGTTGTGATAGTCACCATTCTATTTTCCCATCAGATTTCTATAAAATTTTCTCCCAAAAATTCTCTCTCAACCGAAATTCACAAAGTGTCTCTAAACCTTACAATTTTGTGATCGTCTTCGTAAGTTTTTCTTTTCTTTAAAGCTACTACTTGATTTTTATGAAATTAATCATGCGAAATCCATATGGGGTTGTGTATTTATATTTTTCTTCTTGTTAAATTCCCCTGAGGTTGTTTTTCTTAACGGAGAAATCGATTTCCAACTGTAAACACAAGTCTTTCTTCACAAATCCATCAAAGGTGAATCTTAAAACCTAAAAATTGAAAATTGCATGCATATGTATACTATGGGGGTGATTTGTGTTTCTTTGATTTCTAAGCTAATATTTGTTATGTTTACAAAAAAATATTAGTTTAAATCATGCATTAACATATTACTGTAATGATCAGAAAGTGTGAAAAGCAAGAAAATCCATAATTTTTCCATAATATGTGGCTTGGCCTACTTTGTGATTTTGATCCCAAAGCCTATAATTTTTGTATGATACATTTTAATGATTGTTGGCATGTGTATATGAATGATACATGATTTAATTGCATGTTGGTTGAAGGAGTAGCTCAAGGAAACACCTAGAATGTTTCAACCTACCTAGGGTTTCCAAAACCCTAATTGTTATGATTGATTAATATATATACTTGATTAAGTGACATGTGAATTAAGTTTTATGATGTGTTAATAGTGAATTAATGATTTTAAATTGACTATGAGATTGATTGTATGAATCAGTCAAAGGAGATAAGTATGACTCTTTCAAGGCTTACTTGTTAAGTTGATGTATATGGAAAGTATTAATTTTGACAAGTTGGTAGTTAAATGGAATTAATATTAAGATTATGATTTATTGTATTTAGCTTTACGAAAGTCTTATATGAGTTATTATGTGATTTCATGTGAGCCTAAGAAGGCAAAGTATACAAGACTTAAAAGTCAACATGTTATGTGCAAGTGATGAGTACACTTCTAAGTGCAACTCCAAGTATATGTGAATGATATATGTTCATGGCATAGTTATGGGATAAGATAGCATGATGTTAAGCAAATGCTAAGTATTGAATTATAATATTATGTTAGAGCTTGAGGATTATTAGAGATGTAAGAGCTACAGGCATTAAGAGCTAAGGAACCACAAGGTGAGTAAACATTATATTAATGTTACAAGTACAAGTTATCATGATATGTGAACCTTTGAGATTCTTCAAACCCAAGTTCTTCTCTATTTTCAATTTTAATTATATGATTTCTTTATTAAGCTTGGGTTGTCAAAGGACAATTGGTCCAAAACCATTTTTGATTATTCAATGACAAGAAAGAACCTTTGTGATTGTTGCTTTACCTTACTTTCTTTTTCAAACAACACTGTTGTTTATCCTTTGGTCAATAAGCTAAACATCTATTACTATTATGTTACATGTGATTGCATTCTCTAATGCTATTGTTACAAGTGATTGCCATTAGCTCTAGCTATGATACCTATGAACCATTTTATGCAGAAATCCTCATGCGATGTGGGAAATCATCAGAAGCTATGCATATGGTCTTAACCCAATGGATAGGGTATTGTATCCACCTCAGCTAGAAGGGGTGGTTCTAGCCATAGGGCTTGATCAGATTTCATGCTTATTAAGTGATAGGAGTTAGAATTTGGTTTGATGCCACCTCTCCTCTATGTGCTCGGGTGAATATGACAACAACCTTCACTCTCTATGTGATAAGTGATAAGTGTGATTTCTGCAAATCTTGCTAAATTGAAAACTATAAACCATGAACTATGAATCATGAACTATAAGTTATGAGCTATGGGCCCTTTCTAAAGGATATATGTTATTATATATGCCATACTGTTTACTCATTGAGGTCATCTATCTCACCAATTTTCTTGTGTGGTTTCCAGGTGAGCATTATGAGGAGGCAAGGTGATAGCTCAAACAATCTACTCTGCTTGGGAGATTTCCTTGTCAAAATTTATTATTGTATTGTGATATGAATAGTCACTTTTAGATGCTCCAGGAGTTCTTATTTGGGGAATTTCTTTTGGAACATTATTCCTTTGATGATTTATTAGCAGTCTTAAATATTTTTTTTATGGATTGTATTTAAAGTATTTTTAAACTATTCTTCCACAAATTAAGATTTCTCAAATTAAGTTAATGCATGAGATTTTGGTACGATTCTAGGCAGTGTTTATATGTGCATGAGTGGGTTTTATGGGCGTGAGTGACCTTATATCTCCCCATGTTCTAAGACCGTCATATCTCCAAAGTTGGGATGTGACGAGATGCCTTTTGGGAAAGCTGCTTATGCTATAGAGAATCCAAGTGTTTCTTCCAAACATCCCAAGTCTCCTGAGGGATCCACGTATCTTTCTTCTCCTTCCTCATGATGTCATAGATGAAGTTCTTGTACTTATTTGCAGCCTTCTTAAAGAAGGTCATCTTCACTGAGGCATTAATAGTCTAGCTCTAGTAGTAGTGCAAAAAAAAAAAAAGAAAATACATGTTAGTATATAAATAACAATTAATAAATAAAATTCAAAATTAATTTATTAATAGTTTGTATCTATTTAATACATACTACTAATAAATTATTATATTTTGTTATACTTATTATGTTATTATATATTATTATATATAAAATATATTTTATTTTATATTATTATATTAATTATTTTAAATAATTTCAAAAATATTTTATTATTATTTATATTCTATTTATTATTCTTTATTATTCTACTTTTTAAAAATTTTTAGAATACATATATGTCCTATATATTTCTATTATCTCTATTATACTATTTATTATATCTAATATGCTATTATATATATATATATATATATATATATATATATATATATATATATATATATATATATATATATATATATATATGTATATATATATATATATATATACATATATATATATATATACATATATATATATATATATATATATATATATATAGATATATATATATATATATGTATATGTATATGTATATGTATATGTATATATATATATATATATATATATTATTTTATTTTGAATTCTATATAATAAATTATTCATTACTGGAAACTCCTTACAGTAGAACTCTTTAGTCTCCTGAGGCACTGATTTCCAAGGCTTACCATAAGGTCTCAACTAGTTTTTGAATATCTTATAAATGGTTTGCATCGATTCAAGTGGATATATCCTACAATTAAATCAATTAAATATTAGTTAAACAAAAAGCAAAAGATATTATAAATTAAAAATTACATTAAGAAATATAGTACTTACATATCTCCATCCAGCTTGAGATACTGCCTACGCCTTGGATTCGATGGCAAGAATGCTGGGGTTATGGATGGACTTGCTTCAGTGATAGGAGTGACAGTAGAGGTACTGATAGTACGTGTAAAAAATGAATGATAGGTAGATGGCAGAGTAATAGGCAAAGGAACAATGGATGGAGGGGTAACGAAAGAAGGAATAATGGAAGGTGATGAAGAGAAAGGACCAGTGGATAGAAGAGGAATAGTAGAGGGAATGTTAGTCAGGATAATGGATGAAAAAATAGTGGATGGAGCAGGAGATGTTGGAAAAGTAGGGAACAAAGGGATTTGTGTAGTGATGGTTGAGAAGGTGAATGTGGGAGGTACAAAAGGAGAGTTAGATGGTAAAGATGAAAAGATAGTAGGAAGTATGCACTGGTGGTAAGAAGACCACCAGTGGTAGCACGCCCTCCTTGCACGCGATGTCATTTCTGAAATGTCGATGTACTGCTACTGGGAGTATCTTCCGAAGTCGGTACACGTCTCGAAATTGACATCTATATAATTCATTAATTGGTATAAATTCATTCATTCTTTAATGATAAATAAAAATTAAAAAAACTCAAATAAATTATGGCAAATTGATATGATGTAATTGAGATATAACAATGTAAATATATATATATAAAAAAGAAAAGCAAATTAATACACAAGTTAGAAAAATGACTTAATTGAGATACAACATTGTAAATATAAAAATAATAAATTAATACACAATTTAGAAAAAAGAAATACACAATCATTAAAATAGAAATATTTATTTAGAATATATTTCTTCGAGCTCATCTTCATCTATGTTTTCCTCATATGTCACAACTTTTGAATCAAATTGGGGTTTATCTTCTATATCATTATCATCTTTGTCATACAATTCAACTAATGGCTCATCAGAATCATTTAAAGTTGCAAGAGGCTCATCATCGTTAACTTCAAGTATAGGCTCATCAACTTCGTCATCCTGAAATGGTTCTTCAAATGTTGTACTTATTCCACTACCCTTCTTAAACTCTACGACTGATCTAGCTTTAATCTTGCATACTGCCCACCAATTAGCTTTATCTTGTCGTAGACTCAGATAGGGAACATAATACACTTGACAAGCTCGCATTGCTAGTATAAATGGCTCGTATTTATTGGATCGCCACCTGTGGTTGACTTCAACAAGATTATATTGCTCGTGAACTTTCATTCCCACATTTGGCATTGGATCAAACCATTCATAGTTAAATAAAATAGTCCTCTTAATTAGAAGTACATTTAAATTGTATTGTTTTCTTTATATTTTTTATATTCTATTTTTACTCCTAACTAAAAATTTTTCTAATTTTTTTGTATTTTATGAAATGCATTTAGATTTTAATTTTTGGTGGCATATCTATTGGTTCTTTTTATATTTTTTAATGTGAAATATATTGTTTGTATTTTATGAAATTCTTACAGTATAAATTTCACTTTTTATGGCATAATTAAATATAATTTATGGTTCATTTTTATCGATTGATTTCAATACAATTTTGTACCATAATTTAATCTAAAGCTATATTTTGGATATTTTATTCCTATACGTTTGAAATTAAAGCATTCATTGAAATAAAACAAAATTACTTCCATATATATACATCTACAAATTTATATAAATTTAATAACATAATTAAAAATTACATGACAAAATACAAATTAACCATAAATTACTAATTCACATCACAACATTTATATTTTTTCATACACATTTACAAATAAACATCAAATTAACAATATAACAAATTACAAATTATACATAACATTCAAAAGCACATTATAAATTATTATATTTATATATTATTATAAATAAATTAAATTATAGTATGAACCTCTTGATGCGTGAATATGACTTTTTTTGCTGTCTCACACATAAATTATTTGAAACAAAATTAAAATTCTATTAATAAAATCAAAATAAAATAATTACTAAAATAATTTCAGCATATTTAATACTAGCATAAATTTATAAAAAATTTATTATGCTTAAAACTATTAAATCTCTCAGAAAATTTAAACAACAAAAATTTTTTTTTTTTGTTATAATTCTAATATATATATATATATATATATATATATATATATATATATATATATATATATATATATATATATATATATATATATATATATAACCCAAATACGCACCAAAATTAATAAAAAATACAACAAAATTTCTACAATTTCTCAAACAGTTTTCACCAAAATAATACAAATTATTCTCAATAAATAAAATTCAATAAAAAATTAAATAAACCCATATCACCTGTGAAGGAGATTGTAACCGGTGAAGGAAGAATAGCGGCCGAAAAACTACAAAATAGATGGCACAAAACAGAGAGAGAAACAATTATAGGAAGAAGAAGAAGAAGAAGAAAGGGAAGAAAGAAAGAAAGAAAGAAAGGGAAAGTTGAACAGTTTATATTTAAATATTACTAACGAATTGTGTCATGTGGATTTAAAAAATCAATCAGTAATCCTTCACTAAATGAATTAAGGTGGTAAAAGGTCCTCCTCATTTTTCAATATAGTAAGTAATTTGTCAGTAAAAGTTAAAGACCATTTATGTAATATGGTTGCTATTTACTGATGGATTACTAATGGTTAACCTACTGTCATGTGGCATTCTGTCAGTAATCCGTTAATAAATTCATTAATTACCGTCAAAAAATCTGCGCTTGAATTATGGTGGTCAGGTCTATTAGTAATTGGTCAGTAATACAAGTTTGCACTATCCATTAGTAATTTCCATCAATAATGTATCAATAAACCATCAATATATGTTCCAATTATTTGTGCATATTTTTTTGTGCTTATTCTGTTAGTATTTACTGACCGATTAGTATCTGTTAATAAATGCCATGTTTTTAGTAGTGTGAGTTATTGTATCAATAACATAGGGCAGCATATTACTCATCCAATTAGCAATGTTTTCAAAATCAGATTGAAGGTCAAATTGATTTTATGGTTTGGTTTTAATTTTATCAATCAGATTAGTTTGATTAGCAAAAAAGTAAAAATATAACAAAATCTAAAAAAAAAAATACCTCATTTAGTATGAGGGATTTTAAATAAGAAATTTTACAAAATAAATGCATTTAGGATAAATTTACCATTTGGCATAGTCAAAATATGTGGATTTTGAAAAATCTCTTACCCTCGAAAATCCTTCATTTTTGAAAGTTTTAATTTTTTACCTAGTAGGTTGGAAAGTCTAAAAGCCACCGTCTTTTGTGTATAAGAGACTGTGATAATTTTTTTATTTCAAGATTGTCCCTAATAAATTTATAATATTCCAAAAGTGTCCCTAACTGATCCATTGACTTTATAATTAATCCGAATGGTGGAATTCTCAAAATTCATGAATTTCATAATTTATGAATTTAAAATCCATGGATTTTATTAAATCCATTAATTTAAGAATTTCCCAACTCAAAATGAAACTTTAATCTCCTCTCATTTTCTCTCTCAAAAATTTTCTTTTATTCTTTTTATTTTGGATTACCCAAACTAAAAAAGTTGATAGTAGCCCATTTTTCATTTTTTTTAATTTTTATTTTTTTATTAAATACAAATATGCTCTCTGCATATTTGATTTATAATATTTATCAGCATTGTAATTTTGTATTCTTGTTTACTTTTACCCTCTCTGATCAGGAGTTGATGTTGATTGTGACATAATATAATCATCGCACAAAGCATACTTATCATTGTTATACCAAACAGAGTCAATTATTTTGTCAATATAATCACATTTTTCTACATATGAAAATTATCATCATTTAAGTTGGATTTAAAAACATAATTTATGATTTGTATAATTGTATATTTTTATTTACTGTTAATCATGTAATTTATTTTTATAAATAAAAATTATCTCTTTCATTTCAAAACGAAAAATATAATATTTTAAATATAATAAATATGATTTTTATTTTATAAAAAGGTATATAAAGAATCTTTCTTTAACCATTTACTTAATTATTCATAAAATGAAAAAATATATTATTAAGGAAATATTCTTTACTTAAATTAGAAATTGATAATAATTAAATAACAAAGGTTACTTAATTGATATTAAAATTTGCATTAAATTAAAATGTAATTAAATTAAGATTTCCAATTATGGAATGAATCTTTAATTAATTATAAAAATACAAATTTTTACGTGCAAATTTCATAAAATTATGCTTAAATAAAGAAAAATTTTCAATTATAGAATGAATTTGTAATTGATTGTTATTATTAAATCATTTAAAATTGATTATAGGTTTTTTTCATTAAATATTTAAAATAATTTGCACATTTAGATATAATTTAGTGAAAAATACATATGATATTTAAGTAATATATTCAGCTCTGTTCAATTGGGTAACACTTAATCATCCAATCTTCTAATTTTTCTCAAATCTAATTATTTATAATTAATTTTAATAATTAATTTTTGAATTAACCGGTGCAATTCTCAAAACGATGCCGATTAGAGAACTCCAAACACCTCAAAGGTTCTCTTCCCCGTCCTCAAAACCAGTGGGTCCCCCCTTGCGAATGGACATAATAATAGATGTCCTTCCAAAGTATCCATCTAAAAATGCAAGTAGACAACATAATGCATGCAAAGGACACATAGACGACATATATTGCTGTACACTTCTTGGAGGAGTACTTTAGGTGGGGTGGGGGAATTAAATCATGATCAACGGGACCTGAATTTTTTTTTTTTTTTCCTATTCTAATAGCTAAGATCTCATCTCTTTGGATGGTAGTGGATGGGACCAGGTTAATTTCACTGGACAATTTTCACACGTGTAAGCTTTTTAATTGGTCAATGAGCCGCATAAAATGGTGTACATGTCTTTTCTCGTAATAATGGGTGGTTTGATGATTATTATGATTGATGAAGAAGGAAAAGCGTGGTGGTTGGAACTATATGATATAATTTATAATGTAGGTAGGTTTTTCTAAAGGCTCGAAAAGAAAAAGAAAAAAGAAGTAAAGAAAAAGCGAAGAACAATGGTCAGGGCTTCGTGAGCATTCTGTGAGATGATGAGCGTAATTGTGCTCTTTTGATATTGGAGTTTCTGTTTTATTGTGTTTTTTGTGCTTTGTTTTTAATGGTTTGGTGTTTTATGAAACGCTAAAAACAAACAAATATGATAATTATGATATCTTTCTATGGATTAGTTGCATCAAATTATTTTTTTTATTAAATTAAATTTTATGGAGACTCAATTTTAAACTTTTTAGTTATAAAAACATCTCAAACAGCACTAAACTAAAAACTCATTACTAATTATCTTTTTTTTTTTTTGGTATATGAAATTCATTCAATAATTTTAATAGCGAAATAATTAATTATGTTAATTATTTTTATTATAAAATTTAAATTTTTCATAAATTACTAAAAAAATTAACTGTATATCAATTTACATGAATTACTACTAACATGTAATTAATATTTTAAGATTTTAGTTTTTTCCCCAACAAAGGAGAGTCGATAAGACCTTAAGGGCTCACTAAAAGCAAGCCAAACATAGTTGCGAGATGAGTCAAATTCCATAAAATGGCACAGTCTATGTAAGTCAGAAGCAAACACAATTAGAACAAAGAACAATCACTTATACTAGACAAAAATGCAAAGTTTTATTAAAATTTATTCAAATTACAAGCAAATACAATAAAGATTACATAAAAAATTCTTATTGTGAGAAAGCTTTAGAGGATTCAAAGACTTTTAGCATCAGCATATCATTATAAGTAAAACTTTCCCTCTCAAAGTCAGATCGCGAAAACTGCCAGAGAGAGGGGTAAGGCACCTAGATGCAAAAAGAAAGAAGATCCTTTAAGGCTATAAGTGTGTGAGGTAATTGTCTTTTTCCCAAGTCGCTACCTGAAAACACGAGGCATTCAAGGAGAAGACTGATCTCTCGAGGTTCATTCAAGAAAATAATCAATTATGATGATCTAAGAAATCGATTATAATGATCTAAGATGCCAATTAAGCCAACATTAGGACATATCCAAAATATGAAGAGTATGGGAGGCTAAGCGTAATGGATCAGTTTAAACGAAAATCCATGTGTACAGCAGCAACGACTTCTCCTCCAAAGATAAAGAGGGCATCAAATATCTATCAACCTTTAACTTGGGTCCCAAGAACACATCATCTTAAATCCAAAAAGGGCCATATAAGCAAGCTAGTTATTAGAAGACAATAATTAAGGATTTGTTACCACGTGCTAAAAAAGAATTGTGAATGCAAGAGTCTAGCTTAAAAAGTTACAAGAAGACCAACAAATAACTTAAGACATTCTCTGATAATATATGAGACTTGACCAGTGCCTTACAAAAACTTAAGGTCTTTCCTTTCAGTTTTTAGCAACTAATTATATTCATTGCATTTTTTAAAAAACCATAATAATTGTTCCTAAAATTCCGCATGGTCTTAAAAAATGACCACTTAACACTCAAAACAATTGGCACATGTACATAAGAAGTCATCAATAAGTCTACCCTACAAGTTCTAACAACTTCAGAATACTCGGCACTTTGCAAGCCAATCTCATGAGAAACTCTAACAAATTATACTCCTGCTCCCTTGAACTCAACCTTATGTGCCAATAGAGTAGGGGTTCTCTGATAAAGACTAAAATGGCAATACCAATTAGGTCATCAAAATAAAACCTAAGATAAGCTAGAGCTACATATAGAAAGTCTTACACCTCTAAAAGTTACTAAGCCTAAACTGCCAATAGATAGTAAGCTGCAACACTTTTGATAGATTAACTAGTGCCTTGTCATCCATTGATCATCCATATAACAAATACCTCACAAAGCCACCTATCGTAATAGTACTTTACCACCAAACAAGCTCCATCAATAATGAGAGCTCTCCTCGACCCTGACATCTTCTTCAAACTTCTCTCATACTCAACCTATAACATGTTTGGTAGATGAAATTCAAATCAAATCAGCACAGGACTCTGCAACTAAATAGTCTAACAAGCAAACAGACTATCCTGCTATTCATTCACAGTATGACATGAACAAAACCCAACAATCATAAGTAGCCACATCGCCCACTCATTTTAATCCCCAAGATGGGAGTTCAACTTAAGTATTCATGCTCTCCTCCCAAGGATAAGAGGGAAGAAAGTAATGGTAAAACTCTAAATCCATTTAATTCTTACTTCAAAGTTGCAGTTATTGTCTTAAACATTAGAGAGTAAACCTAGACTAGAGACTTTGCTATCTAATGCTTATTTCTTCTCCTTTTTTCTTTCTCTTACAGGAAATATACTCAAAGACAAATAAACCCTCTTTCAGTTATCTAATGTGAGGCCTCGTCCGAGCACTAGTCTAATATGCTAAGAGGGGTATCAGAATGCTCATTCGGGTTCAGACTCATGTTGGAGTCTTTGAGCTTGGATAGGTTGATTTTGAAAATGACTTGAGAGTCACTACCTTAATTTTATTTATTTAGGAAAACATTAAGGAAAAACCCAAAATTGACTCTAATTCATTAATCTTTAATTAATTTGCCCAAAGAAGAAATAATTAGTTTTTGAAACTAAAGAGGATTTGGAGACTAGGTTTTTAGTTTTAAATAATTTGAAATTTGTCTCCTAAGTTTATTTAGCTTGAAATTGGATTTCATGAATAACAATTATAAGGTAATAATTAAAATACATAATCATGACATAATTATAATGCTTGGGAGAAAATTAAAAAGTAAATAAAGTAAATATCCACAAGCTAAGAGGAGTGTTCCCTCTAGTCCTTATGGATTTTAGGGGAACCACATAATCACTCATTAACTCCAAAATAATTAAATTAAATTAATTATATAAATTAAATAATGGGATACCTTCTCTAGCCCTTATGGGTTCTAGGAATGCCATAAATTTCCTTAAAAAAATATGAATATAAATAATTACATTGAAAATGAATGGGGAGAGGGACTAATTTGGATGTGGATTTTAGATTTGAATTTAAATTTCAAATGTAACTACATCTATATAGTTTATTTCATGATTAAGTAGAGGGATTTAAAGATTGATCAAATTAATTTGGTTTGGGGTTTTTATGGGTGAGAGGAAAATATTGTACCTTCTTTTGTAGCAAGCAGAGGATTATGCTAGACCGAAATTTAGTTTTATCGATGCTAGAAAGCGGAGATCCTACTCAAAGAGAGTCCATGGGAATGGGGGGATTAGATTGATTAATTAATTAAAATGATTAATTAACTAATTAAATGGATTGGTTAATAAATTAAAAAGATTAATTAATTAAAAAAATTAATTAATTAATTTGATTGTAGATGAATTAATTAATTAAAATGATTAATTAATTAATTAAGAATTTGATTTATTAGAGGAGAAAGAGAATAAGAACTAATGGATAGTTATCAACAAAAACTCTTAGGGATAAGAAAAAATGAAGGAAATGGAGGCCTATTTATAGATAATTAGTGGTGGAGGTATTTTGGGGAAGAGAAATGTGAAAAGACAAGAAGGTAAATAGGGCTAAAGGAAGGTAAAAATTAGACAAAATAATAGAAGATATCATTTTGGAGGGCAAAAGGGGAGCAGCCATGGAATAGAGGATGCAGCACTACATGGGCAGTTGGCGAAAGGCCGCTAATGCCACTTTGTGTGGTGCCGCAGTGGTCCCAATGGCAGATCCCTTTTTTTTTTTTTCTTAGAGATTGATATTGGTCTATGTCAAAAAATTGAGTGGTCATGTAGTAATGTACTTTAAATCTCATTTTTCTTTTAGGGCAATGAACTCCCACTTGCTAATCGGTTAGTGGGATCGCCATACTACCTTTATGTAGTATACTAAACTTAACAAGTATTATGCTATGACTTATCGGGAGGATGCAAAATTGAGGGTTAACAATTGCCCCCTCATCAGAATTGCCTTATTTATAAGGCCATTATGATGATAGTGAAGCCGAGAGTTAGGATGGTATAAAGAACCAAAGGAATGTATGGGTCTATGCTTGGACATGTTTGAGTGAGAAATATAGTTGAAAAGGATGATGGCAAAGGGAATCACAAGGATATCTAAGTGATCGTTTCTAGACATTTTATAGGTAAAATTGATGGATTTAGGTAAAAGAGATGTAAGAAGGAACCATAAAGATATTTAGGTGATCATTTCTAGACATTTATAAGTGGATTTCATGGATTTGGATAAAAAGGATGCTTAGATGATAGGGATGAAAGATATGCCCTTGTACCTTTAAGAGACCTTGAATGAGTAAGGAGCCTCGACCTATGGTGGGTCGACTAGGAAGATTTGGAGGAGATTTTTGAAAGAAATTGATAAAAAAGAGTCTTGACCTATGGCTTGTTAGCTCGATAGATTTGATTTTGGTAAATGGAAAGCCTCGACCTATGGTGAGTCAAATTAAGATATTTTGAAAGGGGTTTAATGAATTTAGTAAAGGGAAAGCATCAGCCTATAACAAGTTGGATTGAGTGTTATTTTTTTGGAAAAGATTTTTGATAAGAGGAGGGCTTCAACCTATGGTGAGTTGGCTCGAGAGACTTTGAAAAGATTTTTTATAAGAGGAAAGTCTCAACCTATGGTGAATTTGCTCAAGAGACTTTGAAAAGATTTTTGATAATAGGAGAGCCTTAACCTATGATGAGTTTGCTCAAGAGATAAGATTTAATCCATCAGATGGAAATTTATTATCATAGTCAAGCTTATGTGAAAGATTATTACCACAGTCAAGGTCAGGACAAGGATGGCTGCTTGGTTTGGAAGCGTAGTCAGAATGACACCATAATCAAAATCAAGTGAAGATAGTCTTTTTACTTGAAGGAGACCTAGCTTTACGCATGGGTTGTCTAAAAAAGGAGAGACCTTACTTTGTGTAGAGATTGTTAGAAAAGGGAAACTGTGTAAAGATTACTTGAAAAAAGGGGCCTTTATGCAAAGGTCATCTAAAAAGGTTGTCTGTATATTAAAAGACATAAATCTTGAAGGCTATCTTAGGATGGCATTGAGGAGGGGGGTATTATTCTAAAAGGTTTTAGTCAGATTCAAAAAGGTGCTAGTCAACTTCAAAGAGGTACCAATAAGTTTTGGAAGGTGTCAGATTTAAATTTATTTAATAAGCTTTGTGAAGGCATCAATCAGCTTTAAGAATTTACTAGTCAGTTTCAAAAATATGTCATTCAGCTTTAGGGAGGAGAGGCCATTAGCTTGATATATGCATGAAGGTGTATAAATGTAGGTAATTGTATATGCATAAATGTTGATGCACAGATGATGCAGGTTTTTGTATGAATATATTAGGATTCATAAAATTTTTATTTAATTTCTATGCTATGGATAATTTAAGCCCTATGGATGATTTATGGTGATGCATGCAATGAATGAATGTATGGATGCATGAGGGTGGATTCACTGGTTTGCTCTTTATATGTCATGAATAAAATTTGCATGCAATGTTGATTCCTAAAAGCATTATACAAGTTGTGGAATGATTCTTTAGTGAATTCATAAGGCCATCCAAGGAAAGTCTGACAAAGCTATGACTATGAGATCTCACCCGACTGCCCCTCTTTCACTTAGGAAATTGCCTTAAGGAAAGGTCAGAGTTTTTTAAGAAGGTTATGGAATGAACTTTGGTGCTTATGATTAGAGCGGCTATCGCTAAGAAAATTGATTTATAGTTTTGAAAAATGATTTTGAGAGTTTCCATCCTAATTTATTTTAAATGGATAAATTAAGAAAAAACCTAAATTTATTTTAAATGATTTCAGGAGTCGCCGCCCTAATTTTCCTCTAATCCTTATGGATTTAGGGTTATCATATAATCACCCCTTAATTCTAATTTAACTAATTATAGTAATTAAAATTGGGATATCTTCTCTAGCCCTTATGGGATTATAGGAAGACCATAAAATTCCCTTAAAGATTAATTTTTGGAAAAACAAATGGAAATGATATTAATTTAAAGAATTGGATTTGAGGTTTGGATTTAAATTCCAAACTTGCCTTTGTACCCCATTGAATGGGGATCAAAACCTACATAGTTCATTCTGTTATGAATTGGAAGGCTTTACAAATTGATTAGATTGATTTTAGTTTTAGAGTTGGATGAATGAGGAAGAGGCTGATACCTTTGTACGAGTTGGGTGGACAGTGTTATCGAACCAAAGCTCCATTTTATCAGAACTAGATAATTAAATTGATTGAGGGATTAATTAATTAAAAGTATTAATTAACTAATTAATGTGGTGAAATGGATGGATTAATTAATTAATTAGGATGATAGGTTTTTAATAAAAAAATATTAATTTTGATTTTTGAGAAAGTGATTAATTAATAATTTAAAAGATTCATTAATTAATTAATTTGAGCGATTAATTTTAAAAAGCAATCAATTAACTTGGGTAAGGGTGGAGTAATTAATTAATTAAAAGCATTAATTAATTAATTAAAGAGAGTGATTGAAAGGAGAAGAAGAAAATGAGCAAATAGATAGCTAGTTTACAAGTGCTCAAGGGGCGAAGAAAAATGATAGGAAATGGGGGCTATCTATAGGCAAATAGGGTTGAGAGTAATTTAGAAAGTGGAAATATGAAAAAACATAAAGGTTAGGCTTGGAAAAAATGCTGAAAATAAGGTTGGAGATATTTTAGGAACTACAAAAAGGACAGGGGGGACTATGTAATTGGAGGGGTCAGAGACACCGCCAGGCCTCTAGATAGTGCCGTCGGTGTTCCAGGTAGCTAGTAGCCAGCTCAGATGCAGCCCAGACAACTAGCGATGCTGCAAGCCATCTCGAAGGCAGCTGATGTGGCAGGCTTTTTTTTTTGGGTAGAGATTCATATTGGTCCATATTGAAAAATGAAGCATCTGGAGCAAAGTTCTTGAAGAACAAAATTTTCCTAAATAATAAGGTTCGGCAATAGATGAAGGAGGATAAATTATTCAAGGAAAAATAACTTGGATAAGTTTAAAGGATTCAATTGATTGTATTATGCCAAAGAACTTAGGTTTTGGAGATTAGGCTTTCTTTGAGTAGTGAGAGGGATATACCTTAATTTCCATCTATGGTGGGGCCTTTTAAGTGTCTTGGCTTCATCAAGGATCTAAGGGTTTTGAAAATGGGAGGTAGGCTTGCTACATTGGCTTAGGCTTTTGGAAAGTGCGTGTGGTTTTTATTTTGCCAAAAAAAGTTTGGATTTAAAGGTTGGTTGTGAGCTTTTCACAAGTATTATCGGCGATAGAGATTTTGCAAGAGGTTTAATTGATTATGGTTCTACCAAGGAGCTTGAGTTTTGTGATTTTGTTACAATGATTCATAGAAAGGAAAGAATGCTAGAAAGATGATGCATATTCTGCGACTGTATAGATCGCATAAGTAATATAATGATGAGTAGAGTTATCATTCCACTGGGGACAAGGTTCAAGTACTAGCTCAAACGTTGACTGTTGTCTAGTTAATTAAAAGTTTGAGTAATGTTTAAATTAAAATAACTAAACTAGATTAAAAACTTTAATTAAGATAATATAGATAAACTACAAGAGAAGAATTGATGGTAAAAACTACCTAGGTATTTGAATCCTCTTAGACCTTATATGTACTTCATGAATGGACACTCAACTAAACCAAACAATGGATTGAATTTGTAGTCCACTAGGTTAGATTGAAACCTCTCTCAAGCGATTCAATCCCTAATTACTAAGTATTATAAAAAGAATCTCTTCTCAATTTATAATTAAATAGCAACAACATTAAAACTAAGGAACCATAAACCAAAGAATCTTGTAGGTCTATCTCTAGCACCCCAATCAATTCTTAACCTTTATGAGTGATCAATCCTAGCTAAGCTTTCTCAAGTCAAATAGCTAGAAAACTAATTTCGATTATCAAGTATGCAATTGACAATTAGAAATATCAATTAAAAATCATAAAGATAAATCAATCCAAATGAATGATTTAATTGATTAAAAACCCATTCAATCCATACAAAGTAATCTAGGATTCATCAAATACCAAAGTATGAGAAATTTAGTTCATAATGAAAAGGTAACAAGAATAAAAGATAAAAGGGAAAAAAATCAAGTAGTCCATAATGGATGAATGATAATCCAAACTCGAATCTTCAATCTTTGACTTGAAACATGAGGGACTTTGATCTTTACCTTCAATATTCATTACAAAACCCTGAATTTTCCTTAGAGAAACCATTGCTAAGTTATCAGATTCCCAAGCCCAAATTACTGTGCAAAAATTTCTTATATACCCTAACAGAGTCACTTCCACGTCCACACCCACACTTATGGGCTTAGGCATAGGAATGGCTAAAAAATATTCTTGGCTTGTCAAAATTAGGTAGTAGCCTTTCTCCTTGTCCCATGGGCACACCCACGCCCTTGGGCTTAGGCATGGCCTGAGCTATACTTTGCTTCTACTTCTTTAAGACACTCCATCTTTTAACCAAACTTTATCATTCTTTTGTATTATCATCTTATGGCATGTTAAAGCACAAGGTTTCTAAAAAGGATTGAAAACAACACTAAAACAAATAAATCAAACTTAATTTTAAGTATAAATCATGATAAATGAGGGGATAAAATGTAGGCATTCATGTACTTATCAAAAGACTCTTGAGATGATGCCTTTTGGTTTCAGCTAGATTCATAAGGAGGTCAAGATGGACTTTTAGGAATGAGAGTGAGCCATATAGCTTAGGTCTTCTAGTGACTCGAGCACTTTGATAGGAAGGCACGACTTAGAGATCATGCCCTTGATAAGGGATGATGGATTGACCAAAGGTTACTCAAAATAATGGACATGCCCCTAATGATGGGTAAGGGCAACTTTTATTTGTGACAACTTGGTATTTAACTTGATGACTAAGGAAAGAAAATGGGTGGCATAAAGAAAAATAACTTTGAGGAAGATAAAAATGTTTGACTACTCATGCAATGGACAAAGGAGGATAAATTATTTAAACCAATTGTATAGAATCAAACAAATGACATGACTCATAATAGGATCCAATTTGAATGATTGTGAGATCTCCTTTGAGCACCGAAATGCTTGTTAGGAAAAATATCATAATTGGAACTTGCTATGAGTTTAGAAAATGACATTTGAAAATTGTGAATTACAAAAAGTGAGTCGCCACTTTAATTTTATCTTATTTTAGAAAAATTAAAGAAAAACTCTAATTTGACTAAAAATTATATCAATTTGCCCAAAGGAAAAGCACTAATCCACTAGTGACTTAAGAGGGCTTGAGGATTAGATTTTGGAAACAAACAACATGAGAAAACTTGTTTTCTTAGTTTGGCTTAGAATTGCAAAATAACTTTTTAAGATAAAAAGAGATTTTATATATGCATGATCAATTGTAATATGGTGCATGAGACAATTATTATTCATGCAATGCATGGCAAATATGAAATAATGACAATCACAAAGTGCAAAAAATAAAAAAAATCTACTTAAAATTATTGCAAATCAAAGGTTAAACTAATGGATCTTTCTTCTAGCCTTTATAGGTTATAAGGAAAGCACACATTCCCCAAATCTAATCTAAATAATTAAAATAAGGAAAGTAACAATTTAAACAAATACAATAAAGGAAATATAGAGTAATAGACATGAAAACTAAATTTTTTATTTTATCTAATAAGAATAACTTTTAGACCTAAACTATGCGAAGGAGGTGATCGAGAGGAAGAGTTATTAGTTTAGCGGAGTTGATGCCTTAGAGTGGCATGCTTGCATATCCTTCTGAATGGGAATCAAATCTCACATGGTTCTTCCTTCTTACAGAGGAGGGGTTTCATGTTTTAGCTTTGTTTATCATCTTTTGGTTGATTTTAAAATTGGAGATTTGTTAAGTAGTTCAAATTTTAATCAACAAAATAGTATATCTTGTCAGGTTTAGATTATAAAGAAAGGTTGAAGAGAGAGATTACTATATCAGATTTTAGAATCTTAAAAAGAAAGAGAAGAAAGGACTATACCATTGATCTTCTTTTCCTTTGCATGATCTAGGCTAGCTTTACCAGATCTGAGGACCAAACTCTCCTAAGATTAAACCTTACACCAAAAAAGTTAAGGAAGAAAATATCAGAAAATAATTGTTGAAAAATTAAAATAAATTTGAAATTATTTTTGAAAGAATTTTAGTAAAGAAAAAGGGAAGATTTTATTAAAAAGAATCTTAATTTTTGAGAAAAATAGAGTTTTGGCTTGAAGATTGAGAGAAATTAGGGGTTTTTGGGTCTAGAAAACTATGTATAATGAATGGGGATTGACCTATATTTATAGGGAAATGGTATGGAGGTAAAATAGGAAAAATCAAAGGGAATGTTGACACTGGTAGCATCGATAGCACCCAATGAATGCCGCCTATCCTAGAGGCATGCATTGCATGCCGCCCAATTGGGTTTTTTGCTAGTTCGACTTGTTTCGACCTATTTTGGCCCGTTTATGATATGATTTGAATGATTCAAATTGCATTGTGCTTCTTATTCAGTCTTGGATGACTTAGGAGTGCTTCTAAAGTCAAACGAACATGTCTTAAGTCCCAAAGCTCTAATTCTTAGCTTTTTGGTTTTTAGCCTATTTCACAGTTTTGGCCCATTCTCTTCCTTTTCTTAGTTCAATTGGAGCCTGGTTTGATTCTATGGGTCCATAATGTATGCTAGACATCTGGAGGTGTAAATTTGAGAGTTCAAAATTGCCCCTTCATCAGAATTGGCTTTGAGCAAAAGGCAATTCTAATGACAGTGAACCCTAGAAGGAGGTGCTATGTCAAACTTTGGGCTATTGCTTATGCCATGTCAGATTTTGGGCTTGTGCCTTATCAAATTTTAGGCTTATGCCTTATCAGATTTTAGGCATGTGATATCTATTTCAATTTCTTATGCACGAAGGCATTTCATGCTTATGCAAAAATTTACAACTTAAACCCTATAAATTATAAACGTGGTGTAAAAATATGGACCTTTTGGGAGATAAATGAGATTTTGTTAATGGCTATCAGTTTAGTCTTGACATTGGATATGGGAATGGTAAAAATGGTCTAGTGAATTTTAACTTAGGCTATCTATCCAGCCTTAATGTTAAAGGTAAAAATGGTTTGGGTGAATTTCAATCAAGACTATTGGTCCAACTTTAATATTAGAGGTAAAAATGGTTTGAGTGAATTTCAATCAAAGATATCTATTCAACCTTAATGTTGGAGTTAAAAATGATTTGGTAAATTTCAATCAAGACTATTTGTCTAACCATACTATTAGAGGTAAAAACGGTTTGGTGAATTTTAATAAAGGCTATATGTTCGGCTTTAATGTTGGAGGCAAAGAGGCAAATTTTGATCAAGGCTATCTATTTGGCCTTAAGAGGTGGTAAAAATGGTTTGGTAAATTTCAATCAAGCTTATTTGTTCAGCATTAATATTGAGGATAAGAAGCGCATTTTGATTAAAGCTGTCTGTTTGACCTTAATGTTTGAATAAGAGGTGAATTTTTATCAAGACTATCTATTTGGCTTAGACTTTAAGAATTTGAGATTTAGTGCACCTAGGAGGGGGAGATTTGGAAATTCAAACTGATTTAATAAGGCCACCTATTTGGCCATATTATTAGCGAGATTGTGATCAAAGCTATTTGTTCAGCTTTGATGTTTAGGAGGATTGGGATTAAAGCTACCTATTTAGCCTTAATGATGTAGGATTTAAGTAAGGTTATGTCTTTAAAATATGAGAGTGGGAATGTTAACATGGGTGGCTCAAGTCGGTTTCCCCGTGGAAAGTTATGGTTAAGGATTAGTCCTTGTAAGGAAGGGTCCTAGCTAAGGATTGGTCATTAGGGGGTAAGTCAAGTAGGTCCTAAGAAGGATAGGTTGGTCTTGAGATATTAGGTCAGATTGTGTTAGGTTTCAGATTAGGTCAAGAATTATCACTTGAAAATTTAGGTTACAAGATTTGGGCAAAGATGGTCAACCCAATATAGCATTTAGATTAGTGGATTCATTTGTTGAGCCAACTTGATAAAGAGACCTTGAGCTTAAAGGAATCTATAAGTATTTTCAAAGGAGGTAGTTTAGCCAAGAAACTTGGGCTTTAATGATGATGGGCTTTGGTTTTGCTAATTGGTCAAAGCCATGAGATTTTGCTAAAGAATTTGATAATAATATGCTCAGGATGCATAATCTTTGGAAGGATGATATGGTTGATCACTTGAAGAGATAGTATGTTTAGATTAAGGAGTTAGGGGTAAAGGTGTTTTAAAGGAGACAAGTGAGATGCCATCTTGTGAATTGATTCAATAAGTTGGACACATAGATTGGAAGGTAAGACTAGACTCCAACTGATTCGAGATTAGGTAGAATGAGACACAGGAGGCTAAAAACTCTAAGCAAAAGTGATGATTTTAACAAACACTTAATAGGGTACATCCCCACATGACTCTATTAAAGGTAAGACTAACAGAATGACTACCTTTGGATGAGAAAAGACTAACAAACTAGATAGTGAATCCAATTTGAATGAAATAGAGCTTCATCTTGAATTGTTGCTTCAAGTTGATTCCATCCTTTGGCTAAGCAGCCTTTGCGGGCTTTCAACTTAGTAATTCCTTTGATTACTTGCTCTAATTTCTGTCTAAGTCACCTTTTCAGGTTCTTAACTTAGCTCTCTCTCTCTTACTCTCTCTTTTTATTTTTTTTTCCTTTTTTGATTTTTCTTTTTTTCTTTTGATTTTGGGTTGGCAAGGCTATTTATTCCATCTTGCTTGGAAAGATTTGATTCTATTTAGATCATGGGTTGGATTTCTGGTTTTTTATGTTGGCTTTATACTTCCACCAGGTTAAATAAACTCTAAGTCTATTGTACCCTAGTTAAAGGCGAGTGTACCTATTGTTTGGGTGGTATAGCATAAAAGAGGTCGATCCCATATGGAAACTATATAAGTATTAGCTGAAATGTTAACTATTGTCTTGTAAATCAAATTCCAAGGAAAACTAAAATTAAACTAAATTGCAAATTAAAATAAATTAAATAAGTGCAGTAAATTAACAAAATCAATGGAAAATAATCAATGAGTTAATTATCTAGATAAAAACTCCCCCTAGCTCCTCATGTATTTTATGAATTATGGAATCAATCAAATCAAACAATGAATCAAGTTGGCAATCCTAAAATTAGAATTAAACCTTTCTCAAGTGAATTAATCCTTTTTTCCTAAGCAAATTAAATAGAATCTCTTCTTATTTAATGGGTTAGGCAAAGCATTAAGATCAAGGAATTAAAAGCCAAGGATTTTATAAACCTATCTCTAGTAATCCAAGCAATCCCCTATATTTATGAGTGCTCAGATCAAATCAAGGATTTCTCTACTCCTTAATAAGAAATCAAGTATCAAATCAACAAGCTAGCAATTGCCAATTAGATTTTATCAATATAAATCATAAATATAACTTAACCCATGGATGATTTGATTGAAAACCCAATCATTCAATCCATACAATAAAAACTAGGGTTTGTCCCATCTAGATAAAAGAGTTTAGTTCATGGTAAGATTAAAGAACAATGAACAAGAAAGATAGGAATGAAAAATCAAACAATCCATAGATAAGTTCTTAAAAATCTTCTCTTTGATCTTGAATCACCCACTTCAAATCCACTCGAATCTTGTTCTTGCTTCTTAATTTCAGCTATTATATGCTCTTTCCTTCTCAAAAAGTTCTCCCAAAGTAAAACTCTCCAAAAAGATTTGGATCCCCCTTATTTCTCTTTGAAACATCTTTTAAAGGTGCATTTTTTCACTTGACATGGTCTAGAACAACCATGTTCTAGGGCATGTAGGCATCTATCTTTATACATAATTGAGCTCTTTAACATGGGTTGCAATACACCCAGGTACACGGGTAGGATGTTCAACAACCTTGATGCACGTTGTGTTCCTGCGCATTGTTCACCTCAAAATATACTATCCAAAAGCGAACACCAAGTATATAGGGCAATTGTAGTATATCGGAAGCACCCAAGGTCGTATATCTCAAGAAATTGCAAATGGAAATATTTGTCTTGATTTAAAGAAAATTAAATGAAAAGAATTTGAATGATTTTAAAAGAAATAATTATAAAATAGGAAATTAAAAGAAAACGTGGATTAAAATGCAATACTTTATCAATGAGTTATTAAGCATTCAAAGACCAAATAATAACTTGAAATACTCAAAGACACACTATTTCCCAATTTCTTTACAAACTCATTGCAAAATCTTTCCATATTTAATATAACCATGCTTACAATGCAATTCACATGTTCAAAGAATAATAGACTTCATTAGAAACTTTCTTTTTTTTTTATTTTTTTTATTTTTATTTTTTACAAAATGAAGTCTACATTATCATGACATACATAAGAACGTGTTCCCCAAGGCAATATGTTCTCCCACCCCACACTTAAAAACTTTGCTTGACCTCAAACAATATAAACACACTCAATCCTTCAAGAAAATAATTTTCAAATGCTCAAAAACCTCAATGAGGGACAAAACAAATGAAAATTATAGTGAAAGGATAAGTTAAATTACGTTTTTCTGAAGAAAAGATCAAGGCTCAAAGTGGTTTACGAAAGGAAATAAACATTCAAGGTTGGTCATTTAAGCTAAAGGGTGAAACCTTATGCCTTAATCATTTTAATGCTTAAATTGAAATTAACATGTGGTCTCAAAAACTATACCTAAGCAAGCTCTAGAGATGCATAATCAACATGGTACACATAATATTGCAACAAAGAAAAAGTGTTTAGGCTCAAATATTCTCACCATGGTAAGGTAAAGTCTATCATGCTTTGCAATGAAATAGAGGCAAACAAAAAAATTTTAAAATCATAACAAGTGCAAAACATTTGAAACATTCAAACTTGAGATTGCTTACAAAATTTTCCTTAAATCACACGACAATACATTTAATCCACCAATTATGCCATAACATCAACTCAAAAGACAAAACAACTTTTATAGATAGGACTAAGTAAAACACAAAATCAAAATTTTAAAAACAAAATTTTAAAGACAATGATGGGTTGCCTCCCATCAAGTGCTTCTTTAACATTGTTATAGCTAGATGTTTTGGAAGACATTAAGGAACCTTAAATTCCTTAAATTTTTCCACTCCCTCAAAATGTGGTTTAACTCTCTGACCATTAACTCTAAAAATTTTATCTCTATGAAAGTTAAACAAATCTACTGCTCCAGAGGGATGTACCACATTCACAATAAAAGAATCACTCTAGTGGGGTATAGATTTACCTGGACCGTGACGCCACCACGAGTTATAGAGTAGTACTTTCATACCTAGTTCAAGGGACTTTTGGACATGGCTTTTATCACAAAGAGGTTTGGCTCATTCCTTGAACATTTAAGAGCTCCCATACACTTTTTTCTAGAGCTTAACCAACTTAGACACCTGTAGCATTTTTTTTTTTTATCATAGGATCCCTGTAAGAAAAAATCTTTGATAGTAATATTAAAGGATTCAATAGAAAGCATTCCTCAATAAGTGATGTGGTAGGAACAAATAATCTATTAAAAATGGAAAATTCACCAGTTTGGCCTAAAATAGTCATAGTCAATTTCCTATTTTTAACATCAATCAAAGTACTAGTAGTTGCCATAAAAGGTCTACCCAATAAGATATGCAATTCTGACCTATTAGATAATTCATCCCCGATATCCAACACCACAAAATCAACAGGCACTATCAACCCTCCTACTTACACTAGCACATCTTCTATAATCCCCTTAGGAAATCTCAATGACTTATCAGCTAATTGCAAGCTCATTTTGGTGGGTTTCAACTCTCCTATATTTAATTGCTTAAATAAGGCATATGGCATCAAATTAATATTAACACCTAAATCTAACATGCCTTTAGCTTTTTCACCACTACCCATACTAAAGTCAATGACAAAACTACCAGGATCCTTAGCTTTTGAAGGTAATTTTTGCTGGAGTATGGCATTAATCACCTCAGACACTACTACTTTCTCCTCCATCTCTAGCCTCATTTTCCTAGAATTTAGCTCCTTAAAAAATTTTCCATATGCAGGCATATTCTTAATCACATCAAGCAAGGGCAAATTGATACTTACCTTGGATAACATTATGAAAAGCTCATCAAATTGCTTGTCTTGCTTACCATTTTTTAAATGGCCTAGAAATGGAATAGGAGGTTGATAAGGATCATTCGTTTTGTGTAACTTAAATGGAGAGGGTGTCTTTATCTCTTTCTCTTTCTCCATTGAAAACTTGACAGGTTTATGGCTTCACATTTCTTCTTCTGGGTTTTCTTATAGAACACCTGCATAGTTAGAAACTTCACCAACATTATCATTTATTTGCTTACCACTCCAAAGAACCATGATGGACTTAGCTTGCTTCGATTGGCTAGGAAGTTTCCCTTTTTTATTTGATTGCACCTGATTTGTAATTTAACCAACTTGAATCTCTACATTTCGCACTGTTACTTTAAAAGAGTCAAATCTTTAGTCATTGGCCTCCTGAATTTTAGTGCTATCTTGAATGAAAGCATTCAAGCTATCCTCTAAAGATGGCTTCCTTTGCTACTGTTGGTTTGATGATTCTCCTTAGAACTATTGGCCTCTTTGCATCATTTTGAAACTGAGGCTGCTATTGCTATTGGTTGTTATTTCTCTAGGAAAAGTTTGGATGGTTTTTCTAACCTTGGTTGTAGGTGTTGGAAAAGGGGTCATTTCTTGCCTTAGGTTGGAAACCATCTGAGGCTTGCGCTTGCTCATAATCACCTGTAAAAGAATCAAAATTCAAAGGGCAAACATTAGCACCATGACCAAAAATACCACAAACACCACATACCTTTTGTTATTGAACTGGTGTGTTCCCTTTCATGGTTAGGAGCTTGACTTTTCTAGTGAGCTCAGCTATTTGCATAGCCACATCTTTCCCTGGAGCTTTTTCTTCAACTCCTGCTTTTCTCCCTCTCACACTTTTTTGCTGAGAGTTAGCACCAAGCATCTCAAAAAGGTCATAAGTTTCCTCATCAGTGATCTCTCCCATTGCCCTTCTAGCTGCATTGTTAACTATACTTTGGCTCTGGAATATGAGCCCATCATAAAAGAATAGGTTGAGTAATTACAATGGCTAGTGATGGTGTGGGCATTGAATTTAGAACATCTTGAACCTTTCCCACACCTCATGAAAAGGCTCTCCTTCCATTTGTGTAAAGGTTATAATCTTTGATCTCAAATCAGTTGTCTTTTGGTAAGAGTAGAACTTCCCCATGAATTTATTGTACACCTCCTCCTAAGTAGTCAATGAACCAAGAGTAAGTGTCATCAGCTAAGATTTAGCTCTGTCCTTTAAGGTGTAAGGAAAGCATCTCATCTGCAACTGATCTTCAGTTAGACCTTATAGAGGAAAGGTCTATGTGGTGGAGTAGAAATCCCTGATGAAATTGAGGGGGTCTTCATTTGGCACTCCATAAAAGGATGGGAGCATGCTATAGTGTATGATATTTATCTCATAATTACGGGCAGCTGCATCAAGTCTAATGTATGATGTTGCGGTGCTTATGATTGGCCTAGCATAATCCTTCATGGGTTGCATTTCCTGTGCCATGATGTATGGTTGTTCTTCTTGATCTTCTACCCTTGGATTTTCGGGATCTATTGAATCAACTTGGTCCTTGTTTGGCTATAGTCTTCTTCTTTCTCCACCTAACCTATGTATGTTATCAACAAAAGGGACAATATCTCCTTCCAGAAATCTTTTCCCTTGCATAAAAATCTCGAAAAACAAATGTAAATAAAAACTTAAAACAAATATATTCAAATGAAACAAACAAATTCACCTTGCAATTCCCTAGCAATGGTGCCAAAAACTTATTCGCCTCAAAATATACTATCCAAAAGCGACCCGCAAGTATACAAGGCAATTGTAGTATATCAGAAGCACCCAAGGTCATATCTTTCAAGGAATTGCAAATGGAAATATTTGTCTTGATTTAAAGCAAATTAAATGAAAAGAATTTGAATGATTGGAAAAGAAATAATTGCAAAACAGGAAATTAAAAAAAATGTGGATTAAAATGCAATAGGTTTAAAAACAATGAATGAATGATGCCTAGGATTTGTATTCAGTTTATCAATCCTATATGTTCATGAATATACCCATTTGATTATGCTTAAAACCTTAGTTTCTAACAACTCAGGGAATAAAAATCAATCTATTAGCAATTACATTCATAGAAATCATTCTATCAAATCATAAATCAAAAACTAAAGCATAATCTTAAAACTTATATTTTTAATTCATTTTAAGATCCTAAAGGAATGAATTCTGAAAATTTACTTCAACTCTCATTCCTTCATTCAAAACCTAAGTCAAAAATTGATAGCTAAGTAATTATTCAATAACAATCAATCAATTCAATTAGGGATAATAAAAATAATCAAATGGGATTATATTCAATTCCATATCATAAACACATCATACAAACCCTAGATAAGACTGAAATTAGTTCATGAGAAATATAATGATAATCTTCAAGTTATTAAAATCAAAAGAATTCATTGAATTAAATTCTTCCATTTAATAATCAAAAGATGAAAATAACTAGGAAATTAATCTTATAAACCAATTTGATGTTCTAAACCAATCTCTTGGCTTCTTCACAAAGAATTCCGTAAAATAACTAAAAACAATCTTCTCTAAGTATCCAAACTGAAAAACTAAAAAGAGAAAAATAGAAGAATAAAATGATTCTCCTTTAAAACTAATCTTTTTCTCCCTTTTATACCAGACAACTCTCTTCTTCCTAAATAAAATCTTTTCTCTTCCATTTATACTTTCCTAAATGACTTAGGGTTAAAAGTCCCTTGAAAATTTGGATTAAAAATGAATTACAACTCAAAAATAGTGCAATAGGGCACTGGAATATTGCAGCTAGGCACTAGGGCTGGTGGCGTATGGAAGGCTCTCTGCAGAGTTGCTCTAGAGGCTACTAGGGTGCTATCTGAGGGGGAAGGTAAGTAGCAGACTGTGGCACACGCTGGGATGCTTTCTATGGGCACTGCAAGGGCTGCTACTGCTACTGTTGGGCGCTAGGAAGCTGTTGTGGATGTTGCTGGGGCTTCTGCTACTGCTGCTGGGCTCTAGAAAGCTGCTATAGATGCTTAAGGCTACTTCTGCTCAATGGCATTCCTCTTGTTGAATTTTTCATCTTCGCTCCAAACTTCTATTTCTTTAATTATTTAATACAACTAATAACAACTTAACAAACATATTAAAAACATCATAAAATCATAAAAATAAATTATAAATTAACAATTAAAAGAACCAAAAATAAGATAAAACTATGACAAAACAGGTGCGTTGCCTTATGTAACTTTGACTCTTTGCCCAAAATTTGCTGAATTCACTCCTTAGCTTTGCAATTTCCAAATGAATTGATCCATGGTTTCCAAATCAGCTTAGTCCTTTAAACAATTTTGATAACACACTTAACAAACAATTTAAACTCAATTTAATGATAAAACATAGTAAGAACAAGGGATAAAATATAGTCAAATATGCACTTATCAAATCCCCCCACACTTGACCATTTGCTTGTCCTCATGCAAATTAAATCAAGATAGCAATTCAAAATAAAATTTTCTCCCTCAACTTCAAGACAAAACATCAAAATGGGCAATAACTTACTCATAATGGAAACTTGAAATCGTCGATCAAATACCAATTCTCAAACATGATAGTCATATCAAGAGAGTTTCATGTCCAATTCTATAAATTCTCGAGTCTAAACTACATTAGTTAAAGATTTGTGCAAACTATTCCATAGCAATAAAAGTTAAAGCAAAGTACATTTATAAAGATTTTCTCCTAAGTACTTGACCACTTACTTGGGTTTTTTTTTTTAACTCAATTACTGGAGCAAGACCTTGTTTGAATTGTCATACTAGGCTTTTGGTGCTAGTGTAAATATTTGTGATGTTGACCGCTGGTTACTCAGCTAGAATCATAATTTCAAATGGCTACTAGCACTATTCATAATCTTAACTTCAGGATTTTAGCGAGTTAAGAATAGCGGAATAGATTAAAATTTAAAGCTCTTTTTGCTCTTTTACTTAACTTATTTTATTTTCCAAGAAAAATAATCAAGCTCCCTAGGATATTAGAAATTTCTGCCAAACCTTAAACAAAAGTCACAATGGAATAAAATAAGTATAAAAATTTAACTAAGAGTTCAAACTCCAATATAAAATTTAACTAAAGTTCAAACTCCAATCTATTAAACCAATTCCCTAACATGACTACCATATCCAATTTTCGATAAATGATTAAATCAATCAAGCAACGCATCAGCAAGTTATTGCCATTTAAATGAAGATTCAACTATTAAGAAAGTCAATCTCACTTTATGCTACTATCTTAATTCAATTTACTAACTCACAATGCACACTCTTAAACAATCCCCTCCATACTTAATGAACACATTGTCCTCAAGGTGTTAGAAATAAAGAAAATAGAAATAAAAGAGAAAAAGGTGTACTGCTTTGAAATTGCTTGCAAGAAAAGAGTCATGATTGGATGTGTCGCTTTTAATACACAAATACAAGAATTAAATGAGGTGATCATTCACTAAAAACAATAAGCTAAAATAGTATATATCACAAATAACGACAACAATACATGTATAATATGCTCTTATAAGAAATAAAGAAAATATGCCTAGCTTAGAATTTTCATCACTTCATACAATTAATTCAATCGAAAACTAGGCTAAACTAGCTCTTTGCTTTTCTTTCCTAGGTCTTCCTCTACCCATCTTCACATTTGTAGGGTTGCCCCTCTAACTTATTGGTGATTCTCGCTGTATTGCATTATTTTCTGCACTAGATAGCGCAGCAGTGCTCATTATATTCTCAGCCTCCTTTTCCTCTTTCTTTATGTCCACTATCTCCTCTAAGGTGAAAGTGTACTCATTTTCAGTTGGAAAAGCCCTATGATAAGCATAAAAGGCTATGCTTTCTTCAGAGGTCACAGCTGTCTTAGGGCCACTCTTAAAAGGTTTAGAGGTAGATGGACCAGGCTCCATCTTGGGTATGGGTGTGTTAGAGCTAATACTTGCAATTTCTTTCAATTTAAACTAAATTAGAGCAACAATTTAGAATGTGATCTATACAATGGAAGCCTCTCCATAATATGCTAACAAGGAATGACAAACACATGACTCATGGATAAGGAAATGAAGTAGGTAACTCATATATTTTTCATATTGTCCCCATAATATTTACATGATATGTCTAATGCAATGAAATAAAGTTTAATAAAAATAAAAATACAATAAAACATAAATGAATTAAAAGAAAAATAAAAGGAAAATAAAAAGAAAAAGAAAAAGAAAAAGAAAAGAAAAGAAAAGAAAATTGATCCTTATATGTAGATGAATCAGGGTCGTTAACTTTGATGTGCTCATCGTCATCTACCGGAGGTGAAGGTGGTGGTGATGGAGGTGGTTGTATGGAGGGAGTGAATCCTGAATGCTAAAAGAACTCCATCATTGAGCACTTAATTAATCTCCTATGCTTAGCCTCATGGTCTAACCAAGCCTCGATGCACTGATGTTGTTTCCTTGTCAGGTTCATCATCCGAATATACATCTCGTGAAGTTCCTACTGCTGATGGTCTAATCTTCCCACCTGGTTTTCCATCCTATATAGCTGCCTCTCTAAATCAGTGATCTTGTGATCCTTTGCCTTTAGATCACTAATGGTGTGCACCCAATCTCGATAGCTTAGAGAAGGGAAAATAGGAGGCAGTGGTGAAAAGCTTAATGGTTTAGCTGGGTCGGTAGAAGTGGTGGGTTTCGAAAGACCAGGAACATCGGTTGCCGGTGGTGGAGGTGGGTCAGTAGTAGTAGATATAGGTGGTGGTGCACCCTAAATGGAATAATGGTCACCATCAATATGGAGAATGCCCATCCATTTCAAAGTCATCCTACTTGAACCAATGGGGCTTGGCATCCCATCCACAGTCATTGGGAGAAGAGAAATAAAGACCCCTAATGACTTTGCCAGCCAGGTCACATATATCCCTTTATGAGGCCTCGCTCGAGCACCAATCCGATCCGCCGAGGGATCGAAATGCTCTTCGGGAGAAACTCCACGATTGGAACTCGCTGTGAGTTTGGAAAATTGATTTTTGTATTTTGAAGGTTGAAAAGTGAGTCACCACTTTAATTTATTTATTTTAATTGAAAAAATTAAAGAAAACCCAACATGATTGACTCCAAAATAATTTGGTTTATCCCAATGGAAAAATGCACCAATCCACGAGTGACCAAGGAGGGCTCGGGGATCAGGTTTTGGTAATTACACAATTTAAGAAAATGTTATTTTCTTTTGCTTGGCTTGAAATGCAAAATAACTCTTGAAAAATGAATTTTTGTGTATGCATGAATAAGAATATAATGAATGAACAGATATATAATATGATGGAATGACAATAATAAATAAATAGGCAAAATAAATCCTACTTAATTATTACAATACCAAAATAAATGAAATAAAGGAGATCTTTCCTCTAGCCCTTATGGGTACTAGGAAAAGCACACATTCCCCAAAATAAACCAAAAATAAAATCACAAGTAAAAGATTAATATGAATAAATCAAAATAAAAAGGAAAACAATATTGATAAAAAGATTTTTGGAGTTGATGCCCTTCAGATTGGCAACCTGCGTATCCTATTGAATAGGAATCAAACCCCACGCAGTTCTCCCTTCTTGCGAAGGAGGGGTTTTAAAAATGTGTTGGTTTGCTTATTAACTTAATTCTGATCCTTAAATTAATAAGTTATTTAGATCTTTTCATTTTTAGACCTAAATATAATTCTAGATCTGAATTTAGAATTTTAAAATGGGAAAGGGATTATACCTTTGCTTTTCTCAGCTTTCGAACGAATGGAACTAGTTTGGCTCCGGATCTCAACTCCACCTTGAATTCAAAGGAAGCTTGGAATCTGGATCTAGAAAACAATAAATATGTGAGTGTAAGAACGAAAGTATGTTTCAAAATTGCTCCGATTGCTTTGAAATGCTCTAGAATGCTTTAGAATCTCTTGATAATTATCGGAAGTCGTGTCCAATGAGGCTGGAGGAGGCTCCTATTTATAGAGCTGACAGAGGAGGTGCCGGCGGTACGGACGGCGGTGCCAGCACAGCACCAGCAGCAGGTGCGGCATGGCTTACACGCCGGTCGTCTGGGCGGCACGCCAGACATGCCGCCATGCTGGCGGTATGATTTCCATGCCACACCGGCGGCATGGTCATTTTTCGGCTGCACGGGATGCATGCCGTCTCTTGCGAAGCACATAAATCATGCCTCCAAGCGCCACTCGCACGGCTCAAACTGTTTCTGTCTATTTCGAGCCCGTTTCAGCTCTGATTCAAGCTCTGCTTGATTCTGTGGATTCGTAATTGACAGACGATCCACTGGAGGTGCATTTTTGAGGGTTCACACCCTCCAAATAAATCACCCCTCTACCCCTTTTTGGCCTTTAAATACATGTAGTGGATGAGTGCATGGGCAACGTTGTAGTGCTAGCAGTTGACCATGCATCTATGAACTCTCAAATTTGCACCTCCTAATCCAGCTGCAGCTTGACACCTATTAAGAATTGGGCGCTACGCATACTGCAGTCCTGCTAGCCAGTTAGTGGGTAGGGGTCAAGGGGGCAGCGCCTTGTCAAAAAATAAATTTCTTGAATCTTTCCTTCTTTAGTCAACTGTCTTTTAGTTACAAACCCACAAGATCAAACCGAGCTCGAATCAAAATTGAAATGGACCCGAAACTGATGAAAAAGTAGGAAACAGGTCGAACCAGCCAGCCAACGCATGAGAGACGTGCCGCTGCCCTGGGCAGCACGTGATGGCGGCACAAAATTTGTACTGGCAGCTAGGCAGCACAAAATTCATGCTGCCTGGACTCCCGGCACGTTACCGGTGCCACCGGCAACGTGCCGGTGTCGCCGTCCGTACCGCCGACACCCCGCTCACCAGCTCTATAAATAGAGCCTCCTTCCAGCTCATTTGGGGGGAATGCCAAGGACATAAATTCTCTTTGATACATTTCATCACGCTATTTTGCTAAATTTTGCTGTTAAGGTTCAACTTCAAGATCCTAAATCCAAAATGGAGCTTAGATCCGGAGTTAAGCTCATCCTATTCATCCGAAAATCAAGGAAAGCAAAGGTATAATCTTCTTTCTATTTTCAAAATTCTAAACTCAGATATAGAATTTTCTTTAGGTCTAAAATAGAAAAGATCTAAAATTTATTAATTTAAGAATCAAAATTAAATTAATAAACAAACCAACACTTTTTTCCAAAACCCCTCCTTTGCAAGAAGAAAGAACTGCGTGGGGTTTGATTCCTATTCAATAGGATATGCAGGCTGCCATTCTGGAAAGGCATAAACTCCAAAATCATTTTTAATAACATTTTTCCCTTTTATATTTGTTATTTATTTCCAAATCTGTACTTTTTATTTCTTTAATGTAGTTGAGGAATGTGTGCTTTCCCTAGTACCCATAAGGGCTAGAGGAAAGATCCTCTTATTTTATTCATTTTGACCATGTAATAATTAAGTAGAATTTACTTTTACTTATTTATCCATAATTGTCATTTCATCTTATATATCTGTTTTATGCATCATTATATTCCCATTCATGCATACACAAAAATTCCTTTTTAAGAGTTATTTTGCACTTTTTAGCCAAACTAAAGAAAATTATATTTTCTCAAATGTGTAGTTACCAAAACCTGATCCCGGAGTCCTCTTTAGTCATTTGTGGATTAGTGCTTCTCTATTAGGATAAAATCAGAATATTTTTGGAGTCAATCATGTTGGGTTTTCTTTAATTTTCCCAATTAAAACAAGCAAATTAAAGTGGTGACTCACTTTTACACTTTCAAATTATAAAAATCAATTTTTGAACTCACAGCGAGTTCCAGTCATAGAGTTTCTCCCAAAGAGTATTTCGATTCCACGGTGGATCAGACCAGTGCTCGGGCGAGGCCTCACAGCACCGCAAGAAGAAAAGATCTTACAAACTAGCCACCTCTATGCTATCTCTACACTTAGCAATGGTGTAGGCAAGGAGGTTGTGGATCACTCAAATGTGTTGCGTGCTTTTATGAAAATTCCTATGCTCTACACTATTATGGCTAAGTGTGTTGCGTGCTTTTATGAAAATTCATGTGTTATGCGATTGATGGGTAAATGGCATGTTAGATTAGTTCTAATATGCATAATATAAATTATTATTTTGAAATAAGTTATTTCTATGAAGTGAATAAGCGTAAAATGATTTATTGCACATAAAGTGAATTTTCATGCAAAAAATGATTTTTAAATATAAAAAAATTTTTATGAGCATTTTTAAAATATTTATAAATAATTATTTTGGGGGAAATTTTAATAAAAATAATAAGAAAAATATTTTATTTTTAATTACCTATAATTAGCTCATAAATTAAATAAAGGCCCAATTTCCTAGAAGCCTACTACACCAAAACACTCATAACCTAGCTCATTAAGGGTAATCTTGGAAATTGATTAAAACCCTACATATATTAAGCAAAATTCGGCCAGCCCTAGTAGTAGCAGCCACCATTATATTTTCTATCATATTTTCAGTAGAAAATTCTCTTAAAAATATTTTCTCAACCGAAATTCACAAGGTACTTTCAAACCTTGCGATTTCGCGACTGTTTTCATAAGTTTTTCTCTCCTTTCAATTTGTTTTTTGATATTTGTGAAACTAATCATTAGAAAATTATTTTGGGCTATTTATTAATTGATTTTCTACTAATTAAATTCAGCCTAGGTGAATTCTTGAAAGAAAAATCAAATTTTCCACCCAAAATACAAACCTCTCTATGCGAATCCTCCAAAGGTGAACTCTAAAACTCAAAATTTAAAAATTTCATGCATAAACACAAGGGGGCTGCCGATTCATGTATTATTGTGTTCTAAATGGATTTTTGTTGTGTTTAGATGAAAAATATTGATTTAAAACATATTTCTGTATATTATTGTAATGATCTAAAAACAGCAAAAAGCAAGAAAACTCATGATTTTCAATCTAAACCCAAAAATTGGAATTTTCATGCATATGGATTACCTATGGCTGCTGATTCCTATATGTAAATGTTCTAAAATGATTTTTTGTCATGTTTTCATGAAAAATATTGGTTTAAAACATGTGTTTAAATATTACTATAATAATCCAAAAGTACCGAAAACAAGAAAGATTCATGGTTTTCATCCTAGAACCTAAAGTTAGAAAATTTTCATGCATATACATTTATATAGGTGCCAATTCATATATATAAATATTCTAAAATGATTTTTTCCCATGTCTACATGAAAAATATTGGTTTAAATTACGTGTTTGCATATTGCTGTAATGAACAAAAAGTGCAAAAAGTAAGAAAGTTCATGATCTTCCTTGATTGTATAATTTGGCCTACATTGGGAATTCAATTCCAATGTCTATAATTTTTATATGATATATTTTAATGATTATTGAAATGTATACATGAATGATAAAGGATTGAATTATGTGTTGGTTGAAGGAATAACTCTAGACAAGTTTAGAGACAATTAGATATACTTAGGGTTTCCTAACCCTATTTCTATGATGAGATTAATATGTTTATGTGATTGAGTGATATGAGAAATAGGCTTTATGATGAGTTAATAATAAATTAATGATCTTAAATGGACTATGAGATTGATTGTATGAATTGGTTATAGGAGATAAGCATGACACTTGAAAGGTTACTTGTTAAGTTGACGTGTATGGAAAATGTTAAGTGTACTAAGTGGAATGTTAAATTGAATTGATATTAAGATCATGATATATTGTGTTTGACTTTAAGTAAGTCATAATATGAGTTATAATATGATTTCATGTGGGCCTAAAAAGGCCAAGTATGCAAGACTTTAAACGTCAACATGTTATATGCAAGTGATTAGTGCACTTCTAAGTGCAACTCTAATTTTATGTGAATGTTGTATATGCATGGGGTAGTTATGGGATAGGATAGCATGATATCAAGTGAATGCTAAGTAATGAATTAAATATTATGTTAGAGCTTAAGGAGTAGTAGAAGTTCATAGGGGCTATAAGTACTAGGAGCAAAGGAACCACAAGATGAGTAAACATTATGTTCAAGTTACCAGTATAAGTGTGAACGCTCAAATTTGCATCCTTATGATATGGCTGTAACTTGACACCTACTAAGAACAGTACGCTATGCATATGGTGGTCCTGCTAACCGATTAGCGGGTAGGGGTCAAGGGGGCAGCGGCTCGTTGAAAAATAAATTTCTTTAATCTTTTACCTCCAGTCGACTGCTTTTCAGTTACAAATACATAGAATCAAACCAAGCCCAAATCGAATCTGAAACGGACTAAAAATTGCAAAAAGTGTGCAAAAATAGGTTGGACTAGCTATTTGGTGGTGCGCCACTGGTTTAGGCAACACACCTAGTATGCTAACGGCTGGGTAGCGTGCCTAGCCTACCGGAGGCAAGCGTGCTGCCCAGCTAATAAGCGCACTATGAGTGCTGCCCGTGCCGCCAACAAGCTACCGGTGTCATCACCGGTGCTGTCGGCACCCTCTTCAACAACTTAATAAATAGAGCCTCCTTTAGGCTCATTTGACACAGATTCAAAGGTAGAAACTCTCTTATACTGATATACTTATTGTGTTAAGTTCTATTTGAAGTTTGATACAAAAGAGCTGTTGTTTCAATTTCTTTTCAATTTACATTCATTACACTATTTCACTAATCTTTTACTGTTAAGATTCAAATTCAGGGTTTCGAATCTAAGGTGGAGTCGAGATCCAGAGCCAAGCTCATTTTGTTCATCCAAAAGACAAGGAAAGCAAATGTATAATCTTTTTTCCATTCTCAAGATTATAAAATCATATCTAGAATTCTCTTTAGGTCTAAACAAAAAAGATCTAAAATTTATTAATTCAAATATCAAAATTAAATTAATAAACAAGCTATCACTTTTCCAAAGCCCCTCCTTCACAAGAAGGAAAAACTGTGTGGGGTTCAATTCCTATTCAATAGGATACGTAGGCTGCCGTCTCTAAGGCATCAATTCCAAAATCTTTTTTATTAACATTTTTCCCTTTTCCTTTGACTCATTTATATTAATACTTTATTTTTGATTCCATGCTAATTTAGTTAAGGAATGTGTGCTTTTCCTAGAACCCATAAGGGCCAGAGGAAAGATCCTCTTATTTTATTCGTTTTGATCTTGTAATACTTAAGTAGGATTTATTTTGCTTACTTATCTATAATTGTCATTACATCTTATCATATATATCTGTTTCATGCATCATTATATTCCTGTTCATACATATATGAAAATTCTTTTTTAAGAGTTATTTTGCACTTTTTAGCCAAACTAAAGAAAATTATATTTTCTCAATTGTGTAATTATTAAAACCTGATCCTCGAACTCTCTTTGGTCACTCGTGGATTAGTGCTCTTCCGTTAGGATAAAAAAACCATTTTTGGAGTCAATCAATTTGGGTTTTCTTTAATTTTCTCAATTAAAATAAATAAATTGAAGTGGCGACTCATTTTCACAACTTCCAAATTACAAAAATCAATTTTCTAAACTCACAGCGAGTTCCAATCGTGGAGTTTCTCCCGAAGAGCATTTCGATTCCTTGATGGATCGGACCGGTGCTTGGGTAAGGCCTCACAATAAGTTATCATGTTATGTGAACCTTTTAGATTTTTAAAACCCAAGTCTTTTTCTACTTTCAACTATAATTATATGATTTCTTTATTAAGCTTGGGTTACCAAAAGACAATTGGTCCAAAGCCATTATTGTTATTCAATGATAAGAAATATCTTTTGTAATTGTTGCCTTACCTTACTTTCTTTCTGGAATTACACTATTATCTTATCTTTCATTCAATAAGTTAAATTGCTATTGCTATTATGCTACATGTTATTATTTTCTTAAGTGCTATTGCTATAAGTGATTACCATTAGCTCTAGCTATAGTACCTTTAATCCTTTATGCAAAAATCCTTGTGCCAATATGGGTAATTATCAAAACTTGTGCTCATGGTCTTAACCCAATGGATAGGGGTAATGTATCCACCTCAGCTAGAAGGGGCGATTCTAGCCGTGAAGTTTGATCAGTTTTATGACTCTTTATAAGTGATGGGCTAAGAGTTAGAATTTGGTTTGATGCCACCTCTCCTCAGTGTATGTGAGTGAATTGAGCAAGATTCTTCACTCATAAGTGAATTGAGCAAGAGTCTTCACTCCCAAGTAATAAGTGTGATTTTTGTAAACTTTGTTAAATTGCAAACTATAAACCATGAATTTTGAATTATGAACTATGTGTTATAAGCTATGGGCCCTTTCTAAGGGATATATGTCATTACATAAGCTATATTATTTACTCACTAAAATCATCTATCTCACCTCCTTTTCCTTGTGTGGTTTTATGTGAGCAAATTTATGGAGGCAAGATGTTGGCTCAAGCAATCTACTTCACTTAGGGAATTTCCTTGTTCAAGTCTTTCATTTTCATGCTTCAATGTGATGAGTCTCTAGATGCTCTAAGAGTCCTTATTTTGGGAGTTTTATTTTGATATATTATTCATTTGATAAATTATTGGAAGTTATAAATATTATTTCCTTATAGACTATGTTAAAGTATATATTAGTTATTGTTTCGCAACTTAAGATTTTCTTACAAATGGTTTAATTAAGTTAATGCATGAGATTTGGTATGATCCTAGGTAATATTTGTATATGTATGTGTGGGTTATATAGGCGTGGGTGACCTTATTTCTCCCTATTTTCTAGGACTGTCATATCTCTGAAAATGGGATGTGACTAAGATAGTATTAGAACTGTAGTTTTTTGGTCTAATTTAGACTTGTCTATTAATTGGGTTTGTTAAGTATAATCTTAGAGCATAGGAATTTTCCTATCTTGTCACTTGCAGTCTATCGCTAGTGTAGTTCTGTGAAATCTTAATAAGCTATAGTACTTCTTGTTATTATTTATGTGTCTTATGATTCTTTTATTAGATGACCAAGAAGATTACTTCTGCTAGAGCATGGTGACCTAGAGCACCATGAGTGGCATGCAAGAGGACATGGCAAGAATGTTTAAGAAAGTCATGCCCGTGATTCACTGCAAGGAAGAGAAGATGCCTGAAGAGGAGGACTTCGAGGAGTATTTAAAATGTCATTGGGTTTATAGTAAGATTTAGAAACTAGAGAGTGACAACTTAAATTTGAAGGAGGAAAAATCAATGTCTTAGGCTTTGGTTCATGCCTTAAGGAAGGATATGGAGTAGCTTAAGAATAGAGGTGTTGAGCAAATGGATGACCATACAATTATAGATTTTTGTCACTTACCACTAGGACTTTGTCTTCAGTGAGTCACACGTTGGATAAAGATTTACTTTGCTATAAATGTCATGGTTTTGGTCACATTTTTGCCAATTGCCCTCTTATCAGTTATATGTCTGAATGACCTTGGAGGCAACCCGATGTTCGCCCTAATGATGGGACATGATTGAGATTCGAGCTGGAGGTTGGTATCTGCTGGCAAATGGCATAAGACTTCTATGAAATGGCTGATATTATTTGGTCACATAGCTACTTGATTTGGATTTGATTTCCTTTTATTTCCTATGATATGATTGTCATTCTAATGATAAGAGTACTTATTAAGATATAAGTTATGTGTTACATGATTATGATACATGATACATGCTATATGCTATGTGATAAGTGATATGTGATATGTGCCTTGTGATATGATATGATGTGTACTCATGTAAAATACATGGTAAGTATGATATGATAATGGGATTAGAGGGGTTAGAAGGGAGTTAGTACTAAATTCCCTTTTCATAATAAAAGAATGCCTACCAAGAAGAAGGTTTGCATAGCTACCAAACCTATTAGGGCTAATGAGGATGCAATATCAGACACTATTTTGAATGCTTCCTCTACACTTGCATGGTCAATAGAAAGAGCTAATTCGGGTGCATCAACCATAGGCTCTAGTGAGCAAGCATCTTTGCAAGAGGTGTAAGCTATGAGCAAAGAAATGAGAGACTTGTGCAAGAAATTGGATGAACTACGAGCTCAAAAGTGAGAAGTGCTGCCAACATAAGAAAGAAATGGAGTTTAGCCTTCTGCAGTAGTGGCACCTCCGTAGAGGGAAAGGAAGTGACTACCTGATGAAGGGATGACTGTCTTAGAGTTCAAAAAGGTGTAGCCACCTATCTTCTATGGTCAGGAGGGTGATGACACTCATGAATTCTTAAATGAGATGGGCAAGCTAGTTTGTTGATTATCTTGCTCGGATGCTGGGGTGATTGAGTTGTAGGGCACCAACTCAAGAAAGAGGCTTGGTACTGGTATGAGAGAAATATTGAGGAGCGACTGTATGGAGTTGACCCACCTACATAGGTAGAATTTAAACAAGAGATGATGGATCAATTCTTGCTTGAAGGCGAAAGGTAAGATAGGGTGCTACAGTTTAAGCAGCTAAAGTAGAAGCTTGGAATGCTGGTATTAGATTATGCCAAGGAGTTTAATCGACTTAGCAGGTTTGCTATCAAAATCATTCTCTCTATCGAAATTCACAAAACACCTTCAACTTTTTCGATTTCTTGACTGTCTTTGTAAGTTTTTCTCTCCTTTCAATTTCTTATCTAATTTCTATGAAATAAATTATGAGAAAATTATTTTAAACTGAATTTTTACTGATAAAATTTAGCCTAAGTGATTTCTTGATAAAAAAATCAATTTTTCTACTGAAAACACCAACTTCTCTACGTGATTTTTCCAAAGGTGAATCCTACAAATCAAAATTGAAATTTTCATGCATAAACATTACCAGGGGGTGATTTTTACATGCTTTAATTCTAAACTAATTTTTGATGTGTTTAAATAAAAAATATTGGATTAAATCATATTTCTGCATATTACTGTACTAACCGAAAAGTTTTAGAAAATAAGGAAATTCAAGGTTTTCGTTCTAGAACTTGAAAGTTGGAAAATTCTATGGTTATATATACATGTGGCTACCAATTTGTGTATGATGGGATTCAAAATAGATGTTTGTTTTATTTGGATAAAAAATAATGATTTACAGTGTGTGTTTACATATTACTGTAATGAACGAAATGCGCAGAAAGCTATAAAACTCATGATTTTCACTCTAAACCTTAACCTTGGAATTTTCATGCATAAGAAGTATCCATAGCTGCTGATTTGTGTACATTGATGTTCTAAACTGATATTTGTTGTGATTGAATGAAAAATAATGGTTTAAACCACATGTTTACATATTACCATAATGACTAAAAAATACCGAAAACAAGTTTATGGTTTTCATCCTAACATCTAAATTTGGAAAATTTTCATGCATATGGATTTATATATGTGCTGATTCCTATGGATTAATATTCTAAAATGATTTTTGTTTTGAATACATGAAAAATCTTGGTTCAAACCATATTTCTACATATTATTGTGATAGATAGAAAGTGCAAAAAGTAAGAAAATTTAGTTTTTCCCTTTAATGGAGCATTCGGCCTACATTGGGATTCTTATCCCAATGTCTATAATTTTTATAGGATGTATTTTGTTGATTATTGACATGTATGCATGAATGATAAATAGTTAAATTGTATGTTGATTGAAGGAAAGACTCTAGACAAGGCTAGAGGCAATTTTGTATATTAAGGTATCTTAACCTTAGGTTGTGATTAATATGTGAATATGATTGGATAATATGGAAGTAGGTTGTATGATGACTTGATAATGAATTAATGATCTTAAATTGATGAAGAGATTGATTGAATGAATTAGTCATAAGAGATAAGCTTGACACTCGAAAGGTTATTTGTTAAGTTGACATATATGAAAGTGTTAAGTGTACTAAGATGATTGTTAAAGGGAATTGATATTACGAGAATGTTATTGTATTGAACTTAGAAAGGTATTGACATGAATTATAATGTGTTTTCATATAGGCCTATAAAGGCTGAGTGTACAAGACTTTTAAAGTCAATATATATATGCAAGTGATGAAGTGCACTTATATGTGCAACTCTAAGTGTATGTGAATGTTATATGTGCATGGGGTAGTTATGGGATAGGATAGCATCATGATTAACTAAATACTAAGTATTAAATTAAATATTATGTTAGAGCTTGAGGAGTTTTAGAGGTTCAAAAGGGCTACGTATAGTAGGAGTAAAGGAACCACAAAGTTAGTAAACACTGTATTCATACTACAAGTGTAAGTGAACATTATGTTATGTTACAAATATGTGATGTCATGTTATGTGAGCATTTAAGATCTTTGAAACCCAAGTTCTTCCTATCCTAAAATATGATTAAATGTTTTCTTTGTAAAGCTTGGGTTACTAAAGGACAATTGGTCTAAAACCATTTTTGATTATCCAATGACAATACCTTTATGATTATTGCCCTAGCTTACATTCTTTCTGGAACTATACTATCATTATATCTTTTGTTCAAAAGTTAAACTGCTATTGTTATTATGATACATGTTATTGTTGCCTTAAATGTTATTGATATATGTGATTATAATTAGCTCTAGCTATAGTACCTTTAACCCTTTACATAGAAATCCTCGTACCAATGCGAGTAATCATCGGCTGTGTGATCCTCGTACCGATGTGAGAAATCATCGGCTATGTGATGCTCATATCGATGTGAGTAATCATTGGCTATATGTTTGAGTGATTATGGCAATAGCCTTCACTCTATGTGTTCGAGTGATTATTGCAGCAACCATCACTCTATGTGTTATGTGTTATAAGTGTGATTTCTGCAAACCTTGTTAAATTGTAAACCTTGATTCATGGATTGTAAAACCTGAACTATATGTTATAAGCTATGGGTTTCATTTAAAAAAAAAAAAAAGAAGGAATATGTGTTATCATATGTGCCATATTGTTTACTTATTGAGATCATCTATCTCACCCCTTTTTCTTTATGTGGTTCCAAGTGAGCACTATGAGGAGGCAAGGTGATGGGTCAAGCATTGTACTTCACTTGGGGGAATACCTTGTCCAAGATAATTAGTTTAATATGTTATGAAGAGTTATCCTTAGACGCTCCGGGAATATTTATTTTTGGATATTTATTTTGAAATGTAATCCTTCAAGGTTTTAATTAGATTCTAAATATTATTTCCTTATGGATTATGTTTAAAGTATATTTTAACTATATTTTTGCAACTTAAGGTTTTCAAAAAAAAAAAAAAGGGTTTATTTAAGTTAATGTGAAAGGTTTTGGTATGATCCTAAGCAGTATTTGTATAGGTATAAGTAGATTGTACGAGCGTGGGTGACCTTATGTCTCCCCATGTTCTAGGACCATCATGTCTCAAAAGTTAGGATGTGACAAAGATGGTGTTAGAGCTGCAGTTTTTAAAAGTCTAGTTTAGACTTGTTTATATATTGGGTTAAATAAATATAATCCTGGAGCATAGGAATTTTCCTATCATGTCATTTGCAGCGTATCGATAGCACAGTCCTGCGAAATCCTAATAAGCTATAGTATTATTTGTTATTAGTTGTTTGTGTGCCTTACGATTTTTTTACTAGATGACCATGAAGATTACCCTTGCTCAAGGACCATGACCTAGAGCACCATGTGTGGCATGCAAGATGACATGGCTAGAGATGTTGAACAGATGGGAGACCATGCACCCGATGTTCCTTATAATGTGGGGCACAGTTAAAGTTTACGCTAGTAGTGGATGACTACTAGCATGGGGTGTTGGATTTATACACAATGAATAATACCAATTGCTTGCTTAGTGACTTAGTATGGAATGATTTATTTTATTGCTTATGACAGGATTGACTTATTTAGGATAGGGAAATCTATGATGCTATAAGTTATATACTACATAATTATGATACATGATACATGCCTTGATAGATGTGATGTGATATATGCTCTATGATATATGCTATGTGACAAGTGATATATGATAAATGCCTTGTGATATGATTTAATAAGTGCTTTTGTTGAATGCATAGTAAATGTGATAGTATGATAATGGGGTTAGATGGGTTAGAAGGGAGTTACTACTAAATTCCCTTATCATGATAGCATAATGCCTCCCCAGAAGAAGGTCTGTATAGCTGCCCAACCTATTAGGGCTAGTGAGAATATGATATTAGACACTGCTATGAATGCTACCTCTGCACCTGCGGCATCAACAGAGACATCTAATTTGGGGGAGCCTACCATAGGCTCTAGTGAGCAAGCATTTTCATAAAAGATGCAAGCTATGCACGAGGAAATGAGGGACTTGCGCAAGGAATTAAATGAGCTGCAAGCTCAAAGGCGAGAAGTGTCACTAACACAAGAAAGGAATGGAGTTTCGCATCCTGCGGTAGTGGCACCTGCACGGGGGGAAAGGAAGAGGCTACCTGATGAAGGGATGACCATCTTAGAATTCAAAAAGGTGCAGTCACCTACCTTCTATAGTGAGGAGGGTGATGACCGACATGAATTCTTGGATGAGATGGACAAGCTAGTCTATTGACTATCTTGCTTAAATGCCTGAGTAATTGAGTTGGTAGGACTCCAACTCAAGAACGAAGCTTGGTATTGGTATGAGAGAAACATCAAAGAGCGACTTTATGGAGAAGACCCACCTACGTGGGCAGAGTTTAAGCAAGAAGTAATGGATCAGTTCTTGCCTGAAGGACAGAGGCAAGATAGGGCGCTATAGTTCAAGCAACTAAAGTAGAAACCGAGAACGTTAGTATCAAATTATGGTAAGGAGTTCAATCGACTTAGTTGATTTGCTATCAACATCGTTCCTACTGAAGCTAGCCGCATCAACCGCTTCCTAAGAGGGTTGATCACACCACTATTCAACTCATTGGCAACAATTGAATCCTTGACCTTAGCTAAGTTGATAAATAAGGCCAAGATAATGGAAAAGATATATAAAGCCGAGAGATGCGAGCATGTTGAACGTGAACAAAAGGTAAACATAAGGGCAAAGATCAAGGAGGCCAATATAAAGAAGGAGGAGGAGATCCAGGAAAGGAATCTTCGCCCAGGACTTATGGCCATTGTGGCAAGAAGCATTTTGGAGTCTGCCAGAAAGTCACTGGTGCATGTCAAAAATGTGGACAGAAGGTTCACTTCATCAAGGACTGCCCACAGATGAGAGATTCAGGAAATGTGACCTTGACACCTCCACCACCTGGACCATCTCAACCTCAAGAGCAAGATGCCAAGGATAAGAGACACAACTAAGACTCCCTCTAGTAGTAGGTAACTGTTAGTCTAGTGGCATAGGACTTATATGATATGGATGGTATTATATGAATAATTAGCTATTTGGCTTGGGTTTGATCTTCTATTACCTAGGAGATGATTGATTCTTTTTAAATATGATAAGAGAGCTCATTATGCTATAGGTTATATGTTACGTGATTAAGATACATCATTCATGCCATGTTATGTGATACATGCTAGGTGATATATGTCTTGTGATGTGAAATTATATGATGGGGGCTCATTTAAATGTATGCTAGGCATGATAATTTGATAATGGGGTTAAATGGATTAGAAAAAAAAAAACAAAAGAAGTTGACTAAGTTTTGATCCAACTGAGATTAGTGATTAATATGTATAATGAAATGTTTACATGTTACAAAGGTTTGATATATGAATTTTATGGAGTTATTAAATGATAATTGTGATTGATGCCATAAGAAGATAAATGATATTTACCAATGGTATTAGAAGGGTTATTATTTTAATATGGATAAGTTAAATGATTAGGAAGGTGAAGTATAGTGAAAAAACCTAAAGTGAGATGATATCATGAGTTAAAGTTAAAAAAAAAAAATTCGAGGCATTAGGTAATTAAGTCATGGTAATGATGTATATATTAGGCAAAAAGAGAGTAAGTCTGAGATAGTTATGAGAAGTTTATTTGGGATCGTAAATTAATAGAATGTAAGTTCATTGGGATATGATATATATAGGAATGTTTATTAAGTTTAAATATGTTTTAAATTGATAAATGATGGGAGTGTAGAAATTTTAATGTTAGCAAGGTATTCAACACCAAAATATTTATAAAGGTTATAATAGATTAAGTAATAATTATTAATATGGAAAGAGGATTATCAAACATCAATTGCAATTGTTAATTTGGAATTTATCTGTTGGATTTTTATATGGCTAATGTGACAAATAATGAATGGAAGTGGTGATTAAGGGGTTAGTATAGATGTTAATATTAATAGAGATATAAGGAAAAGAAATGCTTGGGATTATAGTTGATTGAAGGTAAAATTAAAGGTTCTATTACTTTTGTTTAAGGTTAAGGGATATAAAATTGTTAAGGATTAGTTCTAAGATTTGTTTGAACAAGAGATTAACATAGGTGTAGCTTAAACTAAAAGTTTATCAATGTGATTTCTTTTGATAGATTGTAAGTATGTGCCTTACTGTATTTCATAAGTTAATTTTAGTTAGATATTTTATTTGAGTGGCACAACAGAAGTGTGATGGAGAAGTTAAGTAAAGTGTGTTGTGCTATTAGATTTGGAAATTCGAGAATGAATTTCTTTTAAGGGTGGGAGAATGTAACAACCCACATCTATGTTAGGAGTTTTAGTGATAACTTATTTGAATTTAGGGTTATTGTGACAAATTGTGTGACTATATGAAAATTCATGTGTGACATGATTTACGAGTTTGGGGCATGTAAAATTAATTTTAATATGCCTAATATGAATTATTATTGTGAAATAAATGGTTTAAATAAAATGCATTAGCATGAAATAATTTATTTTTCATAAAATGAATTTTAATGCAAAAAGTTGATTTTTAAGCGTAAATTAATTTTACGAGTATTTTTAAAAAATTTTTAAATAAATGTTTTTGGGAGAAATTTTAATAAAAATAATAAAAAAATATTTTATTTTTAATTACTTATAATCATCCCCACAATTAATTAAAAAGCCCAAATACCTAAAAGCCCACTATACTAAAACACTCCAAACCTAACTCATTAAGGGTAATCCTGGAAATTGTCTAAAATCCTACATATAAATATCTAAAATTTGGTTAGACCTTCATTTCAGCAGCCATCACTCTATTGTTTCATTATTTTGGCAAAAAAAATCTCCCAAAATCATTCTCTCAACCAAAATTCACAAAACACCTTCAACTTTTTCGATTTCTTGACCGTATTCGTAAGTTTTTCTTTCCTTTCAATTTCTTATCTGATTTCTATGAAATAAATTATGAGAAAATTATTTTGAACTAAATTTTAACTGATTTTTACTGATAAAATTCAACCTAGGTGATTTCTTGAGAGAAAAATCAATCTTTCTGCTGAAAACGCCAACCTCTCTACACGATTTTTCCAAAGGTGAATCCTACAACTCAAAATTGAAATTTTCATGCATAAACATTACCAAGGGGCGATTTGACATGCTTTTATTCTAAACTAATTTTTGATGTATTTAGATAAAAAATATTGAATTAAATCATATTTCTGCATATTACTGTAATGGCCGAAAAGTTTTAAAAAACAAGGAAATTCAAGGTTTTTGTTCTAGAACTTGAAAGTTAGAAAATTCTATGGTTATATATATATGTGGCTGCTAATTTATTTGTGATTTAGTTCTAAACTAATGTTTGTTTTATTTGGATAAAAATAATGATCGAAATCATGTGTTTACATATTACTGTAATGAACGGAAAGCGCGACAATCTAGAAAACTCATGATTTTCACTCTAAATCCTAAACTTGGAATTTTCATGCATAAGAAGCATCCATGGCTGCTGATTTGTGTACATTAATGTTCTATACTAATATTTGTTGTGATTGAATGAAAAATAATGGTTTGAACCACATGTTTACATATTACTATAATGACCGAAAAGTACCGGAAACAATAAAGGTTTTTGGTTTTCACCCTAACATCTAAAGTTGGAAAATTTTCATGCATATGGATATATATATGTGCCAATTCCTATGGATTAATATTCTAAAATGTTTTTGGTTTTGATTACATGAAAAATCTTGGTTCAAACCATATTTTTACATATTACTGTAATAGACAGAAAGTGCGAAAAGTATGAAAATTCAATTTTTCCCTTCAATAGAGCATTCGGCCTACATTGGAATTTTTATCCCAATGTCTATAATTTTTATGGGATGTGTTTTGTGATTATTGACATGTATGCATGAATGATAAATAGTTAAATTGCATGTTGGTTGAAGGAATGACTCTAGACAAGGCTAGAGGCAATTTGGTATACTTAAGGTATCTTAACCCTTGGTTGTGATTAATATGTGAATGTGATTGGATAATATAAAAGTAAGTTGTATGATGACTTGATAATGAATTAATGATCTTGAATTGATGAAGAGATTGATTGAATGAATTAGTTATAAGAGATAAGCTTGACACTTGAAAGGTTATTTATTAAGTTGACAAATATGGAAGTATTAAGTGTACTAAGATGATTGTTAAAGGGAATTGATATTAAGACAATGATATTGTCTTGACCTTAGAAAGGTATTGACATGAATTATAATGTGTTTTCATATGGGCCTATGAAGGTTGAGTGTACAAGACTTTTAAAGTCAACATGTATGTGCAAGTGATGAAGTGCACTTATATGTGCAATTCTAAGTGTATGTGAATGTTATATGTGCATGGGGTAGTTATGGAATATGATAGCATCATGATTAAATAAATACTAAGTATTAAATTAAATATTATGTCAGAGCTTGAGGAGTTTTAGAGGTTTAAAAGGGCTATGTATACTAGGAGGAAAGGAACCACAAGGTGAGTAAACACTGTATTCATGCTACAAGTGTAAGTAAACATTATGTTATGTTACAAATATGTGATATCATGTTATGTGAGCATTTGAGATCTTTGAAACCGAAGTTCTTCCTATCCTAAAATATGATTAAATGATTTCTTTGTAAAGCTTGAGTTGCCAAAGGACAATTGGTCCAAAACCATTTTTGATTATCCGATGATAATACCTTTATGATTATTGCCCTAACTTACATTCTTTCTAGAACTACACTATCATTGTATCTTTTGTTCAAAAGTTAAACTGCTATTATTATTGTGATACATGTTATTATTTCCTTAAATGTTATTGTTATATGTGATTACCATTAGCTCTAGCTATGGTACTTTTAACCCTTTATGCAGAAATCCTTGTACTGATGTGAGTAATCATCAGCTATGTGATCCTCATACTGATACAAGTAACCATCAGCTATATGATTCTTGTACCAGTGCGAGTAATCATCAGCTATGTGTTCGAGTGATTATGGCAATAGCCTTCACTCTATGTGTTCGAGTGATTATGGCAATAGCCTTCACTCTATGTGTTCAAGTGATTATGGCAGCAAGCCTCACTTTATGTGTTATGTGTTATAAGTGTGATTTCTGCAAACCTTATTAAATTATAAACCTTAATTCATGGATTGTAAAACATGAACTATGTGTTATAAGCTATAGGTTTCCTTTAAAAAAAAAAAAAAAAAAGAAGGGATATGTGTTATCATATGTGCCATATTGTTTACTCATTGAGATCATCTATCTCACCCCTTTTGAGATATTGTTTACTCATTGAGATCATTTATCTCCCATCTAGATAAAAAGAGTTTAGTTCATAGTAAACTTAAAGAATAATGAATAAGAAAGAAGGGAATGAAAAATCAAACAATCCATAGATAAGTTCTTAAAAATCTTCTCTTCGATCTTGAATCACCCACTTCAAATCCACTCAAATCTTATTCTTCCTCCTTGGTTTTGGCTATGATCCCTTCTTTTCTTCTCAAAAAGCTATCCCAAAGTAAAACTCTCTAAAAAGATTTGAATCGCCCTTATTTCTCTTTGAAACATCTTTTAAAGGTGCATTTTTTCTCTCGACATGGCTTGGATGTAATATCCCAATCCGATATAGGACATATGTACAGGAATATGTGTGAAGATATCTGATTAGTATCGTAATATGTCTCCAAATTAAAAAATGAATATTTTCAAATATTCAAATAAATTGAATATAAATGTTTTAAAGTAATAATTTTATATGGAAATATTTTCCTTATTGTCATAATTATATTGACTTTCAAAGTTATAGATATTTATGAATTTTTATTTGAATATTGATATTGATATTAATATTTATTTATATGAATTCATATTGATATTTGATATTAAATATATGATTTATAAATATTGTTATATGAGTATTTGAAATAGTAGAAAATTATTTCAAATTTAATATTGATATTTGAAATAATTTATTGATTATATTTTATATTGATACTTGAAAGGATATTGATTTATTATATTATCATGTTAATATTTTTTTAAGAGAATATTTTATTAAATGAATTATTGATTTATTATTTATCAAATTGATAAATTGTTAAATTAAAGAAATTGGAATTTTATTATGAAATATAGAAATTTGTTTAATTAATATTTGAAATTATATATTATGATTTTTATATTATAATTATTGAATAATATGGTGAAATTAATATTTTGGTTAAAATTATTGTTTTAGAATTTATATGACAATTATTATTGTTATTATTATTAAAGTTAATATATATATATATATATATATATATATATATATATATATATATATATATGAAAAAAAATAAATAAAAGGATAAAACCTGGATAGCCCAAACTTGGGCAGAAGAAGAAAGGAGAAACAGAGAAACAGAGTTGGCAGAGAGAGAGAAAGAGATACTACACCCAGACCACCGCCCTCTGGCCGCCGACCGATGACACACACCCCACCAAAAGGAAGAGCACCCATCGCCCAGTTAGCCAACTGAAACCTGTCGCCAGCAGCTACCAAATGGTGGCGCATGCACTGTCCAAAGGTTCACTGGCAACAACCTTCTAGGCCAATTTTCGACCGTTTACGATCTTTGTTTCCTATGAATTTGGTATGGTTGAATTCCTTGTAATTCTTGTTTTGATTCAGTATATCATTTGCTAATTTTAGATAACCTTTTTATTGATCAAAATTCGATGACTCCCCTGCTGCTGATGCCATTTTTCCCCTTTCTTTTTTAGCGAATTACAAAAAACAAAAGTTATATTCGGACTCCTCACATCATAAGCTAACCATTGGTATTCTTAGATTGTGATTTGGTCGTTGTTGGAATTTTCCGGCGAACGGATTTCAGCGACCTCTGAAAGTGATGAATTCGGACAGCAACTCTAGCTCATTAAACTGAGCCATATGATATAAACTTCAACTCCTATTTATGTATAGATAGTGAATTATGAATTTATTTGTAAGAATTTAGGTAAATAGTTTATTGGAATTAAGTGGTTAAATTGGATAATTGAACTGAGTTAATTGTTGTTTATATAATTATTGAGTATTATTGGTGATTAAATTGAGAGATTAAAGTGAGAGGTTGTGATTAGAATTGGTTTAATTAAATTGATTGGGTATTAATTGATAATGAGGAATGAAAATGGCGGATGGGATTAGTGTATTGAAGGTCTGGGTTGAACCATTTGATCGTGATATTGTGGATAAATTGAATTTATAGAATTATTGGCGAAAATTACTTAATTGTTTTTACTTGAATAATATAAAGGTTGCAATATGAAATTAGAAGAAAGGGAACTATTCTTTTTAAGTGAGCTATTAGGAAACAACTATAGAAATGTTAAGTTTAGTAATAAGTATATGTATGGTATAACTTGACTTTAAAAGTGATAAGTTATGTTTTAAGAAACAAAATAGAAATGCTAATAAGTTAAGTTAAATTAAATGAATGTTATAACAAAGAAGTGAGTAATATATGATTGAAATGTAATATGTAGAGTCTAATGACAAGGACAAGAATATTGGGTAAAAGTGCAAGAAGCACTATTCATATCAGAGTCAAACGTACATAGGAGCAAAGGAGTTCAAGGTGAGTACTTAATAATATACCACAACTTGTGCCTTAAATATGAGCATTAACGTTCAATTATTTCCTACTTGAAATGCATTGCAATTCTTCGGCAAGCATTATTTTCCTTATTGAGTATTAAGCCAAATGGAACGAAACATTCCTTTATGGCACTTGGCCAAATGATCCTGTATTGCTTTAATCTTATAATGTGATCAATGATGAGAACTTAATTGTTATTGATATATTATCCATTAAATCATTTTGTGGATAGAAAGGAAAAACATTATAATGATACCATGATAAGCAGAATACCCCTCTGATGTAGGGCAATACATCAGACATTGTGCACAATGGTAATGGACCCGCAGATTGGGTAAAGAATATCCAAACCTTAACTAGGAAGGGTTTAAGGTCCCCAGTACATATGGTCTAATGAATTGTACATGTGACAAGGTATATGGGAATGAGCAAGGTGTATGGTGCCACTCGATTGATTATGGGGGAAACATACCGTTTCCAAGAAAGGAATTGTTCTACTAAAGACATAATATCTGTTATATATACATATATATATATATATATATATATATATATATATATATATATATGGGAAAATTATTCCATAAGAATATTTTCTGACCCACTTTACTTTATTGCTATAAGGAATCACCATTAAATCTTACATCATTTGTTTAAGCTATATTGTATTATTATGTACTCACTCAGTTATGTCTTATATTTTAGTGGTTTAAATTTTTCATGTACAGTCAATTAATTAGCAAGGTAAACTCCAAGCCCTATTTTCCACTTGAAAGTTGCTCTGCTAAGTTTGAATGTTGTCATTCCCGATTATAAAGACTATTGTTAGTGCTCCATGGTTATTGAAGGGTTAACATTAATAAATCATAGGATGTATATGTAATATGAATGGCATTACAATTGTTATTGTAAAAATGTATAAAGTAGTGAATATTTAACTAATGATATGAGATTCAATTTTAAAAGGTTATTCATATTGTGTTTGCAATTGAGATTATGGGTAACAAGGAAAAGTAATTAGGTTACAATCTTGGGATATGATTTCATGTGATGAATGTTAATTGATTGTGAGTGAAGTGGGTTCTACCGGTTTAGGTGACCTTATGTCTCCCTGAACTCTAGGACCGTCACAGCTTAGAAGGTGGATTGTGACACTGGAACACACCCATGTTCCAAGGCATGTAGGCATTTGTCTCCCATGTTCCAAGGCATGTAGGCATTTGTCTCTGTATGGAATTCAACACTTTAACATGGGCTGCAATACACCCAAGTACACGGGCATCATGTTCAATGCAATGTAATTTTGAAGTTAATTGAATGCAATGCAATTGGCATTTTAGTTCAAGATCAAAATAAATACAATTACATATTCTATAAACAATGATATAACAAATCATTGAAAATAAATTTAAGCAATTGGAGTCAAATATACCAAAAGTCACCCATAAAGCAATTAATATGCAACCAAAAATCAATGACATTACATAAAGTTAAAAACTTAAATTTAATTAAATTAAGAGTCACCTCCATTCAAGATTAAATATCAAAATAAAATATGAATAAGAATATAATAACCCACACCTACCCTAAGAGTTTCGTGATTGATTTCTTAAATTTAGAGATATTAAGACACAATGTGTGCTTTTATGAAAATTAATGTATTATGTGATTGATGAATATGTGGGATATTAGATGAGTTCTAATGTGCATAATATTAATTATTATTGTAGAATAAGTGATTTCTATGAAGTGCTTATACATAAAATAATTTATTTCACATAAAGTGAATTTTTATGCACAAAGCAATTTTTAAATATAAAATAATTTTTATGAGTATTTTTAAAATATTTTTAAATAAATATTTTAAGGGGAATTTCAATGAAAATAATAAGAAAAATATTTTATTTTTAATTACCTATAATCAGCCCATAAATTAAATAAAAGGCCCAAATCCCTAAAAGCCCACTACACCAAAACATTCCTCACCTAGCTCATTAAGGGTAATATTAGAAATTATCCAAAAATCCTAAATATATAAGGTGAATTTTGGCTAGCCCTTGTATCCAGCAGCCACCATTCTATTTTTCATTATTTTGGCGGAACAATTCTCTCAAAAATAATCTCTCTACCGAACTTAACAAAATACTTTCAAACTTTGCGATTTCTTGACAGTATCCATAAGTTTTTCTCTCCTTTCAATTTATTATTTGATTTCTATGAAACTAATCATGAGAAAATTATTTTAAACTAAGTATTTACTAATTTTTATTGATTAAATTTGGCCTAGGTGAATCTTTGAAAGAGAAATTGATTTCTCTACTGAAAACACAAATCTCTCTACGTGAATCCTCCAAAGGTGAATCCTAAAACTCAAAAATTGAAATTTCATACATAAACTCAAGGGGGGATGCTGATTTATGCATCATTGTACTCTAAATGGATTTTTGATGTGTTTAGATGAAAAATATCAAATTAAATCATATTTTGTATATTACTGTAATGACCGAAAAGTTTCAGAAAATAATGAAATTCATGGTTTTCATCCTAGAACTTAAAAGTTAGTAAATTTCATGATTTTATATTGGTATGGCTACCAATTTGTGTATGATGGAATTCTAAATTGATTTTTGTTATGGTTGGATGAAAATAATGACTTGAATAATGTATTTACATATTACTATAATGAATGGAAAGTGTGGAAAGCTAAAAAACTCATAATTTTCACTCTAAACCCTAAACTTAGAATTTTCTTGCATAAGGAATGTCTATGGCTACCAATTGGTATGTATTTGAATTCTAAATTGATATTTGTTATGATTGAATGAAAAATAATGGTTTGAATCACGTGTTTACATATTACTGTAATGACTGGAAAGTACCAGAAATAAGAACACTCATGATTTTTCATCCTAAAACCTAAAGTTGGAATTTTCATGCATATGGACATCTATGGCTGCCAATTCATAGGATTCATGTTCTAAAATGATTTTTTTTTTATTACATGAACAATCTTGTTTTAAAACCATGTTTTTGCATGTTACTATAATAAACAGAAAGTGCGAAAAGTAAGAGAATCTAGGTTTTTCTTGAATAAGGGTATTCGGCCATTGTTGGGATTTTTATCCCAATGTCTATAATTTTTATGTAATTTATTTTAATGATTATTGACATGTATATATGAATAATAAATGATTAAATTGCATATTGGTTGAAGGAATGACTCTAGACAAGCCTAGAGGCGATTTGGTATACTTAGGGTATCTTAATCCTATGTTGTGATTAATATGTGAATGTGATTAAGTAATATGGAAATAGGTTTTATGATGAATTGATAATGAATATATGATCTTGAGTTGATGAAGAGATTGATTAAATGAATTGGTCATAAGAGACTAGCATGACACTTGAAAGGTTACTTGTTAAGTTGACATGTAAGAAAGTGTTAAGTGTACTAAGTTGAATGTTAAAGTGAATTGATATTAAGATCATGACATTGTGTTTGACTTTAGAAAAGTATTGGTATGAATTATTATGTGATTTCATATAGGCCTATAAAGGCAAAGTATGCAAGGCTATAAAAGTCAACATGTTATGTGCAAGCGATGAGTGCATTTCTAAGTGCAACTCCAAGTGTATGTGAATGTTATATGTGCATGGGATAGTATGGGATAGGATAGCATGATGTTAAATAAATATTAAGTATCAAATTAAATATTATATTAGAGCTTGAGGAATAGTAAAAGCTCAAAAGGGACTCAAGTAATAAGAGCAAAGGAACCACAAGGTGAGTAAACACTATGTTTATGTTACAAGTATGTGATATCATGTTATGAGAATCTTTGAGATTCTTGAAATCCAAGTTCTTTTATATTCTAGATTATAATTATATAAATTCTTTGTTAAGCTTAGGTTGCCAAATGACATTTGATCCGAAACTATTATTGTTTATTCCATTATAAAAAAGGAACATTTATGATTGTTGTCATACCTTACTTTCTTTCTGGAGCCACACTATTGTTTATCTTTTATTCAATAAGCTAAACATCTATTGCTATTGTATTACATGTGATTGCATTCTTCAAATGCTATTGTTACCTCTGCTTTATGTTGCTAATGAGCACGGCAGCAGCCTTCACTCAATATTTATATTACGGGTGGATAAGGCAGTAGCCTTCACTCTATATTTGTGTTAAGAGTGGACAAGGTAGCAACCTTTACTCTATAATTATGTCATGAGTGGATAAGGCAATGGCCTTCACTCTATATTATGTTACAAGTGGACAAAGCAGTAGCTTTCACTCTATATTTATGTTACAAGCGGACAAGGTAGTAGCCTTCACTCTATGTTACAAGTTATAAGTTTGAAATCTATGAACTTTGTTAATTTGCAAACTAAGAACCATGATCTATGAACCCTTATAAAGGGATACGTGTTATTGCTCAAATCTTATTGTTTACTTATTGAGATCATCTATCTCAACCTTTTTTCCTTGTGTGGTTTCAGGTAAGCATTATAAGGCAAGGTGATTGCTCAAGCTACCTACTCAGCTTAGGAAATTTCCCTATCAAAATTATAATAATACCATGCTATGATGAGTCCTTAGACACTTTAGGAGTTATTATGGGAACTTTATTTTCAAATATCATGTTGGTGACTTTATTTGGAGTCTTATTATTATTTTTTATGGATTTTATTAAAGTACATTTTTAGCTTTCGCAACTTAAGGTTTTTCCTTTATAAAAGGTTTTATTAAGTTAATGTATGAGTTACAGTATGATCCTAGGCAATTTTTGCATATGTATGAGTGGGTTCTATGGAGGTGGGTGAATTTATATCTCCTCATGTTCTAGGACTATTATATCTCTAAAAATGGGAGTGACAAAGAATGTCATAAAAGGCATAAAATTTTGATGTATTATGAAAAGCTTTATGTAATTATGGAAATTTAAGGCAATGAGCTCCCATTAAGCATACCAATTTCCCTCTTTATGAAATTTAATCTTTCTTCATTTAAGGGTTTTGTGAAAATATCAGCATGTTGGTTAGTTGTATCAATAAATTCTAATACAACATCGCCATTTTGCATATGATCTCTCAAAAATGATGCCTAATGTCTATATGTTTACTTCTCAAATGTTGGATGGGATTTTTTGAAAGATTTATGGCACTTGTGTTATCACATTTGATGGGAATGTGACCAATCAATTGACCATATTCCTTGAATTGTTATTTCATCCAAAGAACTTGAGTACAATAACAAGCCACTGTGAGGTCTCACCCGAGCACCCGGTTCTATCTGCTAAAGGGAAATCGAAAATGCCCATTTGGGAGAAACATCATGATTGGAACTTGCTATGAGTTTAGAAAAAATTATATTTCATAAGTTGTAATTTGCAAAAGGAGTTGCCACTTTAATTTTGTTTATTTTAGTTGGGAAAATTAAAGGAAAAACCCAATTTGATTGACTCCAAAATTATTCCATTGATCCTAAGGAAAAGCACTAGTCTTTGAATGACCAAAGAGGGCTCGGGGACTAGGTTTTAGTTAAAATAATGCAAAAAATTTAGTTTGGCTCAAATATGAAATAGCTTTTGTAAAAAAGAAGTTTTTATGTATGCATGAACAGATATAATATGATGTATGAAACAAATGCATGACAAATATGAGATAATGATAATCACAAGATGCAAAAAGATAAGGGAAAAACTACTTAAAACTATTGCAAGCCAAAAATACCAAAATCAAGAGATCTTTCCTCTAGCCCTTATAGGTTCTAAGAAAAGCACACTTTCCCGAATTATAATCTAAAAAACTAAAATATGCAAAAGAGTATTAAAATAATTATAATAAAAAAAATTAAAATTTTGACTTTTATTTAAGAAAAGTAATTTCAATCCTAAACTATGTGAAGAAGGTGATAGAGAGAAGAAGTTGTTAATTTTAGCAGAGTTGAATGCCTTAGAGATGGCAAGCCTACATATCCCTTTGAATGGGAATGAAACCCCACATAGTTCTTCCTTCTTGCGAAGGAAGGGTTTTAAGTCATTGCCTTTGTCATCATATTTTGATTGATTTTAAGAGCTTGAGGAATTTGTTAATTAGGTTAGATTTTAATTAGCAAAAGATTAGATCTTTTCATATTTAGATCTTGAAATTGAAATTGAAAAGGAAAAGGAAAGAACTTTTACCTTTGGCTTTCATCGGCGAGGAACGTAGGGAGCGAGCTTTGCACCGGATCTAAGTTCCACCTTAGCCTAAGGATATCACGAGCACTTCTTTTAGAAGAAGGACTTTTGAATAGTGTGAACTCTTCTTAGAGGGACTTGGATAACACTTTTGCTTGAGAACCACAAATTCCTTTCAAAAGAAAGGGCTTGAATTGAACCTTTTCTTAATTAGAAAGCTTAAGAATAGAACTTGAGATGATTAAGAGGCTTGTGAATGGGGTTTTAAGATGATTAGGAAACTTATAAATGAGGTTTTATGTGATGGAGGAGGTTTTGGAAGAGGGTTTTGATGATTGAAAAGCTTAGAAATAGGGTTTAGAAAGTTTAGGGAGAGTATAGAAGCTTGTAATTGTGTCTTTTAGTTGTTATGAGATGCAAAGTATTTATAGGAGGAGTTTGGGACTAAAAATTCACAGTTTTTGAGTTGGAGAAGGAAAAGGACACAATGCGGTAACTAGTGTGTCGGCTGCGGTAACCGCAGGGCCCTTTGCGGTTACCACAAGGCTAGCTATGGTAGTCAATTGGCTATCATAGGGACCTCTACGGTAAACGCAGAGGCGGCTGCTGCTGGCCCGCAGGATGCTGCAGTTCATTTTTCGATCCATTCTTCTCCATTTTTTATCCAATTTGAGCCCAGTCTATTTCTATACATTCGTGATCGAGTGCTAATCATCTAAAGGTGCAAGTTTTAAGAAATTTATTTTTTAATAAGGTGCTGCCCCACACCTCGCAAGGGGCGTTGCCCTCTTGACCCCTACCCGCTAACTAGCTAGAGGGACCGTTGTATATGTAGGGCATGAATCTTAGCAAGTGTCAAGTTGTGATCAGATCCTAAGGGTGCAAATTCGAGGGTTCATAGTTGTCCCCTCATTAGGATTGACTTTGAGCAAAAGGCAATTCTGATGATAGTGAACCCTGGAATGAGGGATGGTAAGATGAACCAAATGGATGACTAAGTCAATGTCTAGACATGTTCGAGTGAAAATGGTTGATTTTTTTTTTAAAAGTGTTGAAAAAAAGGAACCATAGGGATGCCTAGATGATCTAAACATTTATGGATGAAATGATCTTAAGGCTATCATAGGATGGTCTGATTAAAAGGGATACCTAATTCAGATTTAATGTATGAATCCTAAGGCTATCCTAGGATGGGTCTGATCAAAAGGGATACCTAATTCAGATTTAAAGCATAAATCCTAAGGCTATCCTAGGATGAGTCCGATTAAGAGAGATACCTAATTTAGATTTAAGGTATGGATCATAAGGCTATCCTAGGATAGGTCGAATAAGAAAGGGATACCTAATTTAGATTTAAGGTATGAATCCTATGGCTATCCTAGGATGTGTCCGAAAGAAATACCTAATTCAGATTTAAGGTATGGATCCTAAGGCTATCCTAGGATAGGTCTGATCAAAAGGGATACCTAATTTAGATTTAAGGTATGAATCTTAAGGCTATCCTAGGATGAGTCTGGCTAAAAGAGATACCTAATTAAGATTTAAGGTATGGATCCTAAGGCTATCCTAAGATAAGTCTAATTAAAAGGGATACCTAATTCATATTAAAGGTATAGATCCTAAGGCTATCTTAGGATGGGTCTGATAAAAGTGAATACCTAATTCAGATTTAAGGTATGAATCCTAAGGTTGTCTTTTCTTGTAAGAGCTAAAAAATGATGTTCTTGTCTAGTAGGAATGACGATGACCTTGCCTGGGAGGAAAGAAATGATTTATTTTGATTCAAAAGTCTGACTTACAACTTGTTCTATTGTGAAATGCATCTGACTATGCAATGATTAGATACCTTGAACCTGTGAAGGATCAGTTTGGTAAGAGAGTACTAAGCTCTGGAAGAAAGATGCCCCCACTTTGGAAAGGTGAATATTTGGAAGGGAGGTGCCCCTACATTTGGATGATAAAGGAAAGCAGTTTGGTTTTTTTTTTTTTTAGCTCATTGGCTAGCTTAGAGGTGAAATGGGCATGTTAGGTATAAGGCTAGTTGGTCAATGGCTATTATTTTGATCTAAGAAAAAGTCACTTTAGGAGGTTAAACCAAGTATGGCTGGAAGAGGTCGGGTAGGGTTTAAGTGTGTTTGGTTTGCAATAATGTTTAGCTTAAAGCTGAATTGGAAAGCTTGAATAGGGGGGTCAAGTCCTTTGAGACGATAAGGTTTAGGCCAGGTCTAGTTTTTGGGGAAGGTCAGGTCTGGTAATTGGCTTGGTCAGTTATGGCCTTCTGGTTTTGGCTTTAGAGAGATTTGTTTAGAATGAGTGAATTATCTTAGAAGGCTGAGTCAGGTTCAGCTAGGTTTATTTGGAAGCTCAGTCTGGTTTAGCTTCGTGAGAGATCGTATTAGATGCTCGATCAAGTTATGGCCTTTTGGTGAGTTCATTTAGAAGGCTTGTTCAGAGAGATCAGGTTAGGATGCTAAGCCTAAGAGGCTAATCTTGGCTTTAGAGGACAAGGTCAGGCTAGGCAATCAATTTGGAAGGCTCAGTTAGATTTTGCCTTAGAAGATATCATGAAGGCCTTTTAGGAGTGGGCTTTGTGGTGCAGGCTTTTTGGGAGTGAGCTTTATGGTAAAGGTTTCTTAGTTTGGATTTCAAGTTGAAGGCTTGTTAGTTTAGGCTTCATAGTGAAGGCTTTTAGATTTAGGCTCTATGGCAAAGGCTTTTGATTTTAGGCTTCATGGTGAAGGCTTCTCAATTTGGGCTTCAAGGTGAAGGCTTCTAGGTGTTGAGGATAGTTTTCTACGAGGGTGCTTTGGATGGCTGGCTTTAGCTCAAGTATGGTGCTACAGGTTTTGGTTACAAGGATACCATAGGCCCATGGATAAAGGTTTGCCCTTTAACATGGTTGCATCATAATAGTTTGCAAGCTTTAAAAGGCTTTGATTCTCAGGGATTATGTGTTTTGCCAATTTAATCTTTGAAAGATCATGATATATTTGCCAAAAAGGCATGAGATGGGCTTGACTGGTTTGAGTCTTTCTTAATTAACTTGAGGATGATAAGCTCTGGGAGATATGCCTCGAGTTCTAATTTTGCCAAGGAAACTGAATTCAAAGATGATGAGTCTTGAGAGACTTAGGATTTTTAGTTCTGCCTATGATGAGATTTTGCTAAAAGAAAGGGTGGTATGTGACTTGAGCTTGAAATGGTGGTACGATTTGCAAATGAGGCTAGAGATGGAAAAGTTCAGGAATGGTTTGAAAGTAAGTTGAAACTTCTGAAAAGAATCATTGAGGCTGTATGGTTTTGCTTTTTGTAGCATAAATCATGGAAAAGAGCGAGTCAAGCTTTTCTGGTTGTTTAAGATTGAAGAGACTCTTGGAGTGACCCTTAATTAGTTTGACTTGATGACACACTGACTGCACTGGCTAAAATAAAGAGCCCTTAGGAATGGCTAAAGGGCTAATGGAGGAAGACAACTTGGGAATCGTGGTCCCAAATGAGAGATAGGGATGTGATGGACTAGAGATATGTATTAACTCCTTGAACTAAGTGATGGAATAGACTAACAACAAATGATGATGTTCTGGGAAGACATGGCCCCTTTGTAAGATAAGGGCATAGAAGATAGCATAACTTTAAAGAATGAGCCTTTGATGAGGAAGGATGACTTTGGAGACATGAGACTAGACAGATTGATAATTTAACAACTTTGGACATGAGGGAAGGTGACTTGGATGAGCTTTCTCTCTTTCTCCCTCTGTCTCTCTCCTTTTTTTTTTTTTTTTTATTAGCTCTAACTTTTGCCTAAGCTGCCCTTTCAGATTTTCAACTTAGCGAGCTTGGATTAGTGAAATTTGGGAGAAAGCATTCCACCATGATTTGTTATGTCGAGAGGCTTTGATATTTGAATTCTAGGTTTGATAGAGGTCTTCTTTGAACTTGTCGCCCTTTATTGAGGTGCATCATTTGATTACCTAATTGTGCAATAGGTAATTACATTTACTTACTCCTTATGCTTCAACTATTTGATGAGAGGTCCTTCTTCGGTTAGGAGCTTGTGAAGCTTTTATTGATTTGAGAGAATAAGGACACCCCACATTTTGATCTTATGCTACTTGTGGTGGATTTAATCTTTACCCCTTTTTTCTTCATTTTCTTTTCTTTTCTTTTTTTCTTCTTCATCTTCTTCTTTTTTTTTTTTTTAAGCTCATCCGTGTTAGACTCAATCAAGGAAGATGAGAAAGTTAATGTATAAATAATGAAAAGAAAACATAGATGCATTACTATAAAGGAAACTTTATTATAAAATAACAAAAAAAAGGACTTATATGGTTGACAAAATAAAATGATAGATTCAAACTCAGATTTAGACTCAAACTTTTAGGTTTAGGCTCAGATTCAAACTCAGACTTGGAATATAACCTCAGACAGGTCATATTAGCTAGGCCTGAACTCCTCTATATTATGCTACTCAAGGTTGAATTAAGGTCTTGGGTCTTGCTTTAAGGGGATGATGTCTCCACTATCGATCAGATCCTAGATTCTATGTTTCAAAGCTTTACATGCATTGATTTGGTGCCCCGCTCCTTGATGATATTCGCAGTACTCATTGGGGTGGTAACTCTTTGGTAAGGAATTAGGAGGGACTATTGGTTCCAAAGGTTTTACCATTCTTACCTTCAAAGCCTTCTTATAAACCGTTGCTAATGGAACTCCCAAATCTATGAAAGCCCTTCGTTGAGATTTTAAGGGTCGCCTACTAGTCATGCCAACTACCTCTACACTCTCTTGCTTGAGATCAACAAGGGAAGTGTAGGTGTCCATATCCTTCAATTCAATAGAGGCAAGGGGAGTGGAGGTATTGCTCTTTTTGCACCCTTTTTCCATTGTAAGGGTTTGCTTTAGTGTATTAATATTGAGGTTTAAAGGTCTTTTGATAGCAAAAAAGGTGGGCTTTTCCTTGCTTTGAAAAGGATTCAAAGAAGAGGCAAGGTTAGTATCTAAGACTGATGGCATGGTTGAGGCTAGAATGGCATTGGTGTTTAAGATTGAGAATGTAAAATTATGGGTCATGTCAATAGTAGGTGCAGCATTGATAGGCTTAGCTTGGTTCAACATTCCTCTTACTTCATCGATGATAAGTTGCCATTAGAAACTCAAAGCATTAGTGAAAGTAGAAGTAAGATGGATTAGGGCATTATTAAAACTGGATTGTTGGCTAGCTAAAGAACGATTAAAATTGGCTCATTGAGCATTTAGGGCGGAGATGAGAATAGTTTGAAGGTTCTCTTCTTACCTCTTGAGTAGGTTGGTTAGAGCTTCTATGTCAGTCAAGCTTGCCATTGGTACATTTAAAACCAAGTCAAAGAATAAGGTAAGTGCTTGGAAAAGAAGCAATGGGATGGGCATGCACACTTTGAGGAAAAAGTCTCCCATTAATGTTGTAAGCTGACTTCATTTGGGCTTTTGATCATGTCCTAATGTTGCATAGGTCAAGGTCTCAGGCTTAAGGTATCAGGTTAAACTAAAAGTATTAGACTTAAGATAATGTATTAGGTTAAAGGTATTGGGCTTAAGGTATTGTGTTGGGGCTAAAGGTATTAGGCTTAAGGTAGTGTGTTGGGCAAGAGGTATTGGATTTAGGGTATTGTGTTAGGCCAAGGGTATTGGGCTTAAGGTAGCGTGTTGGGCCAAGGGTAGTGTGTCAAGCAAAAGGTATTGGGCTTAGAGTAGGCTTATAGGCATTTGTTAATCTGGGGGTAATGGATTGGTTTTAAAGGTAATGGGCCAAGGATGTTGGGCTTATAGACGATGGTGTCTTATGGCTAGGTAAGGTATGAGTAAAAAGGAGGGTAGAGGCGTGTGATGTTAGCTAAGTAGGTATTTAGCTAGGGGTGCTTAGTCAGATTTTAGGTTTGGGTGGCTAGGTCAGATTTTAGCTTTGAGTGGCTAGGTCGAATTTTAGCTTTTAAGTAGCTAGGTCAGATTTTAGCTTTTGAGTAGCTAGGTCGGATTTTGGATTTTGAGTAGCTGGGTCAAATTTTTAGCTTTTGAGTACCTAGGTCAGATTTTAGCTTTTGAGTAGCTAGGTTGGATTTTAGTTTTTGAGGGACCAAAGTTTAGTTAGGAAGGCTAGGTTAGAGTTTAACCTCAAGTAATTGGATTTGGATGGTTTAGTATAGGCTTAAGGATAGAGGGACCATGGGTTTTGCGATTAGATTATAGATGTACCATGGATTTGGAGGTTGGGTGGACCATGGGTTTGTTGATAGTTAGATAATGGTGGACTGGACCATGGGCTTAAATAGAAGCGTGGGTTTGGATAGTAATGTAAAAGATGAAACCAAGTCAGCATTTAGTTTGGGTAATGATTAAGGATAAGAGTGAAGCTAGGTTGGTGTTTAGCTTTGGTAAGGATTGTTGAGGGTAAAGTTAGATTAGTGTTTAGCTTGGGTAACAATTGTGAAAGATGAAAGCTAGGTTAGTGTTTAGCTTAGGTAAGAATTGTGAAAGATGAAAGCTAGGTTAATGTTTAGCTTGGGTAAGAATTGTGAAAGATGAAAGCTAGATCAGTGTTTGGCTTGGATAAGAATTATGCAGGATGAAGCTAGAATAGAGCTAGGTCAGTGTTTAGCTTAGACAAGGATTGTGGATTTGGATGGGGGTACCATATATAGGTTTATTTTTACCATGAGTTTAACATGGGTTTGGGTAGGACCAGACTATGGGTTTAGATGAACCATGAGTTTTGGGTTTTTTAAGTGGACCATGGATTTTGGGTTTGGATAGGTTTTAAACTCTTCACAAGGTTCAATCTATGAATACGTGTATGAATGAATGATTGAAAAAGGTTACATGAAATACCAAGTTTAGTATTATGGTTCATACAATCCTAAAGGAAGGTCCTATGAGTTATTACATAAAAGGATAAGGGCAGCTTGAAAGGAACCCATCACACTAGAGATGTGATATACCTAACCACATGTGAGTCAAGGAGCCTCACATAAGTCTAATAGTATGTGCATACTCATTACACCTCTAAAAGGATTAGAGGATACGTCGTGGGCTGGATGATTTCACTATCGGCAAGTAAACCTAAAGAAGGTTGCCCACTTGATATTACTTTCTATCCTTTGTTTTCCTAAGAAACTAATGTTTTGGATAAGGAGCCCAATGTAGTGATGCATGAAAAAGCCATTTTGTAATAAAAGCCAAACTTTTTGTTTTACCAAGAGTAGCCAGCTTTATCCTTTATTTGAATAAGATTTTGAATGTCCCCAGTGGAGTCGCTAGCTGTGAGGCCTCGCCTGAGCACCCGATCTGATTTGCTAGAGGGAATAAAAAATGCCCATTTAGGAGAAACATCACGATTGGAACTCGCTATGAGTTCAGAAAAATTGTATTTTGTAAGTTGTAATCTGCAAAAGGAGTCACTACTTTAATTTTGTTTATTTTAGTTGTGAAAATTAAAGGAAAAACCCAATTTGATTAACTCCAAAATTATACCATTTATCCTAAGGAAAAGCACTAGTCCTCGAATGACCAAAGAGAGCTCGGGAACTAGGTTTTGGTTAAAACAATACAAAAAAATTAGTTTAGCTTAAATATAAAATAGCTTTTGTAAAAGGAAGTTTTTATATATGCATGAATAGATATAATATGATGTATGAAATAATATTACTCGTGCAATGCATGATAATATGAAATAATGACAATTACAAAATGCAAAAAGATAAGGGAGAAACTACTTAAAACTATTACAAACCAAAATATCAAAATCAGGGGATCTTTCTTCTAGCCCTTATGGATTATAGGAAAAGCACACATTCCCCAAACATAATCTAAGTAACTAAAATACGAAAAAGAGTATTGAAACAATCATAATAAAAAGAATTAAAATTTTGACTTTTATTTAAGAAAAGTAATTTCAATCCCAAACTATGTGAAAAAAGTGATAGAGAGAAGAATTTATTAATTTTAGTGGAGTTGAATGTCTTAGAGATGGCAAGCCTGCGTATCCCTTTGAATGGGAATCAAACCCCATGCAGTTCTTCCTTCTTGCGAAGGAGGGGTTTTAAGTCATAGCCTTTGTTATCATGTTTTGATTAATTTTAAAGAACTTAGAGATTTTTTAATTAGGTCAGATTTTAATTAGCAAAAATTAGATCTTTTCAAATTTAGATCTTAAAATTGAAATTGAAAAGGAAAAGGAAGGAACTTTTACCTTTGGCCTTTGTCGACGAGGAATGTAGGGAGCGAGCTTAGCACCAGATCTAAGTTCCACCTTGGCCTAGGGATATCATGAGCACTCCTTTTGGAAGAAGGACTCTTGAATAGTGTGAATTCTTCTTAGAAGGACTTGGATAAGACCTTTGCTTGAGAACCATGAATTCCCTTCGAAATAAAGGGCTTGAATTGAACCTTTTCTTGATTAGAAAGCTTAAGAATAGAACTTGAGATGATTAGGAGGCTTGTGAATGGGGTTTTAAGATGATTATGAAACTTATGAATGAGGTTTTATATGATGGAGGAGGTTTTGGAAGAGGGTTTTGATGATTGGAAAGCTTAGAAATAGGGTTTGGAAAGCTTTAAGGAGAGTATAAAAGCATGTAATTGTGTCTTTTAGTTGTTATGAGGTGCAAGGTATTTATAGGAGGAGTTTGGGACTAAAAATTCACAGTTTTCAGGTAGGAGAAGGAAAGGGACATGGTGCAGCAACTAGTGTGTTAGTTGCAGTAACTGCAGGGCCCTTTGCATTTACTACAGGGTCGACTATGGTAGCCAATTAGCTACCGCAGGGACCTCTATAGTAACTGCAGCCGGCTGCGAGTTATCGTAGAAGACCCGTAGGATGCTGTGGTTCATTTTTTGGCCTGTTCTTCTCTATTTTTTATCTGATTTGAGCCCAGTCTGATTATATGCATTTGTGATCAAGTGTTAATCATCTGAAGGTGCAAGTTTCAAGAAATTTATTTTTCAATGAGGTGCTGCCTCCTTGACCCCTACCCGCTAACTAGCTAGCGGGACCGCCTTATGCGTAGTGCATGAATCTTATCAAGTGTTAAGCTACGATCGGATCCTAAGGTAGTTGAAACTTGTTTCTTGCTAAACTATAAAACTAAATATTCACTAAGAAAATGGCAAGTTCTAGAACTACTTTTTCTATCAAGTAAACTACTGGTATAATCTGCATCCGAAAATCCAATTATTGTAAAAGATGAGTTTTCAGGATACCATAGCCCTAAATGCAATGTGCCATGTAAATATTTTAAAATTATTTTAACAATATGCAAATGAGATTCCTTAGGACAAGATTGAAAACATGGACATAGACAAGCACTATACATTATATTAGGTCTAGATGTTGTAAGGTAGAGAAGAGAACCAATCATACCTCTATACTTCATCTCATCTATAGGCTTACCCTTTCCATCTTTGTCAAGCTTAGTTGATGTGCTCATTGGAGTTTTGCTAATTTTGCAACCATCCATGCCAAACTTCTTAAGAAGCTCCTTTGTATACTTAGATTGGTTGATGAAGATGCCATCTTTGCATTGCTTGATTTGTAGTCTTAGGAAAAACTTTAGCTCACCCATCATGCTCATCTTAAATTCCCTGATCATACACTTGGCAAATTCTTCCCAAAGATGTCCATTAGTAGCACCAAACACAATATCATCAACATAAATTTTAACAATTAAAGTATCATTTTTGTGTCATTTTACAAAAAGCGTTGTGTCAACCTTGCCCTTAATAAAATCATTTTTCAAAAGAAATGTACTTAGTCTTTCATACTATGCTCTAGGAGCTTGTTTCAAACCATAGAAGGCCTTTGTTAATTTAAAAACATAATTAGGAAGTTCATGATGTTCAAAAGTAGGAGGTTGTTCAATAAATCCATTTAAGAATACACTTTTAACATTCATTTAAAAAAGTTTAAATTCTATATGACATGCATAAGCAAGAAAAATTCTAATAGCCTCTAATCTTGATAGCAGAGCAAATGTTTCATCATAATCAATGCCTACCTCTTGGTTGTATCCTTTGGTAACCAATCTAGCTTTATTTCTAGTGATGAACCTTGCTCATTTAACTTGTTTCTATAAATCCATTTACATCCAATAATGGGATGATCTTTGGGTCTAGGAACAAGTTCCCAAACTTTGTTTCTCTCATATTGGTTGAGTTTCTCTTGCACAAAAATTACCCAACTCTTATCATTAAGAGCCACATCAATAGTCCTTATCTCTATTTTAGAAATAAATGCAAGATTATTATCTAAGGCTTTAAAATGAGATCTAATACTTACACCCTTAGATGGATCACCAATGATTTGCTCTTTGGGGTGATTATTGGGGTATCTCCACTGCTTAGGAAGTCTTTGAATATATTCCTCTTATGATTTGATTGAGTCTCATGATTTTTTTGGTTTTCCACTTGGTCTTCAACTTTCTTTAGAGTATCATCTTGATCCATTCCAAGCTTTTCAAATTCACCTACAAGATCATTAAGAACACTACCTTTCCCAAGATCAAGTTTACTAAATTCATCAAATCCAACATTCATAGATTTTTCAACTACCATAGTCTTTTTTTTAAAGACTCTATAGGCTTTACTAGTAGTGGAATATCCTAGAAAAATGCCTTCATCGGTTTTAGAAGCAAATGTCCCAAGATTATCCATGGTATTTAATATATGGCACTTGCAACCAAATACTCTTAGATATGAAATCTTAGGCTTTCTTCCATTCCATAACTCATAAGAAGTTTTGTTTAATATGGGTCTTTTAAAAACTCTATTTGAAATGTAACAAGAAGAATTAACAGCTTCCACCTAAAAATAAGTTGGTAAACCATATTCATTAAGCATGGTTCTAGCCATTTCAATCAAAGTCCTATTTTTCCATTCTACAACACCATTTTGTTGAGGGGTTCTAGGAGGGGAAAAATTATGTGAAATTCCATATTCATTGCAAAAATTTTCAAAAAACTCATTTTCAAATTCTTTTTTATGATCAGTTATAATTTTAGAAATGAAATAACCTTTCTCATTTTAAACGCTATTTGCAAAACTCTGAAATGCATTAAAAACATCACTCTTATAAGTCAAGAAACTAACCCAAGTACATCTAAAGTAGTCATCAACAATCACATAGGCATACATCTTTCCACCAAAACTAGTAACTCTACTAGGTAGAAATAAATCCATATGAAGAAGTTGATGGGGCCTAGAAGTACTTACAATATTCTTTGATTTGTAGGATGATTTGTGTTGCTTTCCTATTTGACAAGGTCCATATGTCTTGTCCTTTGAAAATTTGATCTTTGAAAGTCCTTCAATAAGCTCATCCTTACAAAGACTATGAAGAAGTTCCATACTTGCATGTCTAAGCCTTCTATGCCAAAGCTAATATTCATTGTTAATAGACATGAAACACTTGGCATCTTGGTTAGCCAAATCATCAAAGTCAATCATGTAGTAATTGCCTTCCCTTTCACCCTTAAACACTACATTATCATTAGCTACAGTGGTGACAATATATGCTTTAGAGTCAAAGGTGACCTTATTACCTTTGTCACATAATTGACTTACACTTAGCAAGTTGAATTTTAAACCATCAACCAAAAGAATGTTTTCAATAAGAGAATAATTGTCCTTACCAATGGTACCAATGTCAACTATCTTACTTTTGGTATTGTTACCAAATATGATGTTTCCACCTCTCTTTTCTTTCAAATTTGTGAAAAGGCTTGAATTTTCGATCATGTGTCTTGAACATCCACTATCTACATGCCATTTGTTTTCCTTGGTAGAGGATTTGAGACATACCTATAAGAAAAGATTAATCATCTTATTTTAGGTACCCAAAGATATTTGGGTCCTTGGCGGTTAGCCTTGGAAGGATCCTCAAGCTTGAGTTGAGCCTTCCTTATATAACAAAATAAATTTATATGACCATCTTTCATACAATAATGGTACTTGAGTTTAGACTTGAAAGTCCTTTTGGATTTTGTCATATTGATATGAAATTTTGATCTCTTTACAACATTATGACATGAATGTATACATGAACAAGTATTATATTGTGATTGTGGGTGCCTTTGAGCATGCCTCTTTTGATATATAAATGCATGGTTAACTCTTTGAAGCTTAGCTCTTGATTCTAATATAACCTTTTGAGTCCTTTTGGGACTTAAAGGTTTAGTGTTTATTTTAACTTCCTTGTTAATTGCCTAAATGCTAGAGGTTTGAGGAGTTGTAGCCTTTATGAACATAGTGGGAGAGGATGTGGAAATTGATGAACCATCAAAGCCAAGACCATGCCTTACTAAGGGTGGTCTTTGAGATACAATTATTGTATCCAAAACTTCTTTCCCTTTATGAAATTTTGAGATTGAGTTTCTTAATTCTTCAACCTCAATTTTCAAGGCATTGTTTTCTTTATATAAAGAATTAAAAGAGGAGGTTTTATAAGTAATTTCCTCTAATGAGCTTTTTAAATTAACATTGGAGTTTTTCAAGCTTAAAACATGTTTTTCTAATTCTTTAAAATTCTTCTTCAACTTAGAATGCTTTTCTTTAAAAAATTTTATTTTTGATTTATGCTTTTTGCATTTTAAATTCATAGCTTTAATTAGCTTATCCTCATTAAAATTATGCATATCATCATCAATATCATCACAAGATTGAGAGTTAGAGCTTACCTCATTTGATGAGTCCTCTGAGCCCATGGAACATAGGTTTGCAACATCCTCTTCCTCTTCATCACTTTAGGAGTTATCATCCCATGTTGCTTTGAAACTCTTTTTCTTCTCCTTATCCCATTTCCTCTTCTTATTGTTTTTGGGACATTCCATTTTTATATGACCTTGCTTGCCATATTCATAGCAAGCAATGTCATTCTTCTTTTCTTTGCTTGAGTTGGACTTATAATTTGATAATGATCTCCTAAAGGGCCCCTTTTCTTTCTTTCTTCTTTTGATGATATCCTTGACCCTTTTTGAGAGCATAGCAAGTTCTTCATCATCATCATCTTCACTTTCCTCCAATTCACTTGAGCTCTCACATTCTTGTCTACTTTTGAGGGAGGATTTGAGAGCTAAGGATTTTTTTTTCTTCTTCTCTTGATTCTCTTCTTTCTCTATCAATAGAGACATTTCTTTGATAAGGAGTTTTCCAATGAGAACGTCGGTAGAAGTCTTTCTAAGATCCTCATTAGCTTCTTCTATACCAGCAATTCTAGCTCTATAGTCTTTCTTTGGGAGAGTTTTGAGAATCTTCTAGTTTATATCCTCCAAGGTGTATATTTTGCCAAATTTCTTCATATTAGTGACAAGGGCTAGAAGCCTATTTGTCATATTAGTGACACTCTCATTAGGTTTCATCTTGAAGAGCTCATATTCAGTTGTGTACAACTGAATCTTTTTAGCCTTGACTTGCTTAGTTCCTTTATGGTAGTTTTGTAAAGCTTTCTAAATACTAAACACACTTAAACAATCTTGAACTTTACCACATTCTTCTCTTAAGAGTACAGTAAGTAAAATTGCCATGGCTCTTTTGTTTTTGCCATTGCCTTTTCTTTGTGCATCCATCCATTCCTCAATAGGAATCAATTCTTCAACATCATCAACTATTCTTGATGGAGGTTTCCATTCTTTGATTATGCAATCCCATACATCAATGAGATCACTATTAAGATATGCTTCCATTCTATACTTCGAATATGCATATTCTGTACCGTCAAAGTATGGCTTGAGGTGATGCATCCTTTCATTGGCCATTTTGATCTTTTCTCACATAATTAGATTTGAAGAATGAGACCAAAGCTCTATTACCACTTCTTTGCCCTTATGCACTAAGAAGAGGGGTTGAATTGGTGGGAAATTGAAAATTTAAATAGAAAGGAGTTAGGGAAGGAGAATGAACACAATCGATTTTATAGTGGTTCAGGTATTCACAGACCCTACGTCCACTCTGCGATCTCAATTGGGTATTCTAGTATTAGTCAATACTAACAAGGAGTTTCAAGCTCACTCCAAACTTATAATGTGTTTCAATGGCTAACACACAACCCTTACAAGTGTTTCCCTTAGGCTCACACTCAAACCTATACAAGAGTTTTCTAATGGCTCACTCTCAACCAAATACTTTGTGTTTTTAAGGCTAACACTCAACCTTACTAGAGCAATTAATGCTCTTACAACAATCAAAGAATAACAATAAAAGATTAAGATTTGAGATTTGAAATTGCAAAGATTTAACTCTTAATGGATGCTATTCTAATTTTTAGGATGTTTGAAGAAGGTATATATATATATATATATATATATATATATATATATATATATATATATATATATATATATATATATATATATATATATATATATATATATATATACATGTTTCTTCTTCAAATTCCCGTTGGAAATAGTATGAAATCAATGATTTCATAACAGCTTTAAAATCTTATTTCAAATCTTTTGTTTAACCAAAGTCGTGGTCACTACCACTATTTCGCGGTTGCGACTGCAATTTCATGGTTGAGATCTCTAGAATTTACAAAGGCTAAAAAACACATGGCTTTTATTAGCTAACTCCTTATATGTCTATTCCAGGATTTGAATTATGTATGAAATTCACGGTCACAACTACTATTTTACGCTTGCGACTCCAATATCAACCCCACCGTCACGTCACAAATGAGGTCGTAATTTGTTCTATCTAAATTTTGAATTAATTGCCTTTTGATGATCTTGGTCATGATAACATGGTAGCGGTCGCAATTTTGTGGTTGTGATCATGATTATTGTACAATGGTCGCCACTTAAAAGCTAAGCAATATACTTAGGGAGATATTAATCTTCTTTCAAATCTAACCAATTAAACAAGTTATAATATGCAAAATAAACACTTGAACAATCATTAGATAGTTTCAATTTGATTGACAAGATCAAAATAGAGATTGACTAAGTTTTAAAATAACTTAGGTCAATAATAACAAAACAACTCCAAGTGCTTTATGATAATGCCATAACGAACTCCAATCTAAAACCACTAAGATTTCTTAGATTAGTTTGTTTAGCTAAAGATAAGACAACTTTGTTGGATAACATGTGTCACTACCCATTAAGATGTGAACTTGTTTCTACTTAGAAGTCCAGTATCTAATGCAAAAACAACTACGTCACCTTTTATTGGACAAAATGATAGAAATCAAAGAAGTTTTAGAATTTACGCATACAGATGCATCAATACCATTTGTGAAATGGTTAGTGGGAGTTTTTCCTAATTCATCGTATTTACCTAATTAAATGTTATTGACCCATTGAGAAAAAGGTAAATAAAATGAATTGTTCATTTGAATTCATTGAAATGTTCAAGGAATTCAAGATGAAAAGGAAAATAAATATTTAGGGTATTTCATATAAAAAGGAGGAGTATCATAACCTTTTGATTTGATCAAAGTGGGGAGAACTCGATTACCAATTTTTAAGGAATTCCCTAAATATAAAATTGGCATATAATCATAATTCATTTTAGGAAAACCATAGTGATGGTATACTTAAAATAATAAATTACAACATATATGATATGATGTAATAAATGTTGAACGATAAAAGTTTTTATTTATTTCCTTTTGGAAATTTACAATTAATTGCATAATATTCTTAAATATAATCTTCTTCAAAATCTATCTTATCCTAATTCATATATTATATGATATGGATAGATATCAAAATTCTTACTCATAATAAGATTTGAGATATCTAGCTTATTTAATAAGCTGAAGTTAGACAATTGAAAGATAATTTTAATTAAGATAAGGTTTGTTGGATATCCTAAAGATAGTTTAGGATAGTATTTCTATCTTTTGCATAACAAAGAGTTGTTAGCAAAGATGTTATTTCTTGATAAAATGTTTATTCAAGAAATTGATATATTGAGAAAGATATAATAATTGGATGAATGTCATCCAATAATGTCCAACAAAATGATCAAAGTAAAATTTTATCAACCCTATGAAAAGTCTAAAACTAACTCAATGTTTTATCCTTATAAGCAGCTAAAAGGTTTAGTAGAATATCTAATTTCTGTAAGATATGATTTTCTTTATATGAATACACAATAGTTGTATATTCATAATGAGATAAATCATAAGATAGTAAAATATCTAATCTTAAGAAAAATATAATTTACTTTATATGAATCCACAAAAGTTGTAAATTCATGATGAAGCAAATTATGAGATGATTATATTATAGCTATATACGATATAACAACGCATAATGATTATGAATTTGACATATAGATGTCAATACTAGTTTTCTTTCTCTAGAAAAGAAAACATAATCATGGAATAAATCTAAAGGCTTAGAGTCTTAAGAAAATTCCAAAGTATGCAAAACCTTAATGAGTTATATCATTGCAAGATGAATCCTTAATGTACAAAAGGATAATGGGAGTATCCTCACTTTCAAGTTTTGTACATGGATAACACATTAGTTTGTAAAAGTATTAATACATTTGCATTTGTAGAATGGTTTTACCATTACTTTCTTCATTTAGACTTGAGATAAATACTTACATTCTTGTTAATTCATATCTATAGAGATAGATTGAAGAGAATATTAAATATGCGTAAGTCAATATTTGGAAAAGATGTTGAAAAGTTCAACATGCTAATTCTAAAAGTTTTATTTCTTACAATTTTGATATCCACTTTTTGAGGGTTGATTCCCTAGATACACAAAGAAAGAATGGCATGGATTCCTTATAGTATGACTATAAGAAATCTAAATTATACAAGAGTTGTATAATGAGCCAAACATCGAGAATGTTGTTAGTATGACTAACAAATTCTAATCCTATCTATGATTAAATTATTGGAAATATAATCAAAATTATTCTAAAGTACTTGAGAAGTATTTAAGTTTTAATTTTAACAAGAAGAATGTTACTATATAAATGATAAAGAGTATATCATTGGGATTTTTGTTATCTGTGATGAAGAAATAATTTGCTAGAAAAGTTCTAAGCAAATTGTTGTTACAAACTTCATTGTAGAAGCCAAATTTGCTACATAAGATGTTATAAATAAGAAATTGTTTTGGATTTAGCAGTTATCAACTATTTAAGAGTTTCTCTAGTACATCACAGGTATCTCTTTACTGTGATAATAATAGGGCCTTAGCTTATGGCAAGGGAACTTGAGTCGCACATTGAAATCCAGAATATTTCAAAAGGCATTAAGATATTATCAAATCATTTGTTAGAATAGGGCATTCTAGCCTTGCAGAAAATAGCGTTAACCATTAACTTAGTTAATCCATTGACTAAAGTCAAAAGTTAGTGATGCTTAAACTTCATCTTGAGAAGATGAGTTTCGATACTAAGCAAAATGGCTCTAGTGCAAGTGGCAGATTGATAGCAGTATATGCCCTATGAGCCATATAATAGTTATGTAATAGTAAATATTAATTCCCATTGGCATAATAAATATATTCATAATGTGAAAAGGGTTTCATATTATTAAATATGGTCCTTAAGTATTTGTAATAGGATTTATTCTCAAGTGTTAAGAATATGGGAAATAGATTGCTCTTATACAAATATTTTAAATATGTTCATGGTCATAGGATTAATGACTGGGCATTATTAATTCTGGAAGACTGTCACTTCTATTTGTTTTCTATAATCAGTATGTGATATGGATAATTATAAAAGTAGTGAGTCTCATGTTGCTTGACATGTGATGTTGATACAAACACGTGGATATTCATAGGATAAATAGCCAAACTGCGACTTTAGATGATAATCATATGGGGTTTTACTACTTGTCAATTATTCATCATCTAGGTCATCATAGTGCATATAATCCTTTGACTTGAGGGATACTATATCTCATTTATAGGTGCTTGGGATTTATCACTACTTACATAGACATACTATTCATGTATGGATATATGGCATGTGATAGTTCTAATTTGTTATGTATGGAGGTAAGAGATCGCAAGATAGAATTCATTACCTTGAGTAAATAAGGTTAAGATCGTATGCTATTTGGTTATTCTTGATACTTAAGTTTTTGGCCAAGACAGTGAGATTCACTAGAAAGAGTTTCTAGTTGGAATTTAATCTCATCAAGAATTAGAACCGAGATAAGGACATAGAATCGAGGCATATTAGGGTTTGACACAAACCATTACCCTAGCCGAGATTGGGATATTTAATGAAGGGATTCTAGTGCATGATAATTTATGATCGATGGTCCATGTGATGTTTAAAGTTATCAACTATAAACATTCATTTCTAATTAGGTAGTCGTGATATGGAATGCTAGCTATCACTCGTAACTTATGGGACTAAGTGTGAAGTGGGGATTTCACATTAGTAGAGAAAAATGTTATCTCATTCCCATTGCTAATTGGACATGAACCTAGAAAGTCACACACCCAATAGTGATCACCTTCTAAGTGTAAAAGGTTTACCATAATAATTAATTAAAGTGTTTACTTAATTGATTAGTAGTAAAATGATTAAACATGTAATTAAATTTACAAGGACTCTAGCATATCCTGATGTTTAATCTATGAAGGTTTCTATTTAATTAAATCTTAATTTGTATATGATAAAATGAGAAAGATTAAATTGAAATTGATTTGCACTAAATCCAAGACTTATTAATTTTAAACTTAGTGAAAACCCTTAACATATGAAATATGGCTTAAGCCCATATATGATATGGAAAAGAGGCAATTTAAGGATTAGAGAAAATTCACTATTCATGAGCCCATGTGATGGGTTTAAGAGTTAGAGAATTTTCTACTAATGTTAAAAATATAATTATATCTTTTGGCTAGTAAAAATGTCCATTTTACCCCTAAAGGATAAAATGGTCATTTCACCATTTGAAGAAGCAAAGTTCAACTTTGCCCCTTCACCTAATGAAGAGCTAAAAGGGTGTAATGGTCTTTTGGTGCAAAGACTTAATAGTTAAGTCTTCTAAAGAATAAAAAAGCTTTGAGTTTTTATGTTCTAAAAGAAGAGTAAACATCATTTGATGAATTTGAAGTATTTTAGAGAGAGAAGTTGTGAGAGAGAAAGAAAATGAAGAAAATGTTTTTTTGATTTTTCTTTTGATCTTCAATTCTCTTCTTTGTTCTTTATGAAAGAACAATGCTTACAAATTAAAAATATATTTAGTTCAAAACAAATCAAAGAGAAACCTTAATTTCCTAAAGGTTTTTTAGGGAAAATCTTGAATCAAAATTGGGCAACCATAAGAGGGATTCAAGAACACCAAAGAAACCAATGAAACTTGGAAGTGAGCTACGTGTAGATGATTTAGAGACTTCATACTTAGGAAGCTCTTTGATAAAGAAAGAAGGAACCTACAAGAGGTAATATGATTACTCTTCCTTCTTCTTTCTATACATATGTGTTTTACACACAAATTAGTTGATTGCTTGGATGGATGTTTGGACCAAAATGGGTGAAATAAAATTTTAAAATGTTTAAAATTTCACCCTACCACCTTACTTCCACTGCGTTTGGCTCCACCATTCCTTCATGTTTAGCTTGACTTAAGATGATGAAGCCAAGTTAGTGTTTAGCTTGGGTAAGGATTATGAAGGATGAATCTAGGTTAATGTTTAGCTTGGGTAAGGATTGAGAAGGATGAAGCGAGATCAGTATTTAGCTTGGATAAGGATTATGGATAAAGATGAAGGTACCGTAGATAGGTTTATTTTTACCATGAGTTTGACATGAGTTTAGATAGAACTGGACCATAGGTTTGGGTAGACCATGGGTCTTAGGTGTGAAGAACTTTGGATAGGTTTTGACTCTTCACAAGGTTCAAGCTATGCATTTATGTATACATGCATGAATAAAAAAGGTTTTATGATAATGACATACCAAGTTCAGTATTATGGTGCATACAATCATAAGGGAAGGTTCTATGAATCATTACATGAAACGGTAAGGGTGGTTTGCAGGGAACCCATCATACTAGAGTTGTAATATACCTAACCACATATGAGTCAAAGAGTCTTGCGTGGGTCTGGCAGTACTTACATACTCATTATGCCTCTAAAAAGACTAAAGGATATGTGATGGGTTGGACAATTTCACTATCAATGAGCAGACCTAACAAAGGTTGCCCCTTTGACGTTACTTTTTGTCTTAGTTTCCCAAGAAACTAAGGAAGAAGTCCAATGTAATGATGCCAAACTTTGTGTTTTACCAAAAGTAATCCACTTTTATCTTTTATTTAGAAAAAGATTTTGGAATCCCTAGTGGAGTTGCTAACTATGAGGCCTCGCTCGAGCACTACAATGCTTTTTAGGAAAAGCACCATGATTAGAACTCGCTATGAGTTTAGAAAATGGCATTTGAAAGTTGTGAATTGCAAAAAGTGAGTCGCCACTTTATTTTTATCTTATCTTGGAAAAATTAAAGAAAAATCCAAATTTGACTCCAAGATTATTTCAACTTGCCCAAAGGAAAAGCACTAATTCACGAGTTACCAAAGAGGGCTTGGAGACTAGGTTTTGAAAACAAACAACAACTTGAGAAAACTTGTTTTCTTACTTTAGCTTAGAATTGCAAAATAACTTTTTAAGATAAAATGATTTTATGTATGCATGATCAATTGTAATATGGTGTATGAGACAAATATTATTCATGCAATGCATGGCAAATATGAAATAATGACAATCGTAAAGTGCAAAAAATAAAGGAAATCTACTTAAAATTATTAAAAATCAAAATGGCTAAACTAAGGGATCTTTCCTCCAACTCTTATGGGTTGTAGGGAAAGTACACATTTCCTAATTCTGATCTAAACAATTAGATAAGAAAAGTAATAATTTAAGCAAATACAATAAAGAAAATATAGAGTAATAGAAAAGAAAACTAAATTTTTATTTTATTTGATAAAAATAAATTTTCGACCTAAACTATGCTAAGAAGGTGATAGAGAGGAAGGGTTATTAGTTTTAGCAGAGTTGATGCCTTAGAGCAGCATGCTTGTGTATCCCTTTGAATAGGAATCAAATCCCACATAGATCTTCCTTCTTGCGAAGGAGGGGTTTTATGTTGTTGCTTTATTTATAATATTTTTATTGATTTTAAAATTGGAGATTTGTTAATTAATTCAGATTTTAATTAACAAAATAGTAGATCTTGTCAAGTTTAGATCCTAAAGAAAGGTTAAAGAAAGAGGTTACTAAATCAGATTTTAGAATCTCAGAAAAAAAAAGAAGAAAGGACTGTACCTTTGATCTTCTTTTCCTTTACATGAATGGGGCTAGGTTTACTAGATCTAAGGATCAGAGTTTCCAAAGATTGAACGTATCATAAAATAGGTTAGAGAAGAAAATAACAAAAAATAATAATTGAAAAATTAAAATAAATTTGAAATTATTTTTGAAAACAATTTAGTAAAGAAAAGGAGAAGATTTTATGAAAAAGAATCTTAATTTTTGAGAAAAACAGAGTTTTGGCTTGAAGATTGTGATAAATTAGGGATTTTTGGGTCTAAAAAACTGTGTCCAATGACTAGGGATGGACCTATATTTTTGCTAGTTCAACTTGTTTGACCTGTTTCAGCCCATTTTGGCCTATTTGTGATCTAATTTGAATGATTCAAATTATGTTGTGCTTGTTATTCAATCCTAGATGTTTTAGGAGTACTTCCAAAGTCAAATAAGCAAGTCTCGAGTCCCAGAGCTTTGATTCTTGACTTTTTGTTTTTTAGCCTATTTTGCTATTTTAGCCTGTTCTCTTATGTTTCTCATCCAATATGGATACACGGGGAAGAAGGTAATGGAAAATGTAAAGAAATTTTATCGGGATGAGTTTAAGGTATTATTAATTTCAATTTTCATCTAATAAGTTATAAATTAATTGTCAGTTAATTATGTATATACTAATTTTGTTGTGTTTAAATTGACAAATAAACATGCCAAGTGGGATTAGGCAATCGACACCTTAGTTGAGATAGCCTTCTATAAGAAGGCTGCACTGTGGTACAAGGACATGCTTAAGAGGAAGGAGACCTGGGATGGACATTGGAATTCTCTTCAGTTTCAGTCATTGTCTTGATAGGCACGAACAAGAGGTTAAAGAAAGGTGGTCCATGATCTGATTCATCTAGACACACTGAAGGGTCTATATTACATGAGGAGTATACTAGACAATTGGTAAATAACATTCATAATTTTTTTTATTTTTTATTATGGAATTATTTGTCAAAATAGGATCAGCAATTGGGACGTGAGGTTCGATACGTTGACATCTTCGTATGGACATACATGAAAAAGCATGACGGACATGCATTTATTGATATCAAATCTTGGAGGATTAATGCAATTAAAAAAATTGTTAAATTAAAATTAAAATTAAAATTTTTATAATTACAAGTTTCAAGTTACCATGATATCAAGTTTCCAAGTTCTCAAGTTATAAATTGATTTTTGTTTCATTTGTTATGATAATTACTAATATTTTATAAAATGTAGGAGAATATCAACAACTTCTATGACCAGTTCTCATAGCCAACCCCAAGATCTAGTGAATCTCGTTAGGTGGATGACAGAGAAGTATTCCTTTAGTTGATTAAGGACCAAAGAAGGGCAGAATTTACAACATTGATTTTTAGACACCGCATTTTTATGGATCTTGAGTGCCAGCACTTCTTCTGCCCCATTCCTTTGAGTTGAGGACTTTCAGTGGGAGATGGATAGATGAGTAAATGAGAGGATCAAGGCATATGTAGCTATTGTTGATGCTCAAAAGCAATGTATGGCAGAGTGGTTGCAGTCGATATCACAGTAGACTAGGATACCTCTTCCTGCTCCTTTACATCCTATTATGCCGCTAATTCTTACTCCTTTAGTACTTCTTGTTGCTGCAACTAATACTATTGATCCTACTGCTACTTTTGATGCTGCTCATACTAATGACTATCTGTTGGATCATAATGGCAATGATGATGACACAATAAATCTTACTCAGATTTGTATTTTTTATTATTCATATTACTTTTTGACATTTATTTTATATGTTATGTATATATTTACTTTGATTTAAATTAATGAAATTAATTTTATATTTTACATTAATTTACTATTTACAATTACAATTGAATTATAATTTAAAAAGTACTTTGAAAATAATTCCAGTAAATTATTGACGAAATTTATTATAAATTATTTTTTACTCATTTGCAGTCCGTTTATTAACAAAATATTTCGTTGGTATGTTAAACGACAGATTTTAAAAATATTACTGACGTTATATATTGGTCGGTAAGTTACAGACGGCTAAATTGTTCGTTGGTAATGTTTAAGTTGAAAATCTATTATTCGGTAGTTACGTTTTTATCCACCGATAATGCTTAACGGGGCACTCCCATTATTATTGGCAGAAGCTTAAATTCTGCACGCGCATAGGTCGCATAAGGGTTAAAGGGTAGTAATAATGATGAGCATATTATTTAATTTTCATTTAATTAATTAGTAGAAAGCGAGGAATGGCCACTTCCGAATCTAAATAAAGTTTCTAAAGGGGGATGGACCACTATGTCCGCACACCAACACAACACAAACAAACAAATTATGAATAAAATACTGCAATATATATATATATATATATATATATACATGTAATTGGGTACTCTTCATTTAGGTCAACCACATTTTTTACGACTAGTAAGATTTAGTATTTGCTTGAAATAAGTATAGAATCTTTTATAGTTTAGCAAATAACAATATACCTAATCTATGACTACATTTGGAAACATTTATGACTTGAAAATTAAAATTAGTGCATTTTATGTTTTTATTTAATAAATTATACATGTTTTGATTTAGATAAAATTTTAAATTCCAACCCTTCTTCATTATAAAAAAAAAAAATTAAAATTAATGGGTACATATATTTTTTATAATTTGTTTTAAGGTTTTTTCTAATAATATATATGATAAGCGCAAAATCTAGATATATTGATTGGGCCTAGTTGGGCATGGATGGCCTTAAGGCCCCTCTTTCAAGGAATTTAATTTTATTTGGATAAGTCAAATAAGCTTTTTGCCCATGTGGGATCCATAGAAGTCCATCTCAATATTATCATTCTCACATTAATCAAAGAGAATATACTAAAGTACTCCTCTAATTATACCTCTTCAATTATGAGTTCGTTTTAAATCGAGAGCCCAAAGACGAAAATCTCCTATGGCACGAAGAGCTCCACACTTGAAAGTGGCTTGTCAAAGCATTGACTCCAATCCAACTACTCCCTTTATGTCAAAAATAGGGTGACACTTATACCCATGCAAAGATACAAAGTCATGATGGCCTAAATATAGCCTAATCTACCATTGCAAGGCATGTCTCTTTGTCACGTCATGCAATCACCAACCAAGAGAGAAAATCCCCAAGTATAAATGACCAAGATACTATCCATTTCAAGTAGCTGATTCTCCAACTTTCCACCTCTTTCTTTTCTCTTAATACTTTAGGTCTATAAGAAGTCATGTCCTTTAAGACCAAGATCTCCATTGTTGTCACTAACTTAAGCATCATAATGGACTTGCCAAGTGAAGGCTTGGCCCATATCAGCTTATCAGTGACAATGGCAATCAGTTTGACAATGCCAAAGTTAGAGCCTTCTGTGCTGGTCTTAATATCAAACAACACTTCTCATCAGTAGCTCATACTCAATCGAATGAACAAGCTAAAGTAGCCAACATGACCATCGTACAAGGCCTAAAAAGAAGATTGGATGGCTCTAGCAAAAATTAGGCTGACAAACTACATCATGTGTTGTAGGCCTATCTAACAACTCAAAGAGAACCAATAGGTGAAACTCCATTCAACTTGACTTATGGAATAGAAATAGTCATTCTTATGGATATGGGCATGCTAAGTGGAAGAATAAATTTTTATGGGGATTAATAGAATGAACAAGCTTGAAGGATTAAACTAGATCTCCTTATTGAACTCAAAGATAAATCAAGCAATCAATTGGCAGTTTACGAAAATAGAGTAGCAAATTACATCAACAAAAAGGCTAAACACAGAATGTTTGTCGAAAGGGATCTAGTTATGAGTTACTTAGAAGCTACTACGCAATGAGAAGGAAAAGAAAAGCTCACCCCAACATAGGAATGTCCCTTCAAAGTGCATATAGTGATTGGCCCTGCTCTATGAAAGCTTGTAACTATAGAGGTGAAGAAGTCCCTAGTACTTTGAGCATTCAACACCTTAAGATGTATTATCAGTCAAAAAGATGAATAAAATGATAAATTCCTCAAATTTTTTAATCTTGTGAATGAAATGTGGATGCATGGAAGCTTTGTCAAGGCAAAGCACATGACCTCAAAGTCTTCATCAGATTGAAGACTTATAAGTCCTGCTTCGATAAGCTAAAGCCCTACATAGTGATAAGCAAAAGCCCTTCCACAGAGAAGGCACCTAAGTCTTATGCTGGTTAGGCACTTTTAAGCCCTACTTCAGTAGGCTAAAGCCCTGCATTGTGACTGGCAAAAGTCCTTCCATAGAGAAGGCACCTAAGTCTTATACTAGTTACGTACCCCTAAGCCCTGCTTTGATAGGCCAAAGTGTTGTATAGTGATAGGCAAAAACCCTTCCATAGAGAAGGAACCAACATCTTAAGCCCTACATAGTGACAAACAAAAGCCCTTCTACGAAGGCACTAAAGTCCTATAATGACTGGGACATAAATATCCTATACAAAGATAAGTGAAAGTCCTTTTTGCAAAGGCAGCACTAAGAGTTGCCCATATATTGATGAGCATAAACTCCTTAAAAAATGGTAGTAAATTAAAGGAACATGAAGACTTAGCTCAAAATTATTCAAGTCTTAGAGGAAGAAGCTTCCTGTTTAAAAAGGGAAATGACCCTATAGCTCTATAGTAATGCTAATGGAATTTATAAAAGAGAATAAAGTGAACAAGTGCCTATTATTTGTTAATCATTAACAGCTGTGAGGCCTCGCCCAAGCATTGGTCCAATCTGCTGAGAAATCGAAATGCTTTTTAGGAGAAACTCCATGATTGGAACTCGGTATGAGTTCAGAAAATTAATTTTTGTAATTTGAAAGTTGAGAAATGAGTCACCACTTTAATGTACTTTTTTTAATTGAGAAAAATTAAAGAAAACCCAAATTGATTGACTCCAAAAATATTTTGATTTTGTTCCAATGGAAAAGCACTAATCCATGAGCTACCAAAGAGGGCTCAGGGATCAGGTTTTGGCAATTACACAATTGAGAAAATATAATTTTATTTAATTTGGCTAAAAAGTGCAAAATAACTCTTAAAAAAGGAATTTTTGTGTATTTATGAACAGGAGTATAATCATGCATGAACGGATATATATGATAAAATAGAATGACAATTATAGATAAATAAGCAAAATAAATCCTACTTAATTATTACAAGATCAAAACAAATAAAATAAGAGGATCTTTCCTCTAGCCCTTATGGGTACTAGAAAAAGTACACATTCCTCAACTAAATTAGCACATAATCAGAAATAAGAGATTAATATAAATAAATCAGAGTAAAAAGGAAAAAATGTTTCTAAAAAGATTTTGGAGTTGATGCATTTTAGAATGGTAGCCTGCGTATCCTATTGAATAAGAATCAAATCCCACGCAGTTCTTCCTTCTTGCGAAGGAGGGGTTTTGGAAAAAGCGTTGGTTTGTTTATTAATTTAATTATGATTCTTAAATTAATAAATTTTAGATCTTTTTCGTTTAGACCTAAAGATAATTCTAGATATGAGTTTAGAATTTTGAGAATGGAAAGGAGATTATACCTTTGCTTTTCTTGTTTTACGAATGAAAGGAACGAGCTTGGCTTCGGATCTCGACTCCACCTTGGATTTGAAACCCTTGGAATATGAATCTTAATAGAAAAAGATTAGCCAAAACAGTGTAATGAATGTAAGTCGAAATTAAAATTGAAACAATAGCTCTTTTGTATCAAATTTCAAAAAGGAACTTAAAAGCAACAAGTATATCAGTATCAGAGAGAATTTCTGCCTTGGAATCTATGTCCAATGAACTTGAATGAGGCTATATTTATAGAGCTACTGAAGAGGGTGCCAGCGGTACGGATGGCGGCATTAGCATGTCACTAGCGACATCGGCGACACATCGGGTGTTCGGGTCAGCATATCGCCCTACCATCAGTATGTATTTCATGCTACCTATGAGGCGGCATGGCCGATGTGCCACACAAAGCAACGGCTTGCCTCTTGCACGCTGGCTGGCTAGTTCGACCTGTTTCCTGCTTTTTGTCCATTTTGGGTCCATTTTAGTTTCGATTCGAGCTCAGTTTGATCCTGTGAGTTCGTAACTGAAAGACAGGTGTTTTGAAGTGTAATTTTGAGGGTTTATAGCTGCCCCTTTATCTAATTTGGCCAGACAAATGCTGAATTTGATAAGTGTGAACTAGAATGCCTAGGACATCATTCTGAGCATTCTGAATGTCCCTTTCAGTATTGGGAGTTGTACAAAAGCTTCACGTCTGATTTTTGGCTATTCTGACCTTGTTTGGACTATTTTCTAATTTTTAAGTTATTTTTGAATTTTTGTTTTTTCTATAGTTTTAGGAGATTCTGAACTCTGATCGAGACCCTGTCTATTTTGAGAGATAGACAAAAATCATATGGATTCACTGCTTCATATGGAACCAGATTTTGATTTAAAATGAGCCTGTTATGGCAAAATCATGTGAACTGGACCTGCGAATCAAAAAAGTTAAAAGATGTTATGAGGAGGGGCCCACCTCTACTCCTATATATACCTTTGTTCCTTCCCATTTTCATAAATTCATTTTTTTTCACTCTCTCTTCTCTCTCTCTCTAGCTTTCATTTCTCTCTCTAAATATCTTTCTTTCCCTCTCTCAATATAAAAGTCCTCAATCAGCCAACAATGGGTGCTCAAAACCCAGAGACATTGCTGAAAGAGTCAGGTCACCATATCAGCTACACCAGATTTCTTCAAGTATGTTTTCTTTTCCCTACATAATTAGTAAAAAATTCTAATAATTATCAATATCTATTTATTTATTTATATTTATATTTTTTTTTTCAAAAAATTATAGAGAGTACAGTTGAGGCCTAAGGGAGGCCGTAGTGTCATGAAGCTGGTCCGCCTTTATCTGAGTAATCAAAGGGCTATTCGTCTATGCCTCGAGCCATCTGGCTTGCTCAGGTGGCTAGAGCTGGACATCAAATAGCCGGTTAATACCATTGTGGTCCGGGCACTGGCAAAGCACTGGTGGGATACCACAAACACATTCCACCTTTCCTGTGGTGAGATGACAGTCACTCCCCTCGAGTGGAGCATGCTTACTGGTATGCATTTCATATCTCGTTCTCTCGAGTTTTATTCTTCATGGATCAAGCGCTCTTTTATAGAGATGACTGCTCTGATTGGGGCTGATCCCCCTCGTGGGAACCTTAATATCCCACATTCTTGGCTTCATCAGGCCTTGATGACCATGGGTTAGACTCTAAGTCGGTATGATGTTGATCAGGGTGCCAGACTATGCGCCTTGATTATCTTGAGCTGTACCTTTTTGCATAATAATAAGGATAGCATTAATTTAAATGTCCTGCGATCATTGGAGAATTTGGATGAGATCGGCGAGTTTGATTAGGGAGGTGCTGCCATTTGTGCTATGTATCAGGAGCTGTGCAGCGTTTCCCATGGCACACTTTACGGCCATGGTGGTACCTACATTAAGCTCGAGGTGAGTATTGTACTCTGTTATTTTGTTATCTGATCTCTGCCTAGTGACTAACAAAATTCTGCTTCTTATAGTACTGGGCTTATGAGTACTTTCCGATGCTGGCTCCACCACTGAGAGAGCCTACTACTATTAACCCTCCCTATGGACATCTTTAGAGGGTGTCCAATAGAAATTCCTTCATGGCACTATCATTTGATAATTGCAGATAGATTTTTGCCACTTTGACCATGGACCAGGTATTCTTTTATTGATCTTGACTTGAATCTTACTATTTACCTTCTACTGCTTATATTGTAATCTATTTATAGGTGAGATGGACACCATTTACTAGATTTGCAGAGTGGATTCCTGATTGGATCAGGCCTAACATAAACTTATCCTCTTATCGACTCTTGCTCTATTGTGAGTCTTTAAAGATGTTCTACTTGGGAGAGAGAGTAAGGGCATAGGTTACAGGAGAGAGAGTTGTGCCATAGTCCCCTCCGGCAGACATGAGGTATGGCTGGCTATCTTGGGAGAGGATGGTTGGGCTGCCAAAATTTCCTGTCTAGATTACCTGTTGCTTGACTTAGACTATGATGAGTTCTGCGAGGCATCCTTGATGCGGGGCTCACCTCTCTTGGATAGATTGCGGGGACCATCACATCATGGATCTAGCTCAATGACTTCCCGAGGGCCTCCTTCCAAGGCTAGGAGTTTCATCTCTCCATGGGCCGGTAGTACTATTCTGGTTGGCAGCATAGGTCTTAGGGTTGGACCTTCAGGTGTTATGGCTAGTCCTTTGGGTTTTGTAGCTGATCCTTTTGGGATTGGTCCTTCAGGGGCTAGTGGCTCTACTCTAGCCCCAGCTCCAGACGCTTCAGTGGGAGGTCCGATTGATTCAGTTTCCTTGCCTGCTGGTCTTATTTATTTGCCAGCTCAATTTTATTATGTTTCTTGTGATGGCCGACCACAGCATTACGATCTTCCTAAAGATCGACCAGATTTCTTCCCCACTATTCCTGAAACTGTTACAGAGGTAAAATTTTGCATAGCTAGTGGTCTAGCCTTTGTCTGCCTTGTAGTGATACATTTTCCTTTCTTTTCCAGGTTCCTATGGAGTTTGTTCACTATCACTATAATCTCTTGGGCCGATATGCATTTGCTATGAGCTCTCTTCTGCATGATAGGGATTTAACGGAGGAGGGTCATGAAGATGAGATGTCCAGGCAAGGACGCCGTAGACCCAGGCATGGTTGTTAGCAACCTATTTTATCTGCTTCTTCTCTTCATGTATACATGTACTGAGGATGATGCACTCATTTTGGATGAATGCATGATATTTTGGATATATGCACTCTTTATGCTTATGTGACATCTTGGATGTATGATATGTATGATTTATGGATGTTTTGGATGAAATGGGTGCATGGTATGGATGCAGACATTCTACTGAATAGGATTCCATTGTGCTATTCCTTACGCTTTTCTTTCATCTCTGCACCGATTTTGAAAAAAATGAATGAAATTTTGAAAAAAAATCATGGTAAAAATCTATTAGAGAACAAATGGCACAAGGAGGCACAAGACGGTGGGGTGGCATGACCAACGTGCCACCATCTGGGCGGCACAGTCTTCATGCCGCCGTCCAAGGTGGCACACTCGGTGTGCCGCCAGCCACAGTGACACGACCTGTGTGCTACCGTCTTGAGCGGCACGATTGTTATGCCACCAGTAACGATCCAGGCAGGCAAAATTTTGCCTATTTATGTAAACTTTATCTTTTTTTTAGTCTGTACCATCGGTTCTCGAGCCTCTAAAAGTCATTTTCAATCATATTTTTGCTTTCCATCAATTTTATTATTTTTATTCCTCACAATGGAGCCCTGTTTCAGCCATGCAATGTTCTTATAGTGCATGAACCTTACCAAAGTAGAGAGAATTAACCTGGGAAAGTATGGGGTAAGCGCTATGCCCACCCTAAGAGGCATAAAAATTGACCGAGAATTTCTACGCGCATGCATGCATTTTTAGGATCCAATTACCCATGTCTTCATATTTGGGGCATCTATGGAGGAGATGTATCCTACATTTGAGGAGTTTTCTGTATTGCTCGGATCTGATCCAAAGGCTATGCTGGCTACTCCTGTTAAGAAAGTAGGATATTTCAACTCTTTCTTGGGACTACTAGACTTGAGTGCAGAGACTGCTAGTCCCATGGTAGTAGATGATTAAGTAGATCTGACTACCGTGATAGAAGAATTCCATGATCCGAAGAATTTTGAGGATGATGGGTGGTTTCATTTGAGGATGCGGGCTCTATCCTTCTATCTAACTGCTGAATATATTTTTGTGAGCCCTACTGGTTGGGGGGACACTAGAGTCACTGAGCTGATTCCACAAATAGAGGAAGGGAGATCTATTGCAACTATAGTGCTAGTTGAGACCATTATGAGTTTGGACAGGTCTTGCACTTCTGATAGGCCATGGACAATTAGCCTATTATTCTTTAGGTCGAACTCTAGCTTTTGAATTTCATTTCAACTGCTTTTTGTATTTTCTTATGCTTTTTTTTTGCACTTTTTCATGTTTGGCCGAAGACCATCTTTGGATAGTGGGACCTCCCACCAAGGTGGATTATTTTGCTTTCTGGTATAGGACCCGAACCATTATGATTAAACAAAATTTAGAGAATGAGTGGACAAAATGGTTGATGGAGCTGGATTCTGATGACTTGCTATAGAGGTGTGAATGGTACAACATCAAAAGTTTTATGACCATGAGCTTTGGTGACAAGATGGTCTACCTACTGGGGCTAAGGATGGTGACATTTTACCAAGCTACTAGGGTTATGCGCCAAATGGGACATAGCAGGGTGTGCCCCCAAATGGTGCTCTATTTGAATCTATTCTGATTACTGAGACTGTTGCTCGAGCTGTCAGAAATGGATGGGTAAGGGGTTTTCATACTGTTCATCCTGCTGACCAAGGTGGTAAATCCTTGTAGTATATTGACTGGTGGATAGCCAACTCGTAGAAATCAGAGAAGGCTAGGAGGGCTGCTATACTTGAGGAGATAGAGCAAGAATCATGATTGTTGTTTTAGCTTAGGACAATGATTTGATTATGGCTTTATTCTTTTTTTAGATGTTCCAAAAATTAAATGAGACAAATAAGACATCATTTTTGTTATCTCTTTTGTTGCTTTAACTTTTGCCTAAGCTGCCCTTCCGGGCTTTCAACTTAGCGAGCTTGTGTTTTTCTTCTATATATATTTTTTGTGACACAATTAAGAGCCAAGTGAATGTGAAATGAAAATTTTATTGATGAATTGGACCGAACCCATAAGGGCTACCTACATATCTTCTTACAATGATACATGATTTTTATTATTTTTTCCTCTTTATGGAGAATTAGGTCCACCTAGTTCTGGTTTTGAGGAAAAACGTGAATGATTTCACACCGATTGCAAATGTTATGTATGAATTACAAGGATGCTTATGTAAAGTATCTCTTGAGTTGATCCAAATTGCATGGGCTAGCAAATTCTATGCCATCCAAGTCTGTCAAAATTGCTGCTCCACCAGATAAGATCTTTTTGATCATAAAAAGACCACCCCAATTAGGTCTAAATTTTCCCTTTAGATCATGAACAAGCGTCCTTATTTCTTTCAAGACAAGGTGACCCTCTTGCAATCCTCTATCTCTGACTTTCTTATCGAAGTGCCTAGCCAGTTTCTGTTAATAACCTTGCATCTGATATAAGGCATCCGTTCTCTTTTCATCGATGGCCATAAGTTTGTCATGGTAGCCTTTTGCCCATTCCACTTCATCCAACCGACTCTCCCTCATAATGTGAGCTGACTTGACTTTTACCACGATTGGCAGAACTGCTTCCATTCCATACACTAAAGAGTAAGGTGTAGCACCAGTTGGAGTATGCACTATTGTTTTGTATCCCCATAAGGCATATGGCAAATGTAGGTGCCAATCCTTATGGTTGTCAGCCATCTTTTGCAGTATATTCTTAAGAGTTTTATTTGCAGCTTCAACTGCACCGTTCGTTTGAGGCCTGTATGGAGAAGATTTGTGGTGTTGGATTTTCTCCTTCTTTAATAACTGAGTGACCTCCTTTTGGAAGTGAGATCCATTATCAATGATGATCTCAAAAGGAACTCCATACCTACAAAGGATGTTGGTACGGATAAACTGGGCTACTCGTTTGGAATCCAATATTTGGTAAGGTGTAGCCTCAACCCATTTGGAGAAATAATCAATGGCTACAAGAATGAATTCATGCTTGCCGAAAGATTTTGGGCTTATCTTGCCAATGACGTCCAGGCCTCAAGTTACAAATGGCTAAGGCGTGGTGATAAGAGATAGAGGTATGGGAGGTTTCTTCTGAAGTTTAGCATAGATTTGACACTTATGGCACTTCTGTACGTATCTTGCACAATCTTGATTCATAGTGAGCCAAAAGTAACCCTGATTCATGATCTTGCAGGCTAAAGCAATACCGTTCATGTACACACCTTCACTACCACCATGCATTCATTCCATGATCCATTGGGCTTTTGTTTCAGTGACGCATCTCAGATGGATGTTATCCCAAACCCATTTATAGAGTACTTCCCCATTTGGAATGAAACCTTTGGATAACTGTCTTAAAGTCTTCTTTTCTGTTTTAAAGGCCTTTTTAGGATAAAGTCCATTCTTGATGTAATTGAAGATATCCCAAAACCATGGTTTACTATCAACCGCTTGAATATTCAAACAATGAGTTATGCATCCTAACTCATGCTTGACTTCAGTTGTAACAGGTTTGATTATGAAGCTGTTGCTTATATCAAGCATTGAGGCAAGTATTGCCAAAGCATCAGCAAATTTGTTCTTCGTCCTTGGAAGATAATGGAAAGATAGTTCATGAAAATTGGTTGCTAGTTCATTTAAGTGTTTATGGTAAGGAACCAAACACTCTTCTCTGATCTTCCACTTCCCTAAGGCTTGGGAAACTATCATATTTGAATCCCTATAAATTTCAAGGCATTTGATTTTGAGCCTTATTGCTGCTTCAAGACCGCAGATGCATGCCTCATACTTTACTTTATTATTCGTTACCTTGAAGTTTAGTTTGATGGCTATGGGTAGGTTTTCCCCACTTGGTGTAATGAACACAATGTCGGCACCATACCTTTTGTTGTTAGATGCCCCATCAAAGTAGAGCTTCCAAACTTCACTTTCAATTGTCAGGATATCTTCATCAGGAAATTCAGGCTCAACCCAATGATCATCTATTGGAGCAGCAGCTAACTGATCAACCATTATGCTACCCTTAACTGCTTTTTGTTGTATATATTTTAGATCATATGCAGCTAATACAACCATCCATCTTGCCATCTTACTATCAAGAACCGGCTTCTCCATAAGGAAATTCAAAGGGCTCTTATTAGCAAGAACATGAGTTGTAAAAGAGCAGAGGTAGTGTTGCAGCTTATGACAGACCCATACTAAAGCAAGACATAGCTTTTCTGTAAAACTGTACTTGAGCTCATGAGACAGCATCCTTTTGATCAAGTAATAGATGGCATTTTCCTTACTGGAATCAGGAGTATTCTAAGTGAGCATTGCCCCCATTGCTTCATCAATCACTAATAAGTAAAGTAGCAAAGGCTTTCCAAACCTTGGTGGCTGTAATACTGGTGGGTTTAGTAAATATTGCTTAATTTGGTCAAAAGCTTTCTAACAGTCTTCATTCCAGTGGTTGGAGGCTCCTTTTCTGTGTAACTTGAAGATGGGCCCACATACATCAGCCAACTGATAAATGAATCGACTAATATATTATAGTCATCCAAGAAAACCTCTGATCTCCTTTTCTATTTTAGGACATGGCATCTCCAGAATTGCCTTTAATTTAGCAGGGTCCACTTCTATACCCCTCTTGCTAACAATGTGACCTAGGAATACTCCAGATGAGGCTCTGAAGACACATTTGGTAGGATTGAGCTTGAGATTGTACTGGCGAAATCTAAGGAAGAATCGCCTTAGTGCCTCTAAATGTTCTTCAGCAGTGGTGCCTTTTATTACCATGTCATCCACATAAACTTCAATTTCTTTATGCATCATGTCATGGAAAATGGTAGTTGCCATCCTTTAGTATGTTGCTCCAGCTTTTTTAAGCCCAAATGGCATAACTCAATAATAATAGGTACCCTATTCAGTAATAAATGTTGTCTTCTCTTTTTCAGGAGGATGAACCATTATCTTATTATACCTTGCAGCCAGGTCGATTAAGGAAACCAATTCAGTACCTACCATGTGGTGTACCAAAAGATCAATGTGAGGCAAGGGAAAATCATCCTTGGGATAGGCTTTATTCAGATCCCTATAATCCACACACATTTTGACTTTTCCATCTTTCTTAGGAATCAGCACAGTGTTAGCAAGCCAAGATGGATAGTTGATGGGCTCAATGAAGTTGTGATCCAGTAGCTTGATAATTTCTTCTTTAATTGGTATGGACCATTCTGTCTTGAGTCTTCATAATTTTTACTTGACGGGCTTAGCACCTAGGTCAACTGGGATTTTATGAACTGTTATACTTGGATCCAACCCTGTCATGTCTTTTAGTTGCCATGTAAAATAGTCTTGAAATTCTCTGGTTATCTTCTCAATATAATCCCTGTTTATGCATGCAGATGCAATGAATGTAATTTTTGGTATGTCATGAGTGCCAACATTAATGGGCTCTTTAATTGTGTCATCTTTTATTTCATTTATTTCATTTTTACTTGATGTCTTATTTAAGTCAGATTTAAAAGTTAGAACATCAAAGAAAAATAGAGACACACGGTCGTAAGAGGAAAGAGTAGACTTTTTATTGAATTGAAATGGGGATATGTCCCTATTTACATCAAATTGAAAAATTAGACCCTCAAGATTAGTTACATCATTATCAATAGAAGAAACAAAAGTGGCAGACTTAGATTCAGATGATGAGTCTAGTTCAAACTGAGACCTTGATTCGGATTGGGACTCTGGTATGGATTATGGTTTAGAAGGATAAAAGGGGTTCTCCTCAAAGGACCAATTTTGCAGCTCGATCTCGATGGGCTGGATTAAGGTGGAAAGGTCAGTTTTCTCCTCCTCAATAGTGAGCATGAACACTTCATCAAAAAGACTAGCCTCCATGTTCTCTTCCCAATATTGACTGAGCACTAGATTGGTTCACAGTCTTCTATCTTGAGCCTGACATCAGAAAAGATTTCAAATTTAGGGATCAGTTTTTTGGTAATGGGGCAGACCCAAGGCTCAAGAAAGTCACAGTAAGGAACTTTGTCACCTTCCTTTACAAAATAGCCATTTGGAGTTTTGAAGTAAGGGCGCATGGGCCAGTCATAAACCTCACCTCTTTTAAGGGTAGCTATTTTGTCTTTAGCCCATTTCATGCCGCCGACAGGCTAGCACTTCTGCCGTGTCGCCATGGGTGGCACTAAATTGATGCCAGCAACCAGGCGGCACGCCTGCCGTGCCGCCGTCCATACTGCTAGAACCCCCTCTGATAGCTCTATAAATAGAGCCTCCTCCAAGCTCATTTGGCATGCTTTCCAACACACTCAAATGATTTCCAACACACTTTAACACATTCCAAGAGATTTCAAAGTAGTTGAGACATATTTCAAGGCATAAATTCTCTTATACTAACACACTTGTTGCTTTTAGATCCAGATTCCAAGTTCCTTTGAATTCAAGGTGGAGTTGAGATTCGGAGCAAAGCTCATTCCATTCGTCAGAAAATGAAGAAAAGCAAAGGTATAATCCCTTTTCTATTTTTAAAATTCTAAATTCTGATCTAAAATTCTCTTTAGGTCTAAAACTAAAAAGATCTGAAAACTTATTAATTTAAGAATTAGAATTAAGTTAATAAGCAAACTAACACATTTTTAAAACCCCTCCTTCGCAAGAAGGGAGAACTGCATGGGGTTTGATTCCTATTCAATAGGATACGCAGGCTGCCATTCTGAAGGGCATCAACTCTAAAATCTTTTTATCAATATTATTTTCCTTTTTATTTTGATTTATTTGTATTTATCTTTTGTTTATGATTTTATTTTTTCTTAGTTTATTTGGGGAATGTGTGCTTTTCCTAGTACCTATAAGGGCTAGAGAAAAGATCCCCTTTATTTCAATTATTTTGATATTGTAATAATTAAATAGGATTTATCTTGCTTATTTATTGTCATTCCATCTCATCATATATATATATATATATATATATATATATATATATATATATATATATATATATATATATATATATATATATATATATATATATGTATTTCATTCATCATTATATTCTTGTTCATGCATATACAAAAATTCCTTTTTCAAGAGTTATTTTGCAATTTTAGCCAAACTAAAGAAAATCATATTTTTCTTAATTGTGTAATTACCAAAACCTGATCCCCGAGCCCTCCTTGGTCACTCGCGGATTGGTGTATTTTCCATTGGGATAAAATCAAATCATTTTTGAAGTCAATCAATTTGGGTTTTCTTTAATTTTCCCAATTAAAATAAAGAAACTAAAGTGGCAACTCACTTTTTAACTTTCAAATTACAAAAATCAATTTTATGAACTCACAGCGAGTTTCAATTGTGGAGTTTCTCCCGAAGAGCATTTCGATGCCTCTGCGGATCAGACTGCTGCTTGAGCAAGGCCTCACAGGCTCATACCTTAGCCCAAATGGTGGCGTTGTGACTAGGTAGTCCAAAAAAGACTTCAAGCCCTGTCGGCTCCTTCCCAAACCTAAACCAGGAAAGTAATTCATTTTTCGAAGCATGTTAGCAACAACAATATTCCTGAAGGGGTCAAAATCAAATGGAACGAATTCTTTACCCTCTTCACCCTCAATGTATTGAATGAAGGAGAAACTAGAGAGTGGATAAGTAGATAGCTCAAGCTGGATCTCGAGAATGGGAATAGAGTTTGGGATGTCTGGTTTTCTATGCATGTCCCCTTCGATAGTCATGACCCCATTTCTAAAAGGGAATTTGACTTTTTGGTGTAAGGAGGAAGGGATAGCCTTTGCTTGATGGATCCAAGGCCTTCCAAGTAATAGGTTGAAACATAAAGGTACATTAATCACTTGAAAAGGTATAGTGAAAGATGTCGGCCCAATGGTCACATCGATGATGGCCACCCCAAGGACTTCTCTCTTGGTGTTGTCATACGCCCTTACTATCTGATTTGAAGGGGTAAAATCAGTAACTTCCAGTTCCAAGCAGCTTGCTACGTTCAGAAGGCATACATTTAAGGCTGAACCATCATCAATCAGAGCCATTGGCACAGTCTTTCCTTAAGTTACCACTGTAATGTAAAGGGCATTATTGTGGCTAGAGTCTCCTTTTGGAATGTTAGTTTCTCCAAAAGTGATGAACACCCCTTTAGCAGCAGAGGTAATAGAGGCAATAAGGTTTTTAGGTGTGATATCAATCTGAGCCTGACACTGATTCAACACCTTGTAAAGAGCTTGGCGATAAGGATATGAAGATTAGATCAAACTCCAAATTGATATGTTGGCTTGTGTTTTCTTAAGTTGTTTGAGAATGGGATCTTCATCCGGTTCAAGAATCCCTTTCAATTTGTTGGCAGGTGTAGGAATGGGTTGGATAGGTTGAGTGTTTGGGCTCGGCTGGTTCTGGATGATTCTGCCACTTCTCGTAATGGCATCAATTTCCTTGACTAGGTTAGTGAGGTCCAAGACACAGCAATAATTAGGATTTGGCTCAATCAAGGAGACAGAGTCAACTCCCTTATGATTATTTATGGTATTGACTGTGTGGTTGGGTAAAGGGTTGGTATTGATATTAGATTAGGCTTTTGGTGGTATTAGGTCATTGGAATCAATAAGGTCCTGAATTTTGTGTCTAAGGACCTTGCATGCATATGTTTTATGCCCAGGTCCTTGATGATAATCACACCTCTCATTTGGGTTGTAATTTTTTGGCAATGGATTGGGGACTGGTTTTGGCTCAAAAGGTTTCACCATGTTTCCCTCAAGCAGCTTTTTAAGGATAATACTCATAAGCACAGCCCTAGATCAGAAAATTGCCTCCTTTTAATCCTGATAGGCTTCTTGATAGTTAAAGTATTAACTTCCCCCCCTTTCTGATTCATTAAGGAAGTCACATTACCCTGATGAGTTGGCTTTTTATATCTTGACCCTGATGCAGACTCTTTTTTCATTTGACCATTCTGAATCAAGTCTTCAATTTTTGAAGCAGTAGCAATAAGGGCTTTGAAGGAAGGCAGGTATTGGGTCTGTAGCCTTTCTTGGTAAATTGGCAGAAGATTCTTGACAATTATGTTAATTTGTTCATTTTTAGGAGGCCGATTTACTATCTGAGAAGCCTTTTTCCTCCACCTCGTAAGGAATGAAGAGAAGGATTCCTTTGCATTATGCTTGGTAGTCTCAAGATCTCTTCTTGTTACATCAACCTCGATGTTGTAATGATACTATTGGACAAAGATGTTGCAGATGTCATCCCAGGTCCATTTTTTGGAAACATCCAAGTCTACAAACCATTTCACTGCTGTACCGGTCAGTGGCTACTAAAATAATTGGGCTAGGAGTTCATTATCCACACCCAAAGGATGCATGGCCCCCACATATATCTTGCGATGAGTCTTAGGGCAGGTAGTCCCATCGAGCTTGTCAAACTCAGGCATTCTAAATTTGGGAGGAACTCTTGCATTAGGAAATAAGCTTAAGGACCCCGTATCAACCAGATCCTCTTTCCTTTTCATACCCAACAACATTTTCTCCATGTGTTCCATTTTCTCCATGCGGGCTTTTATTTTAGGATTAACTTCCTTCCCTTGGAAAGGATTTGCGGGTTGGGAAGTGAAAGCAGAGGTGAGATTTGATGGTTGTATAGTCATAGGTTGAAAAGGCGAGTTATTTTTAGGAATTCGGGGGATGGGATAGGCAATAGTGGAATGATATCGGTGTTTGCAGGTTCTTTGTCTCTAGATTCAACTCTGGAAGTGGATCCATAGACAGGATAAAAGGCAGGTTTTGGGTCAGTTGGGTTTTAAGCCAGGGAGGTCTGTTCCAGCGTGGTACGGACATCCTCCATGATAGCCCTCCTTTAGGCCTTTAGCATATCTTGGAAAAAGGCTTCTTGCCTCTTCATCATGGTTTCCTGGTGTTTAGAGAGCTAAGCAAGAAGCGTATCAAAGATTTCATCAGCTCTGGTGGTAGTAGCCTCATCTCTAGCAACAGACATATTGTCAACCTTTAGATAGAGAGATAAAGCTAAGTCAGTTTCTAGCTTAGGTATGGAACAAAGATCATGGAATATATTAGCTTTTGATTAGGACTATAAGTTGACATGGGTTTATGATTGGGATTAGTAGTGTTTGAGTGAGATTAAGACTCTCCAAAGTTGTAAGGTCTTATGCATGCATGCATGTATGCATGAATGGAAAAGGTTTCATGATAATGACATACCAAGTTCTAGTATTATGGTACATACAATCCTAAAGAAAAGTTTTATGAGTCATTACATGAGAGGGTTAAGGTAGTTCGAAGGGAACCCATCACACTAGAGATGTTATATACCTAACCACATGTGAGACAAGAAGCCTCGCGTGGGTCAAATGGTACGTGCATACTCGTTGCACCTCTAAAAGGATTAGAGGATACATCATGGGCTGGATGATTTCACTATTGGCAAGCAGACCTAAGGAAGGTTGCCCACTCAATGTTACTTTCTATCCTTTGTTTTCCTAGAAGCTAGGCTTTTGTGGACTAGGAGTCCGATGTAGTGATGCATGATAGAGTTATTTTGTATTTAAAGCCAACCTTGGTATTTTTACCAAAAGTAATCCACTTTATCTTTCATTTGAAAAAAAGGATTTTAGGTCCCCAGTGGAGTCACGAACTGTGAGGCCTCGCCCGGGCACCGGTCTGCTCGGCCGAGGAATTGAAATGCTCTTCCGGAGAAACTCCACGATTGGAACTCGCTGTGAGTTCAGAAAATTGGTTTTTGTAATTTGAAAGTTGAGAAATGAGTCACCACTTTAATTTACTTGTTTCAATTGGGAAAAATTAAAGAAAACCCAAATTGATTGACTCCAAAAATATTTTTATTTTGTCCCAATGGAAAAGCATTAATCCGCGAGCGACCAAAGAGGGCTCAGGGATCAGGTTTTGGCAATTACACAGTTGAGAAAATATAATTTTCTTTAGTTTGGCTAAAAAGTGCAAAATAACTCTTAAAAATAGAATTTTTGTGTATGTATGAATAGGAGTATATTGATGCATGAACGGATATATATGATAAAATAGAATGACAATTATAGATAAATAAGCAAAATAAATTCTACTTAATTATTACAAGATCAAAACGAATAAAATAAGAGGATCTGTCCTCTAGCCCTTATGGGTACTAGGAAAAGCACATATTCCTCAACTAAGTTAGGATATAATTAGAAATAAGAGATTAATATAAATAAATCAGAGTAAAAAGGAAAAAATGTTACTAACAAGATTTTGGAGTTGATGCCTTTTAGAATGGCAGCCTGCGTATCCTATTGAATAGGAATCAAACCCCACACAGTTCTTCCTTCTTACGAAGGAGGGGTTTTGAAAAAAGTGTTGGTTTATTTATTAATTTAATTATGATTCTTAAATTAATAAATTTTAGATCTTTTCTTTTTAGACCTTTTGTATCAAATTTCGAAAAGGAAATTAAAAGCAACAAGTATATCAGTATTAGAGAGAATTTTTGCCTTGGAATCTATATCCAATGAACTTGAATGAGGCTCTATTTATAGAGCTGCTAAGGAGGGTGCCGGCAGTACGGACGGCGGCACCGGTATGTCACGGGCGGCACCGGTGACACGCCGGGTCGCCAGCACACATTTCATGCCACCTATGAGGCAGCAAGGCTGGTGTGCTGCCCAAAGCAACGGCATGCCTCTTGCATGCTAGTTGGCTGGTTCAACCTGTTTCCTGCTTTTTGGTCCGCTTTGGGTCCGTTTCAATTGCAATTCGAGCTCGGTTTGATCTTGTGGGTTCGTAACTGAAAGATGAGTGACTGGAGGTGTAATTTTAAGGGTTCACAATAGCCTATCATTCATTAATTGTTAATATTAGTTGTTTATTAATTAATAATGTTAGTTGTTTACATATGCTTGCTATTCGCATAAAGAAACTATAAAATTAAAATGTAAATATGAGGTAAGAGTTGAAGAAGAAAAAAATTGATTATTTCATTCAAATCAATATTGCATTTAGAAAAGTATGAATATTTATAAGAGTATGTACATTTACAAGTAAAAAGAAGGAAATAAAGAAAGAAAGAGAGCTTCAAGACCTTCATAAAGACACTTCTTCAAAAGCTTTCCGATTGGCAAAATCTTCCTAAGATGAATGTGATGTGATGTAAAATGGTGTGCATTTAGTGATTATTTCAAGTGCATTTTAGTTGCTTTTTAGGTATATGTTTAGTATATTTTAATGCATTTTGTGTGTATTTCCTTAATATTTATTCTACTAACATTTTCTCAAGATTTCTCCTTAACCTGATGGTTTTGAGAGTATTTTATAAAGTTTTAAAAGGTTAAGGGAAGAATTGGAGGTTCCTAGAAGAGCCAAGTATAAAAAGAGAAAGCAAAGTTTGAAAAGTACTGGTGCCAAGTCGGCACCCTTCAACTCAATTGGTGTCGAGTCGGCACCAAGGCTTGCCATGCCGAGTTGATAAAAGAGAGATGAGTTGGTGCCAAGTCGGCACACACCAAAAGACAGGATCCTTCATGAATAGTCTATAATGTTTCAGTCATAACATCCTCTACACAACTTGGATTGAAATGATTTAAGAGGATATGGAAAGCTAATAACAAATCCTACAACTTTCATGAAGACCTCGAACTCTAATTTTGCCATCCAAATTGACCAAAATGCCCTTGAAGTTTCTAGAGCAATTATTACGTGCCCTTTCATGAAGTGTTGCATTTCTTTATGAAATGTTATGACTTTTAATCATTCAAAGCCTTTAAATAATGGAATTTTCTTTTGTAAAAGACATGTAGAAAATCTAGAAAATCAGAATACAAGAAGAGAGTATTGTATTAAGAAGAAAGAGAGAGATCTTACAAATTTTAGCACTTTCAAGTACAACACTTTGGGAAACTATTCTTGTATCAAGGCTTCTAATCTTGAGAAGGGCTAGTAAAAGATTTCTATAACTTTTTCTTTGCTTAATCTATTTTATTTCTTTGATGATTGAATGTTTAATCTTTTTTTTTTTTATCTAACAATGCATCAAGGCTAAAGTACTTGTAGTTAGAATTGCAATACAAATTTAGTCTATGAACTTCACTTTAATATTTTATTAATGAATGATTGATTTAGCTTCAATTAAGTTCTTAATATTTGTTATATATGCTTGATCACCATATGTAATATGTTAGTTAAGAATTTGCAATGAGAATTGGAATTCTTAATGGAAAAGTAATTGATGTCACTTAAGTTAAAAGATTAATTAGAATCTATTTCTAAAGGGGTAAAAAGAATTAACATTGAACTTCATGGTTTTTGTTTACATTTACATTGACATGAGAGTGCATATAAGTCTATTCAAAAATACCTTTAATTGACTCAGAGATAAGCTTTTAAAGATTTCAGGTTAATTCTCCAATCAACTCATTCATAATCTTATTTTATATACATGTTAGAAGTTCATTGATTTAAATTTAATTTGTAATTCTAACCTATTTAATAACTTTGAATTATTTAGAATTTAGTGACTTGTAGTTAAAATTAGTAGTTAATTAGTTACTCAAACTCTGATTATCCTTTGCTTATTCATCTTATTATTTGTTCGGTTAATAATAAATTCAGCATTTTTCCCAGTGTTCGACCCCTTGCTCATCCTATATTTAGTCATAAGGGCTAGGGTATAATAATTTGCCCACATCAAATTTGGCACCATTGCTAGGGAATTTTGATAAGAATTTTTATTAACTTATGATAAAGAAAGGTTGTTTTAGGCTTTAACCAGACATTAATTGTGTTTTTTTTTTATATGAGACATACTCGTAGTTCCACTAGTATTTTATCTTACGATCCTGAAATTGAATGATCTTTTCATTTATTACGCAGGAATCAAAATTTACAAAAAGTAGAAGAAAATAGACAAATAGAGATGGCCGAAAGGAGAACTTTGGCAGGCTTTGCTATGCCCGATGTTTCTGAAAATTCAGGAGGCATAGTGGCACCGACCATTGCTAACAACAGTTTTGAAATCAAGCCTAGCATCATTCAAATGATAGAAAACAATCAATTTGGAGACTTACCCGGAGAGGATCCATATGCTCATATTCTTAGTTTCCTCAATGTGTGTGCAACCTTCAAAATTAATAACATTTCGGATGATGCTATAAGGCTTAGATTGTTTCCTTTCTCCGTAAGAGATAAAGCACAAATATGGCTTTCTAGTTTGCCAACTAATTCCATCACAACATGGGATCAGTTGAAGCAAGCTTTTCTTCACAAATACTTCCCACCCCACAAGATAGCAAAACTTCGCAATGAAATTAGTACTTTCAAGCAAGGCAAGGATGAGACACTCTATACGAGTTGGGAGAGATTCAAAGAACTCCAAAGATAATGTCCTCATCATGGGTTGCCTGATTGGATGATTCCTCAAATTTTCTATAATGGGTTGACCGATGATGATAGGAACATTGTCAATGCAGCCTCGAGTGGAAAATGGATGAACAAAACAGCCTCAGAAGCAATTACTCTATTGGAAGAACTTGCATCTGAAGGATATATGGGTGACAACACAACTTTGGCAAGAGGTAAGGGAATCCTTAAACTTGATAGTATCAATATTTTGAATGCTAAAGTTGATGCCTTGACAAAGCTAATAAGCAAAGCATAAATAAATTCGGTGGAGAAATCTACATCAACTTGTGAGTTATGTGGCGATCATCACTCATACCATGAATGCAACTTAAGGACCAATGAAGATGTAAATTACATGCAAGGAGGTTTTAACCAAAGGTATGAACCCAATCCAAACAATTATAATTTTCAATGGAAAAATCATCCTGGTTTTTCTTGGTCTAATCCATCATCTCAACTTAACCCCCCATTCAACCCAAACACTAAACCACAAAATCCACCCGATTTTCTTATGAAACTATCCCAATCTTCTTTAAATTCCCTTCCAGCAAAGTCTAATTTAGAAATCCTAATAGAACAATTTATTGGACAACAAATCGCCATAAATAAACAAAATGAGGAGCAATTCAATCAACTCAACTCTAAAATTGACCAAATTGCTACTCATAACCGCATCCTTGAAACACAAATTGCTCAACAAGCATCTTATACTTCCAAACCTATGGGAAAACTTCCTAGCAACCATAATCTGCTGCAAAAGAATCTTGTCAAGAAATTACTTTAAGGAGTGGAAAAGAGATTGGTGATTCATCTAATAACAAAGATGAGAAGGAAATATCTAATGATAGTAAGGAGAATGTTGCTAAAAATGATTCTAATAGTAAGAAAAATGAAAAGGAATATACTTTTAATTCTAGCAATGAACCTAACATTGATTTGAAGGAAATTCACTTTCCCCAAAGATTTGTTAGACATAATTTAGATAAGCAATTTGGTAAATTCCTTAATCATTTAAAAGAAATTACTGTTACTATACCTTTTATGGATGCTATTAGAGACATGCCAACATGGGGTAAGTTTTTAAAAGATATCATAAACCGTAAAAGCAAACTTAAGGATTGTGGTTTAGTTTCATTAGTTGAAGAATCTAAGGCTATGTATTCTAAAGTCCCTCCCAAACTCAAAGACCCTGGTTGTTTTACTGTTCCTTGTATAATTGGTGAATCACACTTTGATAAAGCTTTGTGTGATATTGGTGCTAGTGTGAGTCTTATGCCATATTCCATTTACAAGAAACTTAATTTAGGAGGTCTAAAACCCACCAATATCTCTTTCCATGGCTGATAAATCAATTAAATATCTAATAGGTATAATAGAGAATGTTCCAGCTAAAATTGGAAAATTTGTAATTCCTGTAGATTTTATTGTATTAGACATGGAAGAGAATCCTAAAATCCCAATTCTTTTGGGAAGACCATTTTTTAGAACTGTGGGAGTAGTAATTGATATGAAAAAGGGTAAGATCACTTTAGAGGTAAATGATGAAACTATGGTATTTGATGTATTTAGGATGATAAAGAATACACCAATAGAGACTATTAACATGGTTGAATTGGTTGACCCAATTGAAGAATGTGTTAATGAAGTAATACATAAATGCATTGGACAAGAACCAATGTTAACTTGTTTAACTCAAGAAGAAAATGGTAATATGGAGGTAAATGCTTGTGTAAAACTCCTAGAAGCAACTCCATATCTTAATCCGCATAGGGCTTTAAGGTTTGAACCATTGCAAAAAGAAGATGATGACAAGAATGAAAATCTAGTACTCAAACCTTTACCTTCCTCTCTAAGGTATGCATTTCTTGACTCTAATACTAATTTTCCTTTTATTGTTAATTCTTCTTTACCAATTGAAAATGTTGAAGCATTGAGCAATGTTTTGTTGAATCATAAGGGTGCTATTGGTTATTCCATTAATGACTTAAAAGGTTTAAGCCCAAGTATATGCATGCATAGAATTTCTTTAGAAGATAATGTAAAACCTTCCATTGAAGGTCAAAGGAGGCTTACTCCTACACTTAAAGAACTAGTAAGAAAAGAGGTAATTAAATTACTCGATAATGGAATCATATACTCTATTAGTGATAGCAAATGGGTTAGCCCTGTCCAAGTTGTCCCCAAAAAGGGTGGCTTGACGATTGTTAAAAATGAATAAAATCATTTAGTGCCCACTAGAACTATCACGGGATGGCGTATGTGTATTGATTATAGAAAACTCAATAAAGCAACAAAGAAAGACCATTTTCCTTTACCTTTTATTGATCAAGTCCTTGAGAGATTAGCAAATTTCTCTTATTTTTGTTATCTTGATGGTTTAAGTGGTTTTTACCAAATACCTATTCATCCCGATGATCAATCAAAGACCACATTTACATGTCCATATGGTACATTTGCTTTTAGGTGAATGCCTTTTGGACTTTGTAATGCATCGGCCACATTTCAACAATGCATGTTTTCTATTTTTAGTGACCTAATTGATGATTGTGTAGAAGTTTTTATGGATGATTTTAATGTTTATGGAATTAATTTTTCCAATTGTCTTGAGAATCTTTCCAAAGTGCTTGATAGGTGTAAAGAGCATGGACTAGTGCTAAATTGGGAGAAATGTCACTTTATGGTATAAGAAGGAATCGTCTTGGGACATAAAGTATCAAATAAAGGCATAGAAGTTGATCAAGCCAAGATTGAGGTCATAGCCAAATTGCCTCCACCAAAATGTGTCAAAGATGTGAGGAGTTTTTTAGGACATGCGGGGTTCTATAGAAGGTTTATTCGAGACTTCTCAAAGGTTGCCAAACCATTGTGCAATTTGTTAGCAAAGGAAGCACCTTTTGACTTTGATGATGCATGTTTGGAAGCTTTTGACAAACTCAAGAAGGCTCTTATAATGGCTCCAATTTTACAACCGCCTAATTGGGACTCGCCATTCAAAATTATGTGTGATGCAAGCAACTTCGCTGTGGGGGCTGTTTTGGGGCAAAGGAAGGAAGGTAAACCTTGTGTGATCTATTATGCAAGCAAGCTCTTGGATGATGCCCAAGTCAACTATACCACAACGGAGAAAGAACTTCTTGCCATTTTATATGCTTTTGACAAATTTAGAGCATATCTTGTTGGTCAAAAAGTAATTGTCTATTCAGATCATGCTGCTCTCAAATACCTTTTAAGCAAGAAAGATGCCAAGCCTTGGTTACTTAGATGGATTTTGATGCTTCAAGAATTTGATTGGGAAATTAGAGACAAAAAGGGTAGTGAGAATTTAGTTGCGGATCATTTGTCAAGAATCAATTTGGAAGATTTAAGAAAGCAAGATGATGGGGTGCCTATCAATGAAACATTTTCGGGTGAACAACTTCTCCAAATTGCCACAAAAGAGATTCCTTGGTTCACTGACATTGCCAATTATATTGTAAGTGGAATTTTACCCTATGATATGGATCCTAGAAAGAAAAAGAAGTTTTTACATGATGCCAAGTTCTATTATTGGGAAGAGCCACTCTTGTATAAAAGATGTGGTGACGGATTGATTAGAAGATGTGTTCCTCAAGATGAAGTTCAAGATATTTTGAAACATTGCCATTCCATGGAGGTTGGTGGACACTTTGGTGCACCTAGGACAGCATCTAAGGTACTTCAATGTAGTTTTTGGTGGCCTTCATTATTCAAAGATGCTAGAAATTTTGTTCTTGCATGTGATAGATGCCAAAGAACGAGAAACATCACTAAGAAACATGAAATGCCTATGAATGATATCTTAGAAGTATAAATTTTTTATGTATGGGGTATAGACTTTATGGGACCTTTTCCAAGCTCTCTTGATAACAAATATATTCTTGTAATGGTAGATTATGTTTCCAAATGGGTAGAAGCAATTCCATCTATCACTAATGATGCCAAGGTAGTAAAGAAAATGCTTAGGAAGACTATATTCCCAAGGTTTAGTACCCCAAGGGCCCTAATTAGTGATAGGGGATCTCATTTTTGTAACTACATAATTGAATCATTATTGAAAAAGTATGGGGTGACTCATAAAATTGCAACTCCATATCACCCTCAAACTAGTGGTCAAGTAGAGGTTAGTAATAGAGAACTCAAGTGGATTTTGGAAAAATCGGTTTCTTCTTCAAGGAAGGATTGGGCATTAAAACTTGGTGATGCCTTATGGGCTTATAGGACAGCTTTCAAAACTCCCATTGGTCTTACACCTTACCAATTGATTTATGGGAAATCTTGTCATTTGCCAGTGGAATTATAACATAAGGCTTATTGGGCAATGAAGGCTTCGAACTTTGATTTCAAGAAAGCAAGACAAAAGAGGCTTCTTCAGTTGAATGAATTTGAAGAGTTAAGGATGAATGCTTATGAAAATGCTAAGATTTATAAGGATAGAACCAAGCAATGGCATGACAAGCATATTCATCATAAGGAGTTTCATGAAGGACAACTTGTTTTATTATACAATTTAAGGCTTAAACTCTTTCCCAGCAAGTTAAAATCAAGATGGTCGGGTCCTTTTAAAATCATCAAGGTTTATCCTCATGGTGCGATTGACATTGAAAATTCAAAAGGGGAAATTTTTAAAGTCAATGGTCAGCGTTTGAAATCCTATGTTGTTGGTGATCAGATGGGTAATGAAAATAGTTCACAATTAGAGGTTTGGGGACTACTTGGTGAACCTTCAGGTAAATATGATTATAAGGTAAAGTTTTCACCACCACCTAGTTCAAGCATTCCTATTGAATCCATCGAGCCATTGGGTTGGGGAGAAGAATTTGATGTTATTGACAATCAAGGAACAAAGGAGGTTCATACCCTACACTCCCAATCTTAACTTGGAATTAAAGTAAGATCAAACTATAGATTTTAGATTTAGCAAGTTATGATACTTACACATTTAGTTTATTTTTATTTTATTGTATATATTTGTTTTCATAATTTTTCTTTTGTTTTTCACAAAAAAAATATAATAATAACACAGAAATTCATTGGTGCCGAGTCAACACACTTCAACTCAGTTAGTGCTGAGTCGGCACCAATACCTACTGTGTTGAGTGGCACTCGTCAGTTGAACTCGTGTCGAGTCGGCACACATGGAACACGTCCCAAAAATTTAGATTTTACACCTTTTTCAATTGCTGGGCCATTTGACTTCAATTTTGTTGTTTTCAAACTTAAACATCATTATGAAAGAGCATATATTCCTAAGTGTCTCTTGGGAAGGGACATGAAAAGACTACACAACTTTATCTCTTTATAGTTAGTTTTTCTTTTTTATAAACTTCTGCATTCTTTTCTTTTTTCTATTTCCATTTCACTCTTTATTTTTATTTAACTCTTTCTTCATCTTCCTCTCTCTCACATTTCTCTCTCACTTCTCATCTTCTCCAAGCTTTAGTTTTTTTTCGTCTTTCTTAACCAAAACCCATTCCTTTTATCTTTCAAACATTGCTTTACAAGACGGGTAAATCAAAAACAAATCCATCCTTATCTTCAAGGGGAAAGGAAGTTGCACAAGAGGAGAAAGAAGTTTTGGATATTGCACCACAATATAGAGCACCATTTCCAATTTTTAAAAAATGGGAAGAACAAAGGTATGAAAAATGTCTTAAAAGAAATGTTATTGGTTCTAGGTTTCTTCCTCTTGATGTTGTTAGTAAAATGGGTTTTGATCAAATTCTGTAGAAATTTCTTAAACAAATAGATCTTAAAACTTTGATTTCTTTAGAAAAGGATACTTATGTGCAACTAACACAAGAATTTTATTGCACTTTGAAATTGAATGATAATGATCCTCATGTGTTAGACTTTCGTATGCTAGGAAACCCATATCAATTGACTTATAATTTCATGAAAAAAGTGTTTGGTTTTTCTAAGGATGGAGTTTGTGAAATCCCTCGTGAATGGCATGCTAGTGAATATTGGAATGACTTAAACGATTTACCTCAATTTGATCCTAGGAAAGGCCATGCCATGTTCATTAAAGATCATAAATTGTGGCTTTTGCATAAAATTCTTGCATGTCTTGTGTTTGGTAAGTCGGAAGAAAATAGAGTCTCTATCCAAGAAATTTATTTGATGTGGTGTATTAGCATGAAAAAGCAAATTTATTGGACTTATTGGATTTTTAATAAGTTACTTAAATATGCTAATAATAAAAGTGGTCCTTTGACTCATGGTTATATTATTACTTCTATTGCTAATGCTCTTAAAATTTCACAAACTTCTTTGGATTCCATGAGAATGGTGAGTATGGTTCGCCTTACTAAATCTACTTTCACAAAAGGTGAGGTTATTTATCCTAACTTTCATTTAAGACATGCAAAAGATAGATCATATTGGGTAGGAGTTGAGAAAAGTGAAGAAAGTAGTGAAGAGGGTGAACATGAAGATCAAGGTGAAGAACAAAGTGATGAACAAGGTATTAATGTTGGTGGTACATCTACTACCGCTCCTGTTGAAATCGGTGGAGGAAGTTCTCATGTGTCCCCGAACATGACTATGTGGCAACAAATCCTTCAAAATCAACAAGCTATGAATACACAATTGGGATGCATGGATGCTAGGCAACAACAAATGGAGAGGCAACAACAAAGACTAGCTTACAAGATGGATCAATTTTTTGCTAGCAGTGGATATCAATTTGATTCTCCACCCCCTTCACCATAAGTGGATTGAAAGGTAAGAACTTCTAACCTTTCCCTATTTTTCTTTAATATATGTTGCCTATTTTTCTGTGTTTTCTTCTTTTTGGGACACATTGGGGGCAATGTGTACTCTAAGTGTGGGGGAGGTTATATTTTGTTTAGTTTTTTTTTTTGTTGTTCACCCTATTTTATAAGTTTATAGGATTTAGTGTTCATGATCTATGCTATGATGCATCACCTCAAAATATTTTGAAAATTTTGAAGACTCCTTCTAATTTTATATGATATAGTTCTAGTTTGGTTCATTATAACATTAAGGGTTAGAAACATTTAAGAATTGATTTATGATCAACTCCCCTTGCCTTAGTTAAATACATGAACTTCTTGTATAGGCTTGAGGGTGATTTGTTTGTCTTTATTTATATCTTGAGAAGTTTTAATTAATTTGGACTAATGAATGCTTGCTTAAGTTTTAAGGGATTTTATTTTGTAGTTTATAGGAAATTTAAATTAATACATACCTATGATTAGTCAATAAAGGATGAGGAATAAATAAAAATAAAATAATAAAAATAAAATAAAATGATATATAGATTCCGAGTAAGTCGTGTACATTTGTGTTTGCACCTCAATTGTATTCGTTCGGAAAGGAATTTATATATGAAATAATATCCATACATGGCGGAAGTGAATGAGTAAGTCATGCATGTTTGAGTATGCTCCTTAAATATGTTCATTTGAAAATATTCACTTTTGTCATTTAAAAAAAAAAAAAAAGAAGAAGAAGAAAAGAGAGACAAATTTTCCAAAAATGCCTTGAGATTGATTATGGGTATGTATGCTTTCCTTCTTCCTCAATTGTTTGAATAGTTCCCTTTTGACTTGAGTTTGGTAATCAATTGAATGAACTTGACAAATTCTCCTTATAATCTTTGATAAACAATCACCTTATTGCTTATATTAGTTGTGTCAAACATTTTTCTTGTAGGCTTGAGGAGTTGTTTTATAAAACTCTTCTTTTTTGTTTCTTTTCTTTAAGGAGTGATGACCCTTATTAGTGCTTTAACATTTGAATAAGAAGGAGTAATCTTTATGATTATATTTTTCCTTTCAATTTATAAAATTGCTTGAGGATAAGCAAACTCTAAGTGTTGGGGAGTTTGATGTGATGTAAAATGGTGTGGATTTAGTGATTATTTCAAGTGCATTTTAGTTGCTTTTTAGGTATATGTTTAGTGTATTTTAATGCATTTTGTGTGTATTTCCTTAATATTTATTCTACTAACATTTTCTCAAGATTTCTCCTTAACCTGATGGTTTTGAGAGTATTTTATAAAGTTTTAAAAGGTTAAGGGAAGAATTGGAGGTTCCTAGAAGAGCCAAGTATAAAAAGAGAAAGCAAAGTTTGAAAAGTACAAGTGCCAAGTCGGCACCTTTCAACTTAGTTGGTGCCGAATCGGCACCAAGGCTTGCTGTGCCGAGTTGATAAAAAAGAGATGAGTTGGTGCCGAGTCGGCACACACCAAAAGACAGGATCCTTTATGAATAGTCTGCAATGTTTCAGTCATAACTTCCTCTACACAACTCGGATTGAAATGATTCAAGAGGATATGGAAAGCCGATAAAAATCCTACAACTTTCATGAAGACCTCGAACTCTAATTTTGCCATCTGAATGGACCAAAATGCCCTTGAAGTTTCTAGAGCAGTTATTACGTGCCCTTTCATGAAGTGTTGCATTTCTTTATGAAATGTTATGACTTTTAATCGTTCAAATCCTTTAAATAATGGAAGTTTCTTTTGTAAAAGACATGTAGAAAGTCTAGAAAATTAGAATACAAATAGAGAGTATTGTATTAAGAAGAAAGAGAGAGATCTTACAAATTTTAGCACTTTCAAGTACAACACTTTGGGAAACTATTCTTGTATCAAGGCTTCTAATCTTGAGAAGGGCTAGTAAAAGATTTCTATAACTTTTTCTTTGCTTAATCTATTTTATTTCTTTGATGATTGAATGTTTAATCTTCTTTTTTATCTAACAATGCATCAAGGCTAAAGTACTTGTGGTTAGAATTGCAATACAAATTTAGTCTATGAACTTCACTTTAATATTTTATTAATGAATGATTGATTTGGCTTCAATTAAGTTCTTAATAGTTGTTATATATGCTTGATCACCATATGTAATATGTTAGTTAAGAATTTGCAATGAGAATTGGAATTCTTAATGGAAAAGTAATTGATGTCACTTAAGTTAAAAGATTAATTAGAATCTACTTCAAAAGGGGTAAAAAGAATTAACATTGAACTTCATGGTTTTTGTTTACATTTACATTGACATGAGAGTGCATGTAAGTCTATTCAAAAATACCTTTAATTGACTTAGTGATAAGCTTTTAAAGATTTCAGGTTAATTCTCCAATCAACTCATTCATAATCTTATTTTATATACATGTTAGAAGTTCATTGATTTAAATTTAATTTGTAATTCTAACTTGTTTAATAACTTTGAATTATTTAGAATTTAGTGACTTGTAGTTAAAATTAGTAGTTAATTAGTTACTCAAACTCCGATTATCCTTTGCCTATTCATCTTATTATTTGTTCGGTTAATAATAAATTCAGCATTTTTCCCAGTGTTCGACCCCTTACTCATCCTATATTTAGTCATAAGGGCTAGGGTATAATAATTTGCCCACATCAACGGGGAGGATCTCTAAAGGATGAAGTAGGAGGATCTCGAATAGGAGAGATGAATGAAGAAGGAGCAAAATTAGAAGGCACCCTAATTAAAGTCCTTAAAGCGAAATAAGGGGTAGCTCCACTATAAATTCTCATTTGTCAAATACAGGAGGCTCAATACTAACCCTTCTCTTCTTGATGGTAGCCAAGACTCTAGGAAATATCCTTGCAACATCATCAATCACCTTGTTATAGTACTCCAAAGCATGGTTCATGCTCACGCTGGCCACTATTTGTTTAAAATTTTTAGACTTGACAAAATTATGGATAGCCATATGATGAATAAGTTCCTTTTCTTCAGATTGATGTTGTGCATTATTAAGCAATCAAAGAGTAATTTCAAGCTCAATTCCCTAGGACTAAATTTGCTCTTTTACTTCTTTTAGTTCAACATAAACTGTTTCCAAATTATCATTATCATCCTTTAACCAAGCTACCTCATCTTTTAGTCCATCTATCACCCTTTTAAAAAGACCAAAGAGAATACTAGAGTTCTTCAATCCTCTTATCCTTGGTAGACAAAGATTCCTTTAAAGAAGAAATATGAGCTTTCAATTCCTCAATGTCCTTCTCCATCATCTCTTCAGTGCCCTTAATTCTTCCCTGCTACTAAAGGTTGCTCTTTTTCAAAATGGCATTCTTTGCCTGTAACCTCTCATTCTCTAGGCAAAGCCCTTGAGGATCTAAGGAATCACTGTTACTTTGGCAAACTTGCTTCATCTTATCAAAGAGATAAACTGATATCTCTCCTTTACTTTATGACCATCTCCCTATATGCTAAAGTAGCATTTTAGGCCTCTACATAGTATTTATTAGAATTGACTGCACACTTTTATAAGATCATGTTAGTCCTTATATTCTACAAAGAAAAAAGACCATGATTAATCTCATTAACATATATTAAAGTTTGTATCTAAAGAAATATGGACCACTTATATCATAATATTTGAAGGCCTCCCTTCGAAGTAACTCAGTGGAGAGGCTATATTGGTTGTTAGAGACGAGAAGAGGGTGGAGAGCAATATTAAGGTCATTGGCGAAGTCCAAAGAATTATCCACCTTCTTCAGCCATTTGAATTTTTTAAGATCATCATACAAGCTCTTCTACCTAGAATTGAACATGGATTAAGAAAGAGGAGGTGGTGTCAAGTGAAGCTTTGGTTTCACCATGACCTCTTTGATATACTCGGGCACTAGATTTATAGCCCTTTCGTTTTAAAAAGGGGCTTCCTTATTCTTAATAGGGCCTCTTCACTTAATGTATTTTGGTCCATCTGCTTACCATAGGCATTGAGCCTAATATTTGCGAAAGGAGGAAGTGGTGGATGAACCCAACTTTCTTCATACTCGTAAAAAATATCCTCATTTATGGACCTAGGATGAGAAGTAGAAGAACCTACCTACTCAATTTGCTATTTCTTTGATGGAGGCTCTTTATTTATTATATCCAGTGGCTCTTTTTTATCAAGCATCGCGGATGGAGGGGTGTGTGAAACCCCCAATAAAGCATAAAACTCATTATAATCTATGTCATCAAAGCATGTTGAAGGAGAAGATTGAGGATTTGCCTTTGGAATAGAAGTTTTAGCCTCCCTAGTCCCTGAAAAATGGAGAAGAACATATTATAAATAGAAAATCCAATTCAAGTAGGAGAAAGTATTATAAATAGATGTATTGTTATACTTATCATTCCAGCAATGACAGTAGGCACCCTCAGTAAAGAAGAAGGCACATTAGTAGGAAAATCAGTGACATCAAGTGCCCTATGTGAAGCAATATTATCTAGAGAAATAACCCACTCAGCTATGTTCCTCAATTAACTCCCCACTTCGGGAGCCATCCTCTTTCTCTTGTTAATAAGAGGAACCACCTCTTTGCCTTGAAAATCTTGGTACATTTATATTTCAAAGAAGTCCTATTAGGAGAAATCCTCTCAGTTGGCACTCCAGCCTCTCTTATAGACCAAAGCAAGACAGAGGTGATAAGCTCTGAATCCTCCTCCTCTACCCTTTTAGCATGCTCTTCAGCTTCATTGGTAGATTGTCATAGGACAGAGCTGAGGAGTTCACCACCATCCTCATCATCTTCATAGTTTATTAAGGGAAAAGGTATTGCTTTCTTTTCCCCTTTCTTAGAATAGTAAAAGTCCATGAAGACATCTTCGCTTCTATCGTAGCCTTAGCAATAGCTACTACTTCACTTATTTTCACATGCCTAAGAGGAGGAGCTATCTTCTCAATAAGCAAAGCTATCTTCTTACCTACTCGATGCTTCATTCGAACAGGTTTAGAAGCTAGAGCTGAGACCTCTTCACCAGTAATGGTAGCAGTTGGAATCCCTTTGCCAGCAGCAAAAGACTCTTTTTCAACAATAGAATGACGATTGCCTCCTTCATTAGTGGATGAGTCTTAACAAGTTGAGATCGTTGGCCTAATGTTCTTTATGGCACGAGACTCTAGTAGACTCATTAATTAGAGGCAAAGAAATGGGGTTGTTGAAGATAAAAGGATGAACGTATTCAAGACGCTTCTCAGGTTCAGCCCAATAGTTTTATTCTCTTTTCTCTATTAAAAAGGCAAATGTAGAGGTGTGTGAGGCCTCACCCGAGCATCAATCTGATATGCTGAGGGGAACCGAAATGCTCTTTGAGAGAAACTCCACAATTGGAACTTGCTATGAGTTTAGAAAATTAAGTTTTTGCAATTTGTTATTCATGAAAGGGAGTCGCCACTTTAATTTACTTATTTTAATTAGGAAAATTAAAGGAAAACCCAAAATGATTGACTCCAAAATGTTTGATTTATCTAATGGAATAGCATTAATCCACGAGTGACCAAAGAGAACTCGGGAGTCAGATTTTAGTATTTAAACAAATATTTGGCTTAAAAAGTTGCGAAATAACTCTTTTAAAAAGGCAATTTTAGTGTATGCATGAACAGGAATAAAATAATGAATGAAATAGTTATAGATGATAAAATGAAATGATAATTGTAAATAAATAAGCAAAGAATTAAATCCTACTTAGTTATTACAAACCAAAATGAATGAAATAAAGATGATCTTTCCTCTAGCCCTTATAGGTACTAGGAAAAGCACACATTCCTCAATTAAAGTAAAGAAATGAAAATATAGATTCCAACATATACAAATAAATAACAAAGTAAAGGGGAAAATGTTATTGAAAAAGATGTTGGAGTTGATGCCATATAGAATAGCATGCCTGCATATCCCATTGATTATGTATCAAACGTCACGCAGTTTTTCTTTTTTGTGAATGAGGGGTTTTAAAAAAATGTTGGTTTAGTTTATTAATTTAATTCTGATTTTTAAATTAATAAATTTTAGATCTTTTATATTTTAGACCTAAAGAAAAACAGAATAGAGAGAATTCTAGATTTGAATTTAGAATTTTAGAAAGAATGAATTATATCTTGTTTTTCTTGCTTTTCAGATGAATGGGGTGAGCTTAACTCTAGATCTAAGCTTCACCTTGGATTTGGGAACCTCGAAGTTTGAACTTTACATAGAAAAAGTTAGCAAAATAGAGTAATAATTGCAAGAATTTAGAATGATAGATTTTAGTATTAATTTTTATTTTTATTTTAATAGAATTTTAGCATAAAAAAGAGCTTATAGGTGAGTTTTCTCCTTAAAATCTGTCCAAAAGAGCTGAAATGGAAGCTCTATTTATAGAGTAGGCCCAGCGGTGCACTGGATGCACACCAGCCTACCAAGTAGCATGATGGGCTTGTCTCCCATGCCGCCGACACGTTAAGCATGCCACCCATGCAGCTGGCATGCTAGGGGTGCCACTGGAGTTGGTCTGACTGGATTTCGCACTGTTTTGACTGGTTTTAGTCTGTTTCTAACCCAATTTGAGCTCAGTTTGATTCTATGGGTTCGTAATCGAGTGCTGGTCATTTGAAGGTGAAAGATTCAAAAAATTTATTTTTCAACAGGGCACTACCTTGCACCTTGCAAAGGGCGCTGCCCTATTGACCCCTGCCCGCTAATCGGCTAGCGGGACAACTGTACTGGCTCTACGAAGTGCATAAATCTTAATAGGTGGCAAGCTACAACCAAATCCTAAGGGTGCAATTTTGAGGCTTCACATGGTGTTAGCATCAGTAAAAGTGCAAAAGCTAATGTTAAATAAACAAATAAGCTCATTGAGAGAGTGAAGCAAAAATACCTACACAATCCACCAGTTCAAATGCATAATCCATCTTCTTGATATTTTATGTTGCTTGGTGATGAATTAATATCTTGATGCCTACTAGCTTGTTATAACCCACACCCACCCTAGGAATTTTCGTGATAAGTTGCTTGATTTAGAACTATTATGGTTAAGTGTGTGCTTTTGTGAAAATTAGTAATCTAAGTGATTGATGAGTATGTGGCATATTAAATTAATTTTAGTATGCATAATATGAGTTGCTATTATGAAATAAATTATTTACATGAAGTGCATTTGCATAAAAGAATTTATTTTAAATAAAATGAATTTTCATGCATAAAAACAATTTTTAAGCATAAAATGATTTTATGAGTATTTTAAAATAATTTTTAAAATAAATATTTTGGGGGAAATATTATAGAAATAATAAGAAAAATATTCTTTTATTTTTAATTATAATTAGCCCAAAGTTTAAATAAAAAGCCCAAATACCCAAAAGCCTACTACACTAAAATCCTCCTAACCTAGTTCATTAAGGGTATTAGTGGAAATTACACCCAAACCCTAATATATATTGTAAAATTTGGCCAGCCTAGGTCTTTCAGTAGCCACCACTTTAGTTTCTATATCATGGCAGAAAAATCCTCTCAAAATATTTCTCTCAATCAAAATTAAGAAAACACCTTTTCCTTTCACGATTTCTTGACCGTAATCATAAGTTTTTCTTCTCTTTCAATTTCTAAACTGATTTCTATGAAATAAATTATGGAAAAATTATTTTAAACTAGTTGATTACTAATTTTTATAGATTTAATTTTTTTTGGGTGAGTTTTTGGGAGAGAAAATTTATTTTCTACCGAAAACACAAATCTTTTCACGAGATTTCTCCAAAGGTGAATTCTATAACTTAAAATCACAATTTTTATGCATAAACATCACTAGAGGGGGCGATTTGTGCATTATTATTTTCTTAACTAATTTTTTATTTGTTTGAATGAAAAATATTGGATTAAATAATATTTTTGCATATTTCTATGATGACTGTAAAGTTTCAGAAAACAAAGGAATTTAAGGTTTTTGTGCTTGAACTTAGAAGTTAGAAAATTCTATTATTAAATTAACATGTGGCTGCTAATTTGTGTGAGAAAGCATTCTAATATGATATTTGTTTTGTTTAGATAAAAATAATGATTTGAATCATGTGTTTGTATATAGCTGTAATGAACAACAAATGCGGAAAGCACGAAAACTCATGATTTTTCACCTAAGCCTTAAAACTTGGAAATTTTTTTGTATAAATACTATCCATGGCTACCGAATCATGTATGGACATGTTATAAACTGATTTTTCTAAGATTGGATGAAAAATAATGGTTTGAATAACTTGTTTACATATTTTTGAAATGACTAAAAAATACCGAAAATAAGAAAACTCATGGTTTTGCACCCTATGACCCAAAAGTTGAATTTTTATGTATGAACAATACTAAGTGTGGCCGATTCAGATGAATTAATACTTTAAAATGATTTTTGTTGTGTTTTCATAAAAAATCATGATTCAAACTATGTTTTTACATATTTCTGAAATAGACGGAAAGTGCGAAAAGAAAGAGAATTTAATTTTTCTTTTGGTGATACATTCAGCCTACATCAATATTTTTGTCCCAATATTTATAATTTTTATGTGATGTGTTTTGATAATTATTGACATGTATATATGAATAATAAATGATAAAATTGCATGTTAGTTGAAGGTATGGTCCTAGATAAGCTTAAAGGCATTTTGGTATACTTAAGGTATCTTAACCTTATATTGTGATTAGAATGCAAATGTGATTGGGAAATATGGAACTAGATGTTATGATGACTTGATAATAAATACATGGTTTTGAGTTGATGAAGTGATAATTGAAAGGTTAATTGTTACGTTGACATGTATGGAAGTGTAAAGTGTATTAAGATGATTGTTAAAGTGAAATGATATTGAGGTAATAATATTATGATGACCTTAGAAAGGTATTGACATGATTGTAATGTGTTCTCATGTGAGCCTATAAGGCCTAAGTGTGCAAGACTTTTAAAGTTAACGTGTTATGTGCAAGTGATAATTACAACCGTATGTGGACTCTAAATATATGCGTATGCTACATGTGCATGGAGTAGTTATGGGATAGGAGCATCATGAGTTAATAAATACTAAGTATTAAACTAAATATTACGTTAGAGTTTGAGGAGCTTTAGAAGTGCAAAGGGATTACGTATGCTAGGAGCAAAGGAACCCCAAGGTGAGTAAACGCCATGTTCATGTTATAAGTGTGAGCAACATTATATTGTGTTATAAGAATGTGATATATTGTTATATAAGCCTTTCCGATCTTTGAAACCCAAGTTTCTTTTATCCTAAAATTTAATTAAGTGATTTCTTTGTAAAGCTTAGGTTGCCAAAGGACAATTGGTCCAAAACTATTTTGTTTATCCAATGAGAATTTCTTGTCATTATCACCCTAACTTATATTCTTTCTGGAACTACAATATCATTGTCTTTTGCTCGAAAGTTAAACTACTATTGTTATTGAGATACATGTTATTGTTGCCTTATGTGATATTGTTAATTGTGATTACCATTAGCTCTAGCTATGGTACCTTTTACCCTTTATGCAAAATCCTTATACTGATACGGGTAATCATCAGAACCTATGCACACGGTCTCAACCCGATGGATAGGGGTAGTGTATCCATCTCAGCTAGAAAGGGGCAGTTCTAGCCGTGGATCCTGATCAGCTTCATGCCTTATAAGTGATAGGAGTTGGAATTTGGTACAAGGCCACCTCTCCTTAATAAGTTCAAGTGATAGAGCAATAGCCTTCACTCATTATAAGTTATAAGTGTGATTTCTGCAAACTTGCAAAATTGAACCCTTGCTAAATTGTAACTTGATTTATGAATAATAAATCATGAACTATGTGTATAAGCTATGTGTTTCCTTTTCAAAGGAATATGTAATAATGTATATGCCTTATCATTTACTCATTGAGATCATCTATCTTACCCCTTTTTCCTAATGTGGTTCCAGGATAGCAAATATGAGGAGGCAAGGTGATGGCTGAAGCATTCTACTTCGCTTGGGGGATTCCTTGTCCAAGTTATTAATCATACTATTCTATGAAGTCTTATCATTAGATGCTCTAGGACTGTTGATTGATACTCCTTTGAGATATATTATTTTCCATATGGATTTTATGTGTAATGTTTAATTATAGACTTTTGCAATTAAAGGTATTCATCTAAATGTCTTAAATGAGTTATGGTAAGAGGTTTGGTACGATCCTAGGCATGATTTATTTATGTATAAGTGGGTTCTACGGGCGTGGGTGATCTTATGTCTTCTTATATTCTAGGACCATCATATCTCTAAGGTTGGGATGTGGCATAACTCTTCAGTACTTAAGTCCTTCGGCTGATTAAGAAGGGTACTAGTAGCTGTCACTAAGTAGCTAGGAAATCCGAAGCCTATCTTGTTTGGGATCTGTTCATACAATCAAGGTGAACTATTTGTGCCATGTGGCCACTTTGTTGTCTTTTCCCTTAAGGAGCTTTTGCTTAGGACAAGAAGATGCAGTGTATGCAAAGCCCTCAGTGTACTTCCCCACCTTGAAGAAAACTTGAAACATCTTTATTTTTGTGCATTTTATTTTTAGGGTAGTGAAAATAACTTTAAAATAATGCATCTCCCTAATGGCATTTGGATGAAATACCATAGGGTTCACCATGAAATAGATAAAGCAGTCAACCATGAATGGGGTAGAGGCCATCTTAGACCTGATTCCATCTGGCAAAGGAAGAAAGCATGATGGGAATTGTCCTTTGGCTATTCCTTTAGACTACTCACATCCTTTGAGGTATCAAGGAACAACCTCTGATCCTTCTAAGGGATATATAGCCTAAATTCCTTATTAGGACACTTTAAATTCTTCCTAAAATCCTTAAAGTCACTCTTTTCAGAGGAAGAAGGAATGTCATGCCAAGTTTGAGGCAAGACAGTATTGAAGTCAATTTTGGATGGTGCCATTTCTTAATACAAAAAAATAAAAAATAAAAAGAACAAGGACTGCATGTAGTGATGAAGGTAAGAAGAAACTTGAAGAAGCTAAAGCAAGGAGCTCAGGAAAAAGACTTAGAGACAAGGAAATTGCAAAAAGTTGCAAATAACTCAAAGAAGAAGATGAAAGAAAAAGCAAAGTTCCAAAAGAAAAGAAAAAGGTTTTTTTTTTTTTTTTTTTATAGAGGGAGATTTTTATTAGAAACTGTCCTTATCATTTACTTTGAAATTTTCAAAAAGGCATGATAATAGTTACTAAAAAGGAAAATCATTGTTGTTTGACAGTGGCTTAATGCACACCTTATTTTACACCAAGTGTTAATAATGCCACCTTCTCTTGCTTGCATTTAATGAAGAATCGTGGCTGTTAAGAAGTCGAATAGACATGATCAGGTATGTGTTAATCCTTGCTTCTATAGTGAGTCATCCTAGTGCATAAATGAAGATGAAGAACATAAGAACTCACAGGAAGCAAATAACGAGAGAAATGGTTCAGAGCAACTATGTTGAAGAGATATGTTTCAACAAGGATTTTGAGCAAGTTAGTCCTTGTTGAAACAAGAGGACCTTTGATATGGGATCAAGATATGTCATTTAGGCCTAGTTGAGGCCACTTTCTTAAGTAATTTAATTGCACTTGGATAAGCCCAATAAGCCCTCTACCTATGTGGGGGTCCATAGAAGTCCAGCTCAGTGTCATTATTCTCACATTAGTCAAAGAGAACCTATTAGAGCATTCCTCCAGTTATACCTCTTTGGTTATGAGTTCTCTGCTAACCAAAAGCCCAAAGACGAAGAACTTCACAACTAAAAGTGACTTGTCACATCCTTGACTCCAGTCTAACTACCCTTTTTATGTTAGATATAAGGTGGCTCCCATACCCACACGTGATATACAAAGTCATGATGGCCTAAATATAGCCTAATCTACCATTGTAAAGTATGTCCTCTAGTCGCATCACCCAACTACCAACTAAGAGAGAGAATCCCTCAAGTATAAAAGGCTAAGATACCACCCATTTTAGATAGTTGACTCTCCATCTTCTCACCTTCTTCTTTTCTCTCAAATACTTTAGGTCTATAGGAAGTCATCTCCTTCCTTAAGACCAAGATCTTCATTGTTGTCACAAACTTAAGCATTAGAGTAGTGTTGGCTTGGCCCTTTGATGTTCTCTTCCTTTTACATGCTAATCTAAAACATTTCTCCAATAATAAGTCCAAAATTCAATGTCCAACTTAGTCTTCTATTTGATGATCTTATATTGATCAATATATATCTTATAACTCTTTACAATTATCCTTAAAAATAAAAAACAAAATTATAATTGTCTTGTTGGTTAGGCTTATAATCTCGGAACCAATTCGTTAGAAAGGTATGTTGATTGTTTACAAATTCTGATAATCTTAGTATCGACAATTCATCTTTTGACTAAGATAAGACAACTGTAAACTTATGCTGCTTAAGCAAAATTTTATTATTATTCTCTCTTTGTATATTTAACCAAATTTTCCATTAAAATTTTAAAAATTATGATGGTTATGTCCATTTTTTCCTACATATTTAAGCATAATTTAATAATAAATATATATGCAACTTGAATAATTTAGATTCCAGTCCGTCCTTTCCTAATGTTCACTATATATATATATATATATATATATATATATATATATATATATATATATATATATATATATATATTATTTGGCAAAAAATTCATATTTTGACTAAGATAAGATAAGTGTAAACTTATGCTGCTTAATGGAAATTTTATTATTATTCTCTCTTTGTATATTTAACCAAATTTCACATTAAAATTTTAAAAATTTTGATGGTTGTCTATTTTTTCCTTCATATTTAGATATAATTTAATGATAAGTATATATGCAACTTGAATAATTCAAATTCAAGTTCGTCCTTTCCCAATGTTCAATATATATAGGTATATATATATATATATATTATATATATATATATATATATATATATATATATATATATATATATATATAAAATAAGGTAAACGATTAGGGCAATTAATCAGCAAATGGAGATTGGCCACCTACATACACATACAGATTAATCTTAAGCGTGCATTGTGGCATGAGCCTGAGGTTATCCTAACGTGGATTGGCTTAATTTAACAATAATTAATGGCGCGCAAAAGCAAAGGGAAAAAAGGCATACACATCTTATTATTAACCACCTTTTGTCTATTATTAATGTTAAAGCCTACCTATAAGGTTGATGTTGATTATGCAAAAAGGAACATTCCACATTTCCCACCCCTTTTGCTTGTATATAAATGATATGGTCAATATGAATTTTTACACGAAAAAGGTCTCCTATAGTGATAGTACACAAGAGACTAATAGTTGCTGCCTCAATTCTTCCGTCTCATAAGCTTTCTTTTCCCTCTCTCTCTCTCTCTCTCTCTCTCTCATTCCCTAATAGCCAAATCTTTCTTATCTGTATTATGATGCAAGATTATATTTGATTAACTATACACACACACACACACATATATATATATGTGTGTGTGTGTGCGTGTGTGTGTGTATATAAGAATGGGATATGGTGAGCTTATGATACAAAGCTATGATATGCAAAATGATAGAGCTCAAGTAGAAGATCTTGAGAGAAGATGTGAAGTAGGCCCATCTGATAGAGTGATTCTCTTCACAGATACTATGGGTGACCCCATCTGTAGAATCAGAAATAGTCCTATTTACAAGATGCTGGTACCACACACACACATTATATATATATATATATATATATATATATATATATATATATATAATTCACTTTAATTTTTATTTTTTTAATTTTAATTTTAATTTTTTTAATTCATCTTCTCTACAACTTTGTTTCTGTTGTTATTATTATTATTATTATTCATTACAAGCTCAAAATTTGATTACTTTTGTTAGGTAGCAAAGTTGGGAGATGAATTGGTTGGTGTCATTCAAGGCTCTATAAAGCTAGTAACTCTTTATAAACCTCCTAATAATGGTCTGGCCAAGGTAGGTTATATTTTAGGCCTAAGAGTGGACCCTCTTCATCGGCGAAAAGGGATTGGAGTGAAGCTAGTGCTAAAACTAGAAGAATGGTTCATCGCAAACGATGTTGATTATGTTTATATGGCCACAGAGAAAGATAATGAAGCCTCAGTTAAGTTGTTCATGAACAAGCTTGGTTATGTCAAGTTCAGGACACCTTGTATACTTGTAAATCCAGTTAATTATCGATCTTTATGTATATCATCAAGCATTGAAGTGGAAAAAGTCAAGATTGAAGAAGCTGAACTTCTATACCGGAAATTCATGAATTCAACTGAGCTTTTCCCAGATGATATAGGCAATATATTAAGGAACAAGCTAAGTTTAGGCACTTGGCTGGCTTATCCTAGTGGTGAGTCATGGGGTAATTTTGGTTCAGATGGAAGAGTACCAAATAATAATTGGGCTATGGTTAGTGTATGGAATAGTGGAGAGCTGTTCAAGTTGAGGTTAGGGAAAGCACCATTACATTGCTTGTTGTACACAAAAATTTCAAGAATAATGGATAAAATGTTTCCTTGCTTTAAATTGCCAGCAATACCAGATTTTTTTGGACCATTTGGATTCTACTTCTTATATGGATTACACCATGAAGGTCCCTTATCGGGAAAGATGGTTCGTGCCTTGTGCAAATTTGTACACAACATGGCTACAAGGAATAATGAGTGTAAACTTATTGTAACAGAAGTTGGAGGAAACGACATAGTAAGGCTTCACATCCCACATTGGAAATCACTTTCTTGTCCAGAAGATTTGTGGTGCATAAAGGCCTTGAAAAATGAAGAGAAAAAGAGGCTCCATGAATTGACAAAAACTACCCCACCAACAATGACAACAACAAAAACATCTCTTTTTGTAGACCCAAGAGAGGTTTGAACAAGAAATTAATATCTCAGACCTTTTGGTTCTTGCTTACGGAAAATTCTTAGCTACTTTTAGTACAGATAGCTATCTTTTTGTACACCCAGCCGATTTCATATTTTAATATTTTAAGAATCTATTACGAATATTTCATTTTTCTTAATATAAAAATATTAATACACTTCTGCACTCCAACTCGCTTCAATATGATTTTTATATCAAAGAGAGTCTATACTTCAGATGTAGCTAACTCCAAACTCGTTGCTTGAAGCCAAACCATAGCTCATGAATTAATTGTTAGATAAGTTCATCCATCTTTCTTTGTGGGGGCTTTTCCCTTGTTCCTTTCACATCGGTGACACAAAATCTCACAAGATTTCCTTAATTAGGTGCCACCTTCTTTGTCCTTGCTCTCAACTCCAACTTTGCTACCTCATGATATTGACTAATCAAGAAGCTTGGTGGTCCATCTTTGTCCCTTTCCTCTTGGGTAAAAATGTCTCTCAATGGACCATTCCCTCCCTTAATTTGTCGTATCTTTTGTGCATATAACTGACGACTGATGATCTCTTTAACATGCATGCCAATTAATGCAAGAAATTCAGATATCTGCATTAATGATCAAAACATAAGTATATATTGAAGGCATCATCCATTATAAGATTAGCTAGCTATTATGCTATAGAGCAACTTGATGTTTTTCTTCCAAAAGATGAATAATCATGATGATTTTCATTGGTTTTTAGCATAATAAAGCACATTATAAAGTTGGGAAGATGTCAGCTTCGCCAACCAAAAGTAGAATGCTACAATCTTCCATAACCCTAGTTCATCGTCAAGGAGATAAAGCAAAGTTGGTGAGGGTTTCAAGTCACTATTCCATGTTTAGGTATAGCAACATGAGCTAGGCATCTATGCTCTTTCCCCAGAGATGGGAACCCGCATTTTTGTTTAAACACATATATCGAAATCTAATGTGTATATCCCAATTATCTACGCATGATTAGGATATATTGATTAAAAAAAAAAAGAATTATGGGTACTGATATACATATAAATGCTAATGAATTCAAATGGACTATATCTTAAAGGTTCAAATGAATTAGAAAGTTGGAAGAGGATCAATCAGAAACTAGTTCTTGACTTGTGGCATAATGTTTTGGAACTCCAAATGCACAACAAAATGGCCGAATATAAAAATTAAGAATAATAGAATCATCAAGCTATTACAACTATATAACTGTGGCTATATTTGGTTGGCAGAATAGAATGCACAAAAATAGAATAATTATTATTGAAAAATCAAATAGAATAGGAATAGAATAATTATTCTAATTCCATAATTTGGTTCATAATATATAATAACTATTCTATTCCATATAAATGACTATAATATCCTTATAAATTAATTTAACTGTTAACATTAAAATTAAAGATAATTTTACCCATTTTTTTATGAAATAATTTAAATGCAAAATAAATAAATTTTTTATTTAACTTAAAATTTAAAAAATAAAAATAAAAATCTAAAAAAAAAAGAGATAATAGTAGTAAGTTTAGATTTGCCAATATTTTTTAAAGGTAAAAATGAAAATACTATATTACATAGTATAAAGAATACTAATTCTTTAATTTTTCGCAAAATACGTACTTCATAAAAATTGTAAAATTATTATTTTATAAAATTAGTATTCTTTGTCTAAATTATGAATCAAAGTTTAGAATAATTATATATTTCACATGGAATAGCAAAATAGCTATTATATTTCTTGGCTATTCCATGAACCAAATATAACCTATAAATAATATTTTTATGTAGGTAGATCTTCGTGTGCTAATATATAATGACTTAATAAAATAGTCCTAATTTTTATAACACACCTTTTTTTTTTTTTTTTTTTTAAACAATATAACATACTCTTTAAAATTGCATGTTTAAAATTTCTGAAGGTGTTGAAATTTTACAACTCGAAATCCTAAGTGCTACATTTATAACTTTTGAACATTATACTCATAAAAATCAAATAATATGATAATGTATTATATAAATTTTTTTTAACTTTTATAACACCTTTAAAATTTAAGAAGGTGAGATTCTACTCTTTTGGAAGACTATAGTTGTAATCCCATACTCTGTGCTGCTAGATATTAAAGTAAAGATACATAAATATCATTTCAAAAAATATTGGATTTTTTTCTAAATTATTGGTATTTTTTAATAGATTTCTGAACTAGTCTCCCATTAATATTTTTATACTAATACAAAAATTTAAATTATCAATTACAATGTTCAATGAGAAAAGATCATTAAAGGAGAATTAAAAAAAAAAAACAAAATCAAATTAAAATGTATCAAAATATTATTATATCATACTTATATTTATTTATCTATAATATATAATTATATATGAATGTGTGTAAGGGGATAAACA